>CM052539.1:134484687-134532959 GCA_028533065.1 Trachops cirrhosus | reverse complement strand
TTTACATTCAAATTATTAATGAACTGAATTTGTCAATAAAATCAATTCTAGGAAATATCAAAATATAATTTTTTGGTGCCTAGTGTTTATTTATTTGTTCACTGACTATTAAGTAGTTTTCACAGGACAGGCGCATTCTAGGCTCTAGAAGTGGTCATTCAAATAAAACTCATTCTTTACCTTTGAGAAGTTTATCAGTCCTTGTTTTATTTTCAAACAAATTGTTAGAAGTATCCACTGAGTGTTGTGATAGTCTAGTGAAGAAAAACCAACCTTAGCCCTGGCTGGTGTAGCTCAGTGGATTGAGCACGGGCTGCGAACCAAAGGGTCGCAGGTTCGATTCCCAGTCAGGGCACATGCCTGGGTTGCAGGCCAGGTCCCCAGTCTCCCACACGAGAGGCAACCACACATTGATGTTTCTCTCTTTCTCCCTCCCTTCCCATCTCTAAAAATAAATAAATAAAAATTAAAAAACAACAACCTTAGAGTGAGAATAAGTAACCATGGGAACTTGTAGGCCTATGTCATAGGTTCATTTTCAAATTTTATACTGAGAAAAAGACATGTATGAAGATTTGTGCTGACAGTGTCAGATAAAGAAAGATACTTGAGGTTGTCGACAAAATGGTGTTAGACAACTAGCTAGACGTTAAGACACAGTCCTACCTCTGCATCTGTTTCTGCCCAAATTCCACTCCCATTTTATCTGTTCTAGACCCAAAGACTTGCATTTTCATGAATTTACACAAATGAGTTTTAAATACTCATCCAAACAGAAAGGATAACTTTGTTCATTAGATTCCACAGGAGTGAAATCATATGGTATTTGTCTTTCTCTGACTGACTTATTTCACTTAGCATAATGTTCTCCAGGTGCATCCATGCTGTTGCAAAGGGTAAAGTGTTCTTCTTTTTTATGGCCAAGTAGTATCCCACTGTATAAGTGTACCCATAGCTGTTTTATCCACTCATCTACTGATGGACACTTCGGCTACTTCCAAATCTTGGCTATCATAAATAATGCTGCAATGAACATAGGAGTACCTATATATTCTTTCAAATTAGTGTTTTGGGTTTCTTTGGATAAATTCCCAGAAGTGGAATTGCTGGTTCGTAAGGCAGTTGCATGAACAAACTGAACTAACAAACCAAACAGAGACAGACTAATAGATAAAGAGCAGGCTGATAGCTCCTGCAGGGGAGGTTTAGGGGTGAAGGGATCAAGCAAAAAAGAAAAAGAACTCATGGATACCAACAGTGCAGTAATTGTGGGGGACAAGGGAGGGGAGAGGAGGGTGTGTGGAGGTGGAAAAGGGTAAGGGGAAATAAATGATAATGAAATAATAAAAATAAAATAAAAATTTAACTTTGTCTTAAAACTTGAGAGAGAGAGAGAGAGAAATGATTATTTTGTAAGCCACAGAGAGTTTACTCAGTAGGGACGAGAAGACAAGGGTAAGGAATAGAACATGAGTCACCATCATCTCTAGAAGAGTTGTCAGCTTTTTCCCTAGTAAGACTTCAGGGACAAAATTTTCTCTAAAAGACACAAATTGCAAAGGAAGAACAGCAAATTGCCTCCAAGGGAGAACAGGAATTATATAAATAGAATTAGAGAAGAGTAGTCTCTCCTAAACCTTCATTCTCTTTACCCATTTATTCCCTTCCCCCAGTTACTTTTCCTGCCTAATTTGCCGGACTCCTATTTTTGCAGCACCATCTAGACATAGTCACTGGAAAGACTCAACTAGCCACGCCTGCACCAAAGGCAGATTAAGCTATTTCTGTCAAACTTAATGGTCTTCTACTTACTTCTTGTTTGCCTCTTGCGACGTTTCTAGAGGGCATTGTGTCACCATCATTTTGCGTACTGCCTGGCTTAGATTAATTGTTCAACAGATAATTGTTAAAATAATAAATAAAGATATATTTTAGTTTTTTTATTTTTTAAATTATATTTTATTGATTATGGTATTACAGTTATCCCAGTTTTTCCCCTTTGCCCCCTCCACCCAGCACCTCCACTCCCTCAGGCAATCCCCATGCCATTATTCATGTCCAGGGGGTGGACCTATAAATTCTTTGATAACTCCGTTTCCTAAACTGTACTTTACATCCCATGGCTATTCTGTAACTACCTATTTGTACTTCTTAATCCTCTCACCTCCTCACCATTCCCTTACATACTCTCTCTCAACTGGCATCCATCAAAAGGCTCTTTGTAACCTTGATTCTGTCTCTTTTCTTCTTGTTTGCTTAGCTTGTTTTTTGTTTTTGTTTTTTTTTAGATTCAATTGTTGATAGATGTGTATTTATTGCCATTTTATTGTTCATAGTTTTGATTATCTTTTCCTTAAATAAGACCCTTTAACATTTCATATAATAATGGTTTGGTGATGATAAACCCCTTTAGTTTTTTCTGGTCTGGGAAGTTCTTTATCTGCCCTTCAATTCTAAATGATGTCTTTGCTGTTTAGAGCAATCTTGGCTATAGGTCCCTGCTTTTTATGACTTTGAATATTTCTTGCCAATCCCTTCTAGCCTGCAAAGTTTCTTTTGAGAAATTAGCTCATAGTCTAGTGAAACTCCTCTGTAGGTAACTAAATGCTTCTCCCTTGATGCTTTTAAAGATTCTCTCTTTATCTTTAACCTTTGGCATTTTAATTATGATGTGTCTTAGAGGGCACCTCTTTGCAACCATCTTGTTTGGGACTCTCTGTCTCCATGGACTTGCATCTCTATTTCCTTCATCAAATTAGGGAAGTTTTCTTCAATTATTTTTTCAAATAGATTTCCAATTTCTTGCTGTTTTTCTCCTCCTTCTGGCACCCCTATGATGTAAATGTTGGAATGCTTGAAGTTGTCCCAGTGGCTGCTTATACTATCCTCATTTTTTTGGATTCCATTTTCTTGTTGTTCTGATGGTTGTTTATTTCTTCTTATGTTGCAAATCATTGATATGAGTCTCAGCTTAATTCACCCTACTGTTTTTTCCCCCTGTAAACTCTTCTTTACTACAATTAGTGTATCCTTCATTTCTGACTGGGTCTTTTTTACAATGGTGAGGTCCTCACTAAGTTCTTTGAGCATCCGTATAACCAGTGTTTTGAACTCTGCATTTAATAGATTGCTTATCTCTACTGTTGTTCAGTTCTTTTTCTGGAGTTTTGATCTTTTCTTTCATTTGGGTCACATTTCTTTGTAGTTTCTATGTATTAGGTAGAGCTGCTATGACTCCCTGACTTGGTAGTGTGGCTTAATATACTAGGTGTCCTGTAGGGTCCAGTGGCACAGCTTCCCCTATCACCTAAGCTGGGTACTCGAGGTGTGTCCTTTGTGTGGGGTGAATACACCCTCCTCTTGTAGTTGAGACTTGGTTGCTGTTGGCAAGTCAATTGGAGGGATTTACCCAGACCAGTCAGCTACAGGGACTGGCTATAACCACTGACCACCAACCTCTGCCCTCCATGGAGGATGAGCTGTGGAGGGGGCAGGATGGTGTTGCTCCAGTATGGTCTGTACCTTTCCACTGGGTGTGAAGGACCTGGGGTTTCCCAGTGGTACAGGCCAAAGTCAGTCCCCACCTGTGTTTTTTCCCAGGGCCACCCTGCCTGAGCTATAGAGCAATCTGAGATGGCTGCTACTTGTGCTGGGCTTGGAGAGTCCCAGGAGAAGCCAAGCTGTGAATCTAGGCTGGCTGCTGCTAGTGCCTGTTGTGCCTACGGCCACTAAGCCACTAAGCAAGAGGTAAGGGGGCTGGAGGCTCACTAAGTCAGCTGTTGCTTGTTCAAAAGTATCTAAAAAGTTGCAAAGCAAGAGCCATTCATATGGAACAGCCATGCTTAACAGCTGTAAATTGGGTGGGACAGAGCCTCAGGGGATCTCCGGGTTGGACAGTTTTAGCCAGGTTGATGGAGTCTGAGATATGTCACCTGCTTGCCAGCTCTGTGTCTCTGCCTGACTTTCTGTCTGTGGGAAAGCTGTCCCTCAGCTCTTGTCTTGATGCCGGACATTTCAGATTTTCTCTGTATGCTACTGGTGTTTTTCAAGCTGCTGTGCTGGTAGTAGAGCTCAGAAGGAGTGAGTCTGAGTAAGTTGTGTGTGGGTTCTTTAAGAGGAACTTCTTGGGGCTCCAGAAGTTTTTTTCCATTGACTCAATCCCTCCCGGTTTTTGCATCCAGAAGTTATGGGGACTAATCTTCCTGGCAGTGGAACCCTGAACTGGAGGTCCTGGTGTAGGACTGGGACTCCTTGCTCTCAAGATATTCCTCCTGAATTTTTGTCCACCACATGTGGGTGTGGGACTAGCCTGTTCCATGTCCACCCCTCCTACCAGTCTGGATGGGTGTGGTTTCTTTAATTCTGTAGTTGTCAGACTTCCATTCAACTTGGGTTCTGATGGCTCTGAGTGATGGCTGTTGTATAATCTAGTTGTAATTTTGATGTGGTTATGTGAGGAGTTGAGCTGTGTTTACCTATCTGCCATCTTGACTTGAAGTCTAAGATATTCTTTAGTATTTTGTTAAAGGCAGACTAAGAAAGGAGACTTCAATATAACTTGATACAAAAGCACATAAACAGCTTCTTGAATCATCTTTGGTAAAAGCACTTAAATTGATATTGACAAAGAATATTGCATAAATACTTTTATTTTAATGGGAAAATATATATACACTTATACAGCACTCTAAACATTGAATTCCTCTATTCCAAAATTATTATAAAGAATGTCTCCTATTGAATAAAGACATTTGGCAGAGACTTCCAGGACTAGGTTTTTTCCCTTGGAGGAAACCTTCAGGACTAGGTAAGTAAGACCTGCCTGTCCTGGAGCAGGAATTTCCTTCAGGGTTCAGGATGCTGACTAGTCAGGTGAGGGTTCTAGCTCCATTTGCCTTATGGACATGGCATGAGGCCTACAAAAGTATATTCTCAGGTTTTGTCCTTGAATTCCATATCTTTAAATCATCTTTCCAACTCTCTTAAATCGATCTCTAGTGCTTTGACAGATCAAAGAATATCCTTGGTCCTACAGAAATTCCCTAAATAGCTAAAATTTTACAACCTAGTTCTCAAGGAGTGTACCGGCTCATCACCTTCTCATTAGTTGCAATGGTTATATCCTTCTCTCTTTTGGGTAAATGAGCTGTCCATGGTTGAAACTGATGTATAGACCTTTGACTGATATATCATGTCTGCTTATAACAGATATTATTGTCCAGTGATGTTTATTTTCAATTTTTAAGAAATAAAGAAGATCACACACTAAGGAATTAAAGTGGAAAAGGCTTTGATTATATGAATGTGTGTTCTTTGTTTCAAATGAGAGTGGTATGAATATATAAAAATATATATATATACACATGCACCCCCCACACTACATAGAACTTCTGCTCTTGCATTTTGCTATGTGTACTAAGTACAAGCGCACATATTATTTTAAAATGGATATAAAGTGGATGTCAAAATAGCTTAGTATCTCTTGAGCTATTTTTTGTGTAAAGCGACTGTTGATTAAATAGACCATAGCTTGAAATTATATTTATTTTTCAAGTAGCAATCATGTTAGATCTAGAGGGAATATGAAATGATGAGTCAAATTTTCCCAACCTGCAGATAAAGGAAGTGAAGCACAATGAGGTCAAGTAGTTTGCAACAGTCAAAGCTAGTAAATAGAAATGTTAAAATTAGGTGTTATGTTCTAATACTTAGCTTATGTTTTATTTTAATAGTTTTTTCCCACTCCAGTTATAATAAACATTATCCAGCCCCTAATGTCTAATCAAATGTATAACTCTTATGTTTGATTAGCTCTTATGACATGATTTAATTAAATGTCAGAAGTTAAGAATAATGAACCCAAATCTTTTTTTGACAGCAATTTTAGTGCCCCTTATATCACTATTTCTCTTTAATCATGAGTTACCACTGTGACATGAATTCTTTTTGATGAGTGCTATTAGATTTTGGAGTGTTAGACCTAAGCATATATTAATGCATATTTGAAGTTGACAATTCAATAGGTGACAAAAGTGATAGGTGCAATTGTGGGGGTTTCTTTAAAACATTAAAGTATGTTAGAGTGCCTAGCACATAGTTGGAGTTCTATAAAAGTCCATTACATAAATATAGTCATTAAACAGATGCAGAAACATAAAAAACAACCATGTGCTGTGCCAAACCATATGCAGTAAAGGGAGTTCCTGAAGTATCTGCCTCCTGGGACTAAGAATTTTTACAGAGTATTTTTGTGTTAGGGTTTGTGTATATGAGCATAGTATGGGGTTCTGGAATGTGATCACCTAGTGTGAGAGTTTGGAAACTTGGGTTCTGGTATCCCTTTTTTGTTACTTCCTAGAGAAGTTGCTCCTCTTTCTGGGGCCATAACATTATAAATAGTAAAATGAGGAATTTAGAATCAATGTGATCAATGTTTTGAAAAGAGACTTTTTCCACAACAGTGGTTCCATAACTATCTTCAACTTTTCTTTGGTGTTAGTGTGCTGTAGGGTTGCTATTGTGTTGTATGAGTTTGCTGTAGGGTTGCCATGATAAAATACCACACCCTAGTTTCAGCTCTGCCACCTTCAAGCTGTATGATTTGAATAAGTCACTTCCCCTGTATGGCTCTCAGATCTCATTTATAAAATAACCAAGTTGAATCAGATTTTCTTTTAAATCTATTCCAATTCTGACATGTGGGAGGAAGAAAACAAATGAATGCAGGTTCCAAGGGAGTGGTAGATGAAGCAGGAGTGGAGAAGACGAGAGAGAGTAAAGCTAAGCTTGTGCTACTTAGACTGAAATATCAGTTCCCTCAACGATTCTATGTAATATGATTCTAATAATAAAATATTTTTTATTTTTTTTATTTTTTTATTTTTTAATTTTTATTTTAGTTTATTCAGTACAGTTTCTATCCTTTATTCCCATTCCAGCCCACCCACCCATTCCTCCCCTCCTCCCTCCCCTTTCCAACACCCCTAGTTTTGTCCATGTGTCCTCTGTATTTGTTCCTGTAAACCCTTCCCTTCTCCCCTGAAATTCCCTCCCCTCTCCCCTCTGGTCACTGACAACTCTATAATATTTTTGAAAACTGTAAGTTTCAGGTGAATCTTTAAAAAAATTTTAGAACATTTATGAGTATACTAAAATAGACTCTTTCCAAATTACTGAAAATATTATTGTTTTTCCCCTTGTAAAATAGTTTCCTATTACCTGCAGGCAAACTTAGCCTCTGATTTTTTTTAACAGGCACATGATGGTTAAAATATATATCTGGGTTTACAAGAATATGTGGTTTTTAAAAGAAAGTACAACAATGTCAAGAACACTTCTATAGCCAACTTCATGCTTTGCCTGATTCAGGAAAAGGCTAGTAGAAAACAGGTGTCCTAATCACTGCACAACCTGTGCTGGGGAGGTGGCAAGAACCTCAAGCAGCTGCCTTCCCCTCTGATTAAAAATTCTTTCATATTAAACTTCCCACCTTTTGCTCATATAGGCACATGCATTTTGTACCTTTTGCGGCGAGGAGGATGTGGAAATGAATGGATTAGCAGCATATTACTTCTGAGTCAGTAAGTTAATTAAAGAGTGTGTATATAAAATGGAATAGTGAATTATTTAGCTGATGACAAACATGATATAAAATTCCATTATTGGATAGTCAATTCGACTTTATTAGTTTTAGAGTTATGTAAATTATTTTTAACACAATGCGTAGTATTTGCAGATTTATTTTTCATGTGGTATATGTGTTGTTCTACAGCCATATTTTTGTCCTTTATGGAATGATTTAAATATCTGATTGAGAATAGTGCAGTTTGATTAAGAAGGGAAAACATATAGGGCAGAATAATCCCTGCATTTGGTCTTTCCTCTCTTCCTCAACCTGGGGCAGTCTCTAACCTGTTTAAGAGGTTTTGTTTTTGTTTTTGATTTTCAGAATTAATCTATTACATAAGATCTCTCTAACTAAGGAACAAGTTCTTAAACACAAATAGCATTAAGACAAATTTTTCTAACCCTCATTTTACAAACTTCTTCCAGAAAGAAAAATTCAATAAGTTGTACACCATTACTTAATTTAAGCCTTAGAGACAAAAGCACAAAGTAAGAGTTCAGGTTAGTCTCCACCTGCTTCTCGCATTCCGTGGTTCCACTTTCCCAGCATTTATACAGGATAATCATGCATTCCAGTTTATCCAGGACAGCCTCAGTTTAAGTGTGCAGTGCCGTCATTTGTCTGGTCATGATTCTCTTTCATTCTCAAAAGTGTCCTGGTTTGGAAAACATTATATGGTCTCTCTACCACCATGCCTATGCCATATAACCATTCTGCAAATTGGTTTCCCATGCTAACTTTAAAATGAGGAAATTCTCTATTATTTCTTTCTAATTTACATATTATATGCTGTCCTTTTTCTCTGAACTAGACTTTATTATGCAATACTATGTAATGATGTGTTATTACTTCTCCTTACCTAAAGGAGTATTTTTGAGTGATTTTCAGAAATGAAAAACCCTGTGATCTTCTGAAAATGCAAAAAGTATCTTTTTAAAGTTGTGACTTTTATAATGCAGTAAGCATTCAGCATGGCATGGTAGGAAGAACAACACAGTATTTAGAATATAGCCTGGCCAAGCTGTGACTCTGGACAAATTTAACTTTTTTAAGCATCAATTTCCATTTCAATAATTTGAGGATAATATTTTTGAATGATATTTGTGAGAATTCAGGCATTATATATAAAGTGCCTAGGACAGTGCCTAGTGTATAGCCAGAGGAGAAAACATGGTAGAAATTATAATTATTATTTTTATAGGATAAGATTATTGGACACTTATGGGCATTAATGGAATAAAATAGTTGCTTTTTCATCCTCAGAAAATTCTAAAAACCAAACAGACCTTTATAATGTGATTGTCTCTAATTCTATTTGATTCTAGAAATTGAGTATCTCATTTAAATGGTTAACAAATATGGATTCTTAAACATTTAGACAATTAGAACTAATGACAGAACAAAAAATCTAAATCATCTTTCAAAACGATTTTATGTGTGTTTTGCTTATATGATAAATTTGAACACATTTAGAATGAACAATAGTACATTGGAAGAGTAAGACTGTACTATGAATTATATAAAAAACAATCTTGATTTGTTAAGTAACAAATTTCTGTTTTCAAAAATAGAAAATGCATCTCAATATCTTAAAATATTCATTTAATAACATTTATAATTAAATATACCTTTATAGAAGCCAAACATTTAAACACTTATAAAGCAATCATATGTTCTTTAATTACTTTTGTTCTTTCCCTGCAACAAGAATCCTGGTTTTTATTTGCTCCTTTAACATGATGAGCAAGCTGTTTTGAGAGGCAAGTTATGTTGAAAATATGTTCCAGATTATGTGGATGGGCAGTACTAACTACAACCATTTTTTGTTCAGATCACACTTTACACAGTGTGACCCAAGTTTGGAGTTAAAAATGAGGTTCACCACACCACAGTGGAACATTTTCCCAAGTTTTTTGTCAGAATGTGTGACTCAAAATTCTGGTCTCACCTGTAATTTTTAAAGTTGCTAGTACTTCAACATTCTGAATATTCTGTGTTTTATGCCTCTTCTGTTAAAGCATATATTTCTATAAGGAGGTTGTACTGCGCTTAAATAGCCAAATGCTCTGCATTAAAGAGAGTCATCTATGGCATCAGGTTATTTTCATTTCTATTTCAGTAACAAAGTGTGTGGTGTTTCTCAAACCAATTTCTCCAAAAGATATTCAATTGCATTGTTCATGATGCGTATTTTAAATCCTTGATGTAACACAGTAGAATAATTTGGTAAGTTAATTAAACAGAGTAAATTGGCTATCCAAAGTTAGTTAGCATTTGCATAGCAGTTAACTCTCTTAGCCACTCAAACAAAAGCAGTCACATGCAAAAATTATCCTCCTTTGAAGACAATTGAAAATGCTCTCTTTAATGCATGCATATTCTTAACATCAATCATGCACTAAAAGGTTTTGTCACACCTGTTGATTTTAAGTTATTACAAAGAAGACAATTTGAAAGCGTTTGTCTAATGACACCAACCACCCATTCTTCCCACTTCATGGTGATGTTGTGAGACTCAGAAGTGAAATAATGTGTGCAAAACTACTTCATATGATAAAGTGAAATGTGTAAAGCTTATTCATTCTATTAATATTGATATCAAATGTCCACCATGTGGTAGCCACGGTCTCAAGCATTTAATAGCACACTACAACTACTATCCATTATTTCAACTTTTATATGTATAAAGCAATTACATATGAATTCCTGTGTCTTCTTAATTACTTATTCAACACTCCCCTCCCCACACTCCCCCCACAGTGGCTGTTGAAATTTTTTCTCATTTTTGTCTACTCCATTATGTGTTTTCCTCCTCTTCAAGTTCCTCACTCATGTTCTTTAAACCAGCTCATAAAAACAAATGCAAAGGCCTGCATTCCAGCTTTCAAGGTTTTCCTAACCCTACAGTGCCCTGTACCCATTATCTGCCTTTCCCAGATGTTAATGTTCATAGCAATTACCTGGCAATCTGGTGAAAATGTGGATTCTGACTTGTAGGGACCTGAGATTACATGTACCTCTAACAGGTTCTGATCCAATACCCATGTGGATGCGCTGCAGAGACACTTTAGGGAGCAGGGCTCCATTGTGTTGAACGCCACTTGCTCCTGTTAAGCTGTTTTCCTGCATCCCATTGATTTTCACTAGACAGTCTTATAAATAATTAAATCTTTGAGCTGTAAACAACATCCGGCACATTTACCCTAACTTTAACACATTTCATGTGCAGAAAATTTTAACCATAAAGAATCTTTGTTTTATACCTGGTCTAGGAAGCTCTCACTCGCTTTAATGAGCGAGCACACATGCAGTAAAATCACAGGAGGCAACTTACGTGAGTGCTGCGTGTTTGGTCCCTTGGGAATTAAAACGAGGAATCTATTCTTCCTGTTGCTGCTGTCTTGATTACTATATAATGCAAATGCTGAATGATTTGAACATAGCCCATGCCATGGCAAAGTTTAATTAAGTCAACATCTGATTTTAATCCAGTTTCACTTATGTTTTATAATAGTCTTAGAATTAAGCATCCATAGTATGTTTAAATATGCTTTCTCTCTGCTCCAAATTCAATTGTAATTTTATTCAGCTTGACTACTTTGAAGTATTTTAATTAAACTGTTTTCTGTATTTGAAAGTATCACCACAGAAATCTTGTAATACCAACTTTTGTTTTTCAATTGTTTGAGTTACATCATTAAGAGGAAATGGCCACAAGTATATTGTATATATAAATTCCTGGGCATGATAGAAGAGACTTCAATTTCTGTCTGTAACTTAAGTTTCCAGACTCATCTTTAATTAATTGCCACATCTGTATCTCACACCATAGCCTTATCAGATTTAATTCAATTTTTTGTTCATATTTTTTGCCTTCTTAAATGTATGTGTATGACAGGGGACCCCCAAAATCTTGGAATTTATTTATAAAGTTGTATATTTATTCTTACATGTTTCAGTCACCTTCAAAACACTTTCATTTGACGCAATGTGATTGGGACATTTTTTTCCACTTCTCAATACAGTTTTTGAACTCATTGATTTTGATGCCTTTTAGTGCTTCTGCCATTTTTTTGTTTCACCTCTTTTCAATCAGCAAAATGTTTCCCTTTGAGGACATTTTTCATCCAGGGAAACAAAAAAAAAAGTTGCTTGGGGTAAGATCAGGTGAATAGGGAGTGTATGACACAGAGGTCATAAAGTTTTTGGTCAAAAACTGCTGAACACTCAGTGTGGTGTGGGCAGGTGCATTCGTAAGTCTCATCATGAAATGGGCAAACACATTGAGTCTTCAAGAAAAATTCACTGACCAAATGCAGCCTCTCACAACAATGCCAACTGGTACACTGATACCACATGTGTTCCTAGTACACACACCTAGCGGGGGAAGCCTGTACTACAAGGGTCCCACCCTCCAGAAGATAATTCCATTTTGGGGGGATTCCCCCTCACATTTGCAATGTCATGTCTTTGGTCGGGGAGACATCTGGCCACCTTGTTGGTCAAAGATCCCTTAAGATACTTCTCTGACCTCAGTCCTCTGCAGCCATTTCTTTAACCTCTTCCATAACCCTTTTCATAGCCGACTGTGTGCATACTTCTATTATAACAACTTAGCATCATTATTTTTAATTTCATGTTGACTTTTCTACCTTTACTACTATAGTTGAGAGCAAGTTATTCTTTAAGAGTTGTATTTTGAGCACCCAGGTTTGGGGCTCTCACAGAGCAGTACTCAGTGATACTTTCTTGATTTTTTTAATTGAATGATATGCTGCTATATTTTAAATATTGAGTGTATAACATTTTTCTGATTTCCAAGTCCATTGTAGCTTCAGCATGAAAGCTATATTTCTTGCTATTCAGAGGGACATGGGATATGATAACTTTTCATACAGTTTTTGGTAGGAGTGACACAATATAATGGGGTACATCATTCTCAATTCAGAGTGTGGTGGGATTTTTAAAGAGGTGTAGTCTTTGACATTCCAACCATTGAGATGTGGGGTTTATGTCAGCTCCCTTTGAATTTGGGAAGTACTGACAGATAATATATGGTGGCAATAATGCTGGACACTTCCAAGCCTAGTTCATACAAAGCTGTATAGCTTTCATTTGGTTCTCTTGACACACTCATCCAAAGGAAGCCATATACCATGTCAGAAATCTAACTACCCTTAGACCTTCACATTTGAGAGGTTATGGGTAGATGCTTCAGTCGAGAGCCCCAGGTGAGCCCCTTGCCAAAAGCCAGCATCACCTGTTGGCAAAGTTAGTGGGCCATCTCAAGTGTCCAGTTCATGGAATAAGCTTTCTCTGAAAGCTTTCTCTTTCAGAGAAAGACAATTACCATATGATTTCACTCATATGTGAAATCTAATGAACAAACTGAACTATCAAGAAAAATGAGGACAGACTCATAGAAGGAGAGCAGGAGGACAGCTAGTGGGGGGATAATTTTGTGGGGTGGAGGAATTGAACAAAAAGGAAAAGGGACTCTGGACATGGACAGCAGTGTGGTGATTGATAGGGGGAAGGGACTATAAGGGGGCTAAGTGGTAATGGGGAAAACGTAATACATATTAAATTTAAAAAATGAAAATATTTAAAAATAAAAATGTCTAGTTCAGGCAAAATTTCAGGTGACTGCAGCATCTGATGCCCCAGATGACATCTGATTATACCTGCTTGAGAGATTCCATGTGCCAACTACCTACCTAGCAAAGCTCTTTTCTAATTCCTGAGCCACAAAATGGGGAAACAAATAAAATTGTTTTAAGCCAGTTAGTTTGTGGTAATGTGTTGCACTGCAGTAGTAACTGGAATCAATTAGAGTCTCGACTAAGACTCTGGTCCCAACTCTGTATATGCCTTCAGGAAAGTCATCCTTCCTTTTAAGATCTCAATTAATCTCTTGGTGCTTCCAATTGCAATAAATTTTGTTTTCAAAATACTTTATCTGCATTGTCATATTTGTAAAATCACAGATAGAATGACTATTGTTACTATCTGGACAACTGTGGCCTGAAGTCTCAGGGGTAGGTTTTTGCCACATAAGAACCTGAACCCAAGACTACTCCCATTTTTGTGTAAGCCAATGGAAACTCTGAGCTACTCATTTGCACACATCCCTGCTTCTGATTCACTTCACTGACAATTGAGAATTACTGATTTAATAGATGGCCTCAAAAGTCTGATCTAGTTCTATGTTTCCAAGATTTTATAATCTTCTAATAATAATTTCTTTCTATTTTAACCAATCAAGTCAGAGGAGGAAGTAACAATGTGAACAGGGAGGCTAGCAGCATTTAAAATGGAGTGTGCCTCTAAAGTTTGGGGAGGAAAATAGCAGAAAGAAGACTTAAGAAATGATAACTTGAGAAATATAGAGATAAGCAACTATTCAAAGGGGGATACCATTGAACAGGTGATCAAGGCAAAGTTGTAGCATTTTTCCCAGTTACTTTCATAATGGAAAATATCACATATACCTATACTTTGGACAATGTGCTTTCCAAAACTTCTGAATCATCATGATTTTGCTGATATCCTCAATGGATCTTTTCCTTAAAAACAAAGTGGAGGTGAAGGTGCAGTCATTTCTAAATAGGCAAGCTCTCAATGGAATAAATGAATGATGGAACAATAGCTAATGATTTACTATAAATAACTGCTAATATTTGCCATTGCTCTCTTGTGGGTAAGTGAATACTACGAGGAACTATATAGGACTAAGGAACTCCAGACAGTGTGTGTTGACTCTCACATAGATTTGCTGAATTGCAATGGAAGAGCAACTAAGCCTACATAGCTTGAGAAATGGAAGGATTTCTACAAGGTGAGAATATTCACATTTCATGTTGTTTATAAAATTTATAAGGTGATTAATGAATCAATACATAGAAAAAAGATGAGTTACCTATTTGATAAATATGGGAAAATAAATTACATTAACAGAAACTCAAAACAAAAGTGCTTTAAGAAGCCCAAAATACTTGGCATCATTAGACATCTGCTCTCCACTTATCTTCCTTGTATTAACTCTCATCAATCAACAGGCATGACAAAAACATTTTAGAAAGTGATTAAAGTTCAGAATATTCATGCATTAAAGATATTTTCAATTATCTCCTAAGAATGGATGACTTTTACACTTTATTGCCTTTGTCATTGTTTAAAAACCTGAAATATATAACTCCTACATAAATACTTATTAAAGTCTGCAGATTAGTGAGGTTAGCCAGTCAGGATCTATAAAATAATTTGTAAACAACTAACTTATTAATCATACATCTTTTTTGTTTCAAGAATGATTTAAAGTAAATATCATGAATGTTGTAATTTCTAATATATGTGATAAAGAGTCATTATATATTAAATATTATATTTAAAGATACAATAATGGAAATAAAGTTGTGTTTTAAGTGACATAAAACATAAACACATACTATATCTCTTTGTTTCTCATGTACTACTTTGGACCATTTTAGCCCAGAACAACCTCCATAAAAGAAAATGCATACAAAGTTGATTTTTAAAAAATACTTTTCAACATATAATGCTGTAGGTTTTTTTAAAAAAATTAAACCACTTATTCCTCTAAAGTGAAGCAACGTATTATATTGGCAATCATGTAAGATATATATAAAAGAAGCATATAGCATTATATTTTAGCCTCTACTTTGGTATACTCATATGTCTAATTACTATATATACAGAATGCAATTGAAGTGTTTACATTATCAGATATTAAATTTTAATTCTCAATCACTATTTTGTGCTTATTAATTTTTATGAACATTGAATCTACTTTTTTATTTTTTCACTGAAGATAGGCAAAAAAATAGTATTTCAGGAGTAGCAAGTAAAGAAATATCCATTTAAATTCACACATGAATGTACAATTAAATTTGCTTTTGTCCCAGTGAGAATGATACAATAGGCATTGATAACTTCTTATAACATCCCAAAATTGCTCTATAAAATATCAGTATGTTATACAATAAAATATAAAATAAAATATTAATCAAATGTTTGAAAAATGCTAATAAAATAGTTACATGTGTATTTTTAATTGGAGACCTCAGAAACTGAATATATGTTTTTGAGTTACTATTTCAAGTTTTTCTTTTTTTTACTGATATTCATTCACAGCTGTCCCAATGGTTCTCCAGTTGCTCTCCCCTGCTCTACCCCCCACTCAGTAATCCCCACCCTGTTGTCCATGTCTATGGGTCCTTCATACATGTTCCTTAACTAGATCCTTTCCTTTTCCCCTGTTATCCCTGCCCCCAATCCCCTCAGGTCATTGACAGTGTGTTCCTTATTTCCATGTTTTTGGTTCTATTTTGCTCATTTGTTTGTTTTATTCATTAGGTTCCACTTATAGATGAAATCATATGGCATTTGTCTTTTTCCACCTCGCTTATTTCTCTTTCCACTGTGTAATACTCCATTGCATATATGTATCACAGTTTTTTGATCTACTCATTCACTGATGGGAACTTAGGCTGTTTCCAGCACTTGGCTATTGTAAATTGTGCTGCTATGAATGTTGGGGAACATAGGTTCTTTTGAATTGGTGTTTCAGGGTTCTTAGGCTATAATCCTGACAGTGGAATCACTGGGTCAAAAGGCAGTTTCATCTTTAGGTTTTTGAGGAAATTCCATAGTGTTTTCCACAGTGGCTGCACCAGTCTGCATTCCCACCAACAGTGTACCAGGGTTCCCTTTTCCTCACGTCTTCACCAACAATTGTTGTTTGTTGAGTTATTAATGATGGCCACTCTGACTGGTGTGAAGTGATATCCCATTGTGGTTTTAATTTGTATCTCTCTGATGGTTAGTGATGTTGAGCATTGTTTTTCATTTGTCTGTGTGCCCTCTATATGTCCTCCTTGGAGAAGTGTCTGTTCAGGTCCTTTACCCATTTTTTAAATGGATTGTCTTTTTGTTCGGTGTTAAGTTATAGGAGTTCTTTATACATGAGAACGTTGAATTTATCCCCTTGAGCTGATGTTGGCCAAAATCTTTTTCCATTCAGTTGGTTCTCTTTTTGTTTGTTGGCAGTTTCTTTTGCTTTGCAGGAGTTTTTTTAGTTTGATATAGTCCCATTCTTTCATTTTTTGCTTTTACTTCCTTTATGTTTGGGGTAAAATTTGTAAAATCTTCTTTAAGACTGAGGTCCATAGGTTTAGTGTCTGTGCTTTCTTTGATGTAATTTATTATTTCAGGTGTTATATAGTAAAATCTTTGCTCTATTTTGATACATGGGGACAAAACTTGTCTAGTTTCATTCTTTTGCATGCGGCTTTCCAATTTTCCCAGCACCATTTATTGAACAGTCTTTCTTTTCTCCATTCTACAATTTTAGCTTCTCTGTCAATAATTATTTGCCTAGCCCTGACTGGTGTGGTTCAGGTGGTTTGAGAGTCATCTTATAAACCAAAAGGTTCAGAGTTCCATATTCCTGGTCAGGGCACAAATCTAGGTTGTTGGTTGAATCCCTGATTGGACATGTATGTGAGGCAACCAATTGATGTTTTTCACATTGATCTTTCTGTCTCTCTCTCTTCCTAACTCTCTCTCTAAAATTAATAAACATATTCTAAAAATTTTTAAAAAATTGCCTAGATAACTGCGACTTTATTTCTGGGCTCTCAATTCTGTTTCATTGGTCTTTGTGTTTGTTTTTCCATCAATACCATGCTGTTTTGATTATCATCACTTTATAGTATGAGTATAATTTGAAGTCAAAGTATGTGATACCTCCGACTTTGTTATATTTTCTCAGGATGTGTTGGCTCTTCAAGGTCTTTTGTGGTTCCATACAAATCAAATAATTTTTTGTTCTATTTATGTAAAAAAATCATTGGGATTTTTATGGGGACTGCATTAAATCTGTATATTGATTTGGGTAATATGGACATTTTAACTATATTGATTCTTCTAATCCATGAACATGGAATATATTTCCATTTCATTTTGTCTTTTTCCATCTCTTTTAACGATCCTTTGTATATTGCATTATTAAATATATAGTATATAGTTTATCCACATCCTTCATTAAGTTTATTCCTTGGTATTTGTTTTTGTTGCAATTGCAAAAGAAATTTTTTTTACATTTCTTTTTTTTGAAATGTCATTGTTAGTGGATTTTTGTACATTGATTTTGTATTCTGCAACTGTACTATATTTGTTTACTACTTCTAATGGTTTTGTTTGCTCACCTCTTCCCTGGTTTGGTTTAGTGTGTCAGTGGCTACATTTTTCTCTCCATTTCTGTCATCTTTCTTGAATGACAATTTTCCATTTTTTAATAAATACTGGAAAGTTCCAAAGAAGAACATTGCTATTTTCAAATATATTTTACTTAATATCAACTCTCTATTTTATTCACAAGTAATTTAAATAAAATAGTATTATCCAAGTATAGCAGTTTTTTTTAAATGACAACCATACAGTGTTTAATTTAATTCTTTTAGCTGGAATATTTATTCTGAAAAATAGCTAAATCAGAGATAATTTTAGAATAAAATACTCAAAGATTTTGTTAATTCACAGGGTTTTACTAAGTATATGTAAAATTTAAATGACTTGGGTCTTATAAAATAATGAAATTATAAATTAACTTCTCTAACTTTGCGCTCATCTTTTCCTGTTCCCTCTGTCCCTTCTTATTTCCTCATCATTTCTCATTCAAAATACTCTATGTTAAGTACAGGTGGGAAATACAAACTCTCATCATGGTGTTGCCCTTTTTTCCTAGATGGTGATGATTAATCAATTACACGTTTATGAAAAAGAAACACTTGGCACACTTCCATAAACAAATAGGTTTCCTGTGGTTCTAAGAACAGCTGACGTTATTTCAAAGGGCTGAGCCTGTGTGCATAAAGCTCTCTTCACAGTGTGACTTCCCCATATGCTTGTTTCTCATAAATATGCACCCTGACACCCAACATGCATGTGTTTATTTATTTACTTATTTAGTGGGCACATGTTGCAAAGGCTACAGGGAAACAAAGAACATAAGGGAGACAGAGAAAGATTAACTTTAAAATACATGGGTACTTTATTCCAAATAATCATAGGTCATCAAAGAAAATAAAAATAGAAGCTGTATGAGTTAGAACTTTACAGATCAGTGCCTCCAGCTGAAGTGATTTTGTCTTACAAGTTAAAGGCAACAACTGGTGTTGGATCCAAGGCACCAGTGAAAGAATCATGCTCCGATCCTTCCTTCAGCTGCCGTTCCAGATCTGCTTTGTTGCCCTTGACTATACTTCTAAGAATATTCTACGGGTATGTTTTCACATTCAAGGGAAAAATATTGACTTTATGATACAGTGGTATTTTCTACCTTTTGATATCTCCTATATATATTTACCTTGCTTTCCTTAAGTGCAGATATTTTATAAAGGGTATAGTTCAACAGGGCTGCGACTCAGCCCTTTAAGGACGTTGTTCAGTATAGTAGCTACTACTCACATGCTCAAACTGAGATTGTTCTTCGTGTAAAACGTAGAATACAAAACATATTGGAAATTATGTCATTGATAATGTTATTAGAGATAATAATTACATTATTATATGTTGAAATGATAGTATGTTGGATATATTGGGTTATGTAAGATATATTGTTAAAATGTATTTCATCTGTGTCTTTTTGCATTTTAATATGGCTACCAAAAAATTTAAACAACATTATGTCACTCACATGATATTTCTTTTGCATAGAACTGTTATAATGTTTTTTTATATATCTTTTATGTGTAATGCTTAATACTGTTTTTTCTTTTTGATATCTTCATTTCCAGTCAGTCTGAATCCTAAACTAACTCCTCAAATATGGAACCTAACAAAACTCTAAATAATGGTTATTTGTCTCAAACTATATAACAATATTTAACTCAAACTCAAAGTTAACATTTACTTTTTAAAAAAAAATCTAAGTGTGGTGAAGTGTTTAAATTTAGAAAAGTGATTTTTTTCATTCCTGACCTTAAACACTAATCAACAACATTATGCAAAATAACTAGTGTTTGCTTCTTATAAAGTTTAAAAGTTTGTTTTAAAATAAGTTTAAAATTGGGGCAAGAAGTACCACAAAAATAAAAAAATATTAAACATGGGAAATTTGCTGTTTTTGAAACCTAAGGCATTTTCTTATTTATTTTGTATCCAAGCATTTTCTTATTTCCTATGTAAATTGGTTAGTATAACATTAATTCTTACTTCAAAAAAATATTTAGATCCTGGTTCTAAAATTACAGTATGGAAATGTTTACAATATTTGCAAACATTACATACTACCACAAGCATATTAATACATGCCCCAGTCATCAGAGCAGAGCAAAGGGTTTTTCCAACATCATTCAGTAACAACAGAAATCAACATTAGGCAGTCTGGTCTCAGTCCTCTCTGGGAGTGTTGTGAATATGTCCTTTGTTTGTAAAGTAGTTGTATTCCATGATTTCAAATTATATTTCAAGATTTCTTTGTATATAACTTAAAATGTTGTTCTCCAGGATCTATAAGAGTCTTATCTAATGATGTGTGTACTTTGAGAATGTTATGATGCTTCCTCAAGATTATTATTTTATTAGTCACTAAACAATCACAAACAGTAAGAAAACCATATATTTATATATAGGTATATATATAAATGTGCTCACATATGAGCACACACACATATATATTTAGCCACTATGGAAAACAGTATGGAATGTCCTCAAAAAATTAAAAATTGAACTGCCTATTGACTCAGCAATTCCACTGCTGGGATTATACCCTAAGAATCATGAAACACCAATTCAAAAGAACCTATGCACCCCTATGTTCATAGCAGTGTTATATACAACAGCCAAGATTTGGAAACAGCCTAAGTGTTCATCAGTAGATGAGTGGATCAGAAAACTGTGATACATTTATACAATGGAATACTGCACAGCAGGAAAAAAAGAAAAAAGGAATTGTAACAGCCTGCATGAAACTGGAGACTCTTATGCTAAGTGAAATAAGTTAACTAATGAAAGACAAACATCGTATGATCTTACTTATAAGAGGAATCTAATGAAAAAAATAAACTAAAGAGAGCAATAGAACCAGAGGCATGGAATCATGGAATCTACTGACAGCTGTAAGAGGGGAAGGGGTAGGTGGGGACTGACTGAAAAAAGGTAAAGGGATTAGTCAAAGAACTTACATGAAGGACCCATTGACATAGACAATGGGGTGGGGATAGACTATGGAAGGAGAGGTGGGGTAGGTGGAGGGGGATGAAGGGGGAAAAATGGGACATCTGTTATAGCACAAACGGTAAAACCAAAAATGAAAAAAAATTTGCCATCATCATTAAAAAAATACACCTATTAGGTAAACTTTTCTGTGACTAGTGTATTACCCTCTCTACCACCTCACATTATACCTTGTAATTTTTAAAGATATATTTAGGGATTCATGTTAAGGGGGTACATTTTGATTTTTCTACACACTCCAATTTTTGTTAAGATTTACCCTATTTACTTTGTTATTAATAGACCTATTGAGTTAGTGGAGAAGTAAAATGAGCCCAGAGTGGTCAATGCATTACAATTACTAATTTTAAGCAGCATTATATTCATCATGTCATGGTGATTCACGAGAGTGGACTATTACTAAATCACGTGAATGATTTGTACCAATTCTACAGAATTTAATTGGTTTCCATTGTCATTAGTGAGAATCTGCATTCTTAACAGTCAATGATTTATATTTCTAGCAACAACTGACACAAGGAAATTTGAATTAATGCAGTAATTGGGTAAGGCTAAAATTTCTCTGTGTGCACTCCGTTTCATAATAGTTTTCTTAAAATATCTGTGATAAGCTGACATTCTGAAGGACTATATGATAACGAGAGCCTGCAATTCTGATAAGAATCATAATAAATACTATAAACATCTCAGGTTATGGTAAAATGATATTTCAAAGGAAACTTAAATGTGAGAAGCCACAAATATACTTGATAAGTGTGCACTGTTTTCATGTAATGAAAATAGAATCTAATGAATGAAATGTCATGGTCAAACTGTTTTAATCAATAACAAAGTGCAACATTATTCATACCATGATTATATCTGTCTTGAAGGATTCTTTTATTGTGACAGAAGCTTTCATTCTTTTCTTTAAAAAATTGTAAGTCTGATTCAATTATTAGACAATTATATTTGAATATTTAAAAAATAAATTGTGATTTTATAAAGAACCTTGTCTATAAAAACTTCCTACACTAGATCAAACAATCATATTAAACAGATACTTTTATTGTTTCTTCACATACAGTAGTTTATATCTGTACTGAATGTCAAGATTTCTGTGTCTTACCTTTCTGCATTAGTCTCTGCTGATTTTTCATTAACATATGCCATTCTTGGGTCATTATTTAGATCTTATTATCTGTGAAGGCTTCAAATTTGAAGATTCTTTTTCAGGATTAATGGTTATTTAAATCTTGTATCACAGTAAACTTCCATCTCTGAAATAAATACTGCCATGTACACATATATATATCTTTATTTGTCTATCTGCAGTCTCTCCCTATAAAGTTATATTCTTATATGTGTATCATATTTAGCCTTCAGTTGGATATTTTTGGGGTGAGATTACATTTATATCCACTTTTTAAAAAGAGATATTTTCAGAAAAATAAAAAAGAATGAGGAAAATAATCTGTTCTTACAAAATAACCCTGGGAAGAATACAAAGTTACTGAATTTATTTTGTCTTAAAACAAGTCAATGATGAGGAGCATAATAACATAAGGTATGGATTACCAATGAAAGCATTAAAGCTCTGATATTTATTTCATTGAATATTTTTATGGAAAGTATGGACAAATGTTATTTTTTCCAGGATTATACAAATTTGATTCTTTTTTAGAGACAAGTGCTTATGTACTTGTTCTTTCATGAGACTTCTGAATAACAAGTGGGACTCAAATAATTGAGAAAGCTGTAAATATGTCCAAATGCTAAAACATAAACATAATTCAGATTATTATATCTTCTTTGAAATAAATTTCTTCATCCAATGGATGTAGCTAATGTTGTAATTCTGGAATTCATGAATCAACTTTGTATTTCAAAGGTATTTGTGAATAATTAATTAAAAATGAGACAAATACCACATGATCTTACTTATATGAGGAATCTAATGAACAATATAAACTGACAAACAACATCGAAACAGAGGCATGGACACATGGAACAGACTGACAGCTGTCGGCGGCGGTGGGTAGGGGAGACTGGATGAAAGAAGGTGAAAGGATTAGCCAAAGAACGTGTATGCATAGCCCATGGACTCAGTGTATTGAGGGCCAGAGGGAGAGGGGGTGGGGGTAGGTGGAGGTTGACAAAGTAAGGAGAAATGGGGACTGAAAGAGTCTTTGCTTGGGGCAATGGGCGCACAATGCAGGGTACAGATAATGTTTTATTGAGTTGTACACTTGAAACATGTATGGTTTTGTGAGCCAATATCACCCCAATAAATTCAATAAAAATAAATAAACATAAGTGCATATATAAAGATGAATAAATTAACTCTATTGCTCTAATTTGCAAGACCTGGTTTTCTGACCCTGCCCTAGCAGCTAAATTATTGCTTTCTGCTAACTGCAAAAGCGATTTTAGAATCCTAGGACATCAATGTTGGAGGAAGAGTCCATCAGATAACCATTCTTATTTGTTTAAAAGGAAGGTCTACCTTTACAGAAATAATTTTGTATCTTGGTTTAATTCATAGTATATCTTAGCTTAAGTGTTTCTATCTGCTGACATATAATGTATGTTTAAAAGAAGTCTTACAGAAATCATTATTTTAATGAATTTCTTTAAATTGGTGCATATAACCCCTCTAACAAGCAGGCTATAAAACTGCCAGACACCTGTAGTTAGTAGGAATAAGGGAAAAGAGAGGGCAAACTGAGACCAGAGTTAGATAGAAAGTAGGTTTTATTTCCATTTATGAAGTAGGGGTAGAGTTATTTTTTATTTGAAAATCTCATATATTCTCAAAACAGTATTTTCAGTGGCTGCTTGATTTTCATACTTTTTTCATTAAATGAGAAATCAAAAAAGCTTGGAAATTATAATATTTTCTATGGTAGTAATTATAAAAATAGATATTTCTTTTATAATAGTTAAAACTGTATGAAGTAATTGAAAGAGATTTTGATGTAAAGCTGGCGTGAAGATTCAGAATGCAAGACAGCATGTGATTCATCCAAAGGACTTTTGGGATAAACTGGGTTCACTTTGGTCTTGTTTCATTACCAAGATCGAATTATGGAACAAATGGAACCATCATAAAAATATTTAGAAGAAAATTACATAAGATCCAAAGTGTTCTAAAAACATCTTTCTGTAAAATTAAAAAATATAAACTCTCTAAATCTTATTATGTTTATTACATTAGGAAAAAAATTCCCATGTCTGCATATAGCTATGTGTATAATTCTATTTGATACCTACTAATCATCGACATATATGAAATAGAATAGGTTTTATTGCTTCCTCCAAATTTATTACTGTTCTGCAGGTGGAAGGCAAATATAAGTATCAGTTTATGAAGACTGCAAGAAATAAACATTATTTTTAAACTCTTCAAAAGAATTTTCCTCCAAATTATAGAATATCATATATAAATTATAAATAAGCATGTAGCTTTTAATTTTGAAGAATATATTAAATATTAAATTTATTTTCTAAAATTGTTAATTTGGCAAAAAATTGGTGGACAGAAGGAAACTTCAAGTAAATTCTAAAAATTAATTTTTACATATTTCAGTCTTTTTTTGTTTATTGGTAACTTATTATACTTAGCAATGAATAAGTTGATTTTTACTACAGTTGCACAGAGAATACTAAATATGTAACTTGTTAATATTGTAGGGTTTTTGCTTTAGAATCAATTGAGTTTAATGTCATCAATATCATTATCATCTTTTCAGAAGGAGGTATTGATAAAAATATTGATCTTTTGACAAAGTCTATTTCATGAAATATGTTGATGCTATTTAATTGTTCAATCATATTAACTAGACCTTCAAATAACTTTATGTAGTTTAAGAATCAAAACCTGAGTGAAATGCAATATTGGATTAGAATTTTGGTTATTATTATAGTGTATTAAATGGAAAAATACATTTATTTCCTGAATACCTAGAAAACTGAGGTAAAGGATGTGGTATCTATGAGTTTAAGCAAGTCTTACAATGCAGCTCTTCTCTATAATCTCAATGCACAGTATCACTGCCTTTTCTGAACTTTGCCCTCAGTCTCTGTATAATTCTTGTTATTCAATTTAATACTTAATGCAAATAAACTCTTTGTATATGATCTTCTCTTTCTATCCAGAAGAATTCTCTCAGCCTTAACAGAATATATATTTCAAGAATTTGAGCAAAGCTATGGGTCATCTCCCCAAAAGAAAGACATGCACTTTTACACAAATGTTCCAAATTTTTGACTCTCTACAGTTATAAATTATCTTGAATAAACTCATGATTGAAGCAATCATAATGTTATTATATATTAGTATTAGCCCCAACTACTAATATAAGGTCTAACTTAATAGTAGGTTTTTAAATAATTTGATAATGATGAATGATTAATTAATAAAAAATAAGCCTGTGGCATAAAACATACATGTGAATCATTTGTATCAATGTTTTTATTTAAAAAGTTCTTAAGAACTAATATTTATCTATTTTAGATGATAATTGTGGTTATCATATAAATAAGTATTATTTTTTTATTATCAGGCCAAGTAAAAGGAAGATTAGTACTAATCACAAAAAATTTAAATTAGACAAAGGAAACACTCTTAGTACTCACTAGAAAGAGTCCTGGTTGCTTTACCCGCTTTGGGAGCAGATGAAGATATGACCATTTCATTTTTTTCATGGTGTATTCCCCATGTGAATAAATGATCTATTTCTCTTCACATAGTGGTAATGTTTTACACACAGTGAGGTTACAATAAATAGTAGTTATTGACCCAAAGGAGGACTGTGAAGCTGCATGATGAATTATTAGTATGTGACATTTTTAAAGAAGCATACAGCAGAGGAATGAAATCCCAAGGAGGATAATAATATTAAATTTGGCTATACTACTCCTTCCAACATTTTCAATAATCCTAGTGAAACTTTCATTTCAATGGCAGATTATAAAATTACCATAAAATTACAATACATAGGGCAGACTCTTAATTGCTTTTTCCCAGCTGCCTTTTCCCTACGGATTTAAGTATTCTGTTGATGTATTACAAGGTGACTGTTTTGCACTCATATTCTGAATATCCTGTTTAAAGTGAGTAACTTATTCAATGCTGGAGAGCCACACTAGCATTCCTTTAGTTCTGCAATATAATCCTTAATTTGAAATGAAGTTTGATTGTTTTAACTACAAAACATAGAGGAGCCTGCACTACATCAAGACCTTTAATGGGAACTAATGGAATTTTTGGCATAAAATACTAGAATTAATTAGATCCAGCAACACACACTGTTTAACTGCTAGCCTGCCATTTCACACTGATTTGAAGTCATACACACTTAACAAAAGACACTGGGTTGATTGCACAAAGGAGTTGAATACTCTGTTCACATTCACTGTGTAAGTTATTATCCAGTGTGAAAAGATTATTGACTTTCTTAAAGTAGATATTATGGAGAGAAATGACTGCTACCAGGATGACTGGTGGAATTATGTATGAGATAAGTAATAACTCTAATTTCTCATCTGCTGAATAAATGGTTTTAATTTTAAAATGCTAGTTACTGCATATGAGATTTCTGCTGAATTGACCAGAATTATCAAAGCTGGTTTTGAAGTTTAATGGACACAGAGAGTGAAGCATAAAACAAAACCTTCTATGTATACCTTTGCCCATTTAATAGTATATGCCCTAGATTATTAGTGATGTCTCTTGCATTTCTTTTTGAAAGTTGATCTGAAAAAAAAAATGACATGTATATGCCTTATCTTGGATTTATATAAATAGCGTGTAAAAAATACCTATGCCTCTGGTTCTTATATGAAGATCAATCATAAATAGGAGGTGGGACCTAAAAAAATCCCAGAAGATCTTCTGGATGCTGAGCCCCTTGTAATACTGGCTTGCCCCACTAGGTGTGTGTTCTAGGAGCCCATCTTCTTTCATTGTGTTTGCCCATTTCATGATGGGTGATATATGAGCGCACCTGCCCACACCGTCCTGAGTGTTCAGCAGTTTTTGACTAAAAATGGTATGACCCCCGTGACCCACCCTCCCATTTACCCCACCTCACCTGAGCGAATTATTTTTTTGTTTGTTTCCTTGGAAGAAAAAGTCCTGAAAGGGAAGCATATTGTTGATGTAGAAGAGGTGAAACAAAAACAGTAGAAGTACTACAATGAATCAAAATCTATAAGATCAATAACTGTTTTGAACAGTGGAAAAAATGTCATATTACATCAAATGGAGAGTATTTGGAAGGTAACTGAAGTTTAAACATGTAAGAATAAATACACAATTTTTTAGTAAATTCTGGGCTTTTGGGGGACCTCTGCTTGTACTAATAACAGATGATGATTTAGAGGAATATATCAATTATATCTATATAAATGTAAGTTAAGAGTTATAAAGGTCCTTGTGTATTTCCCTATAGTTTTCCCTCATTATTGTGATTTTCTGTAGCAACGTATCTCAACCTTGCCTAATTATTGTAAATACCTGAAAAATTTGTTGTAAATTAGAGACTTTCAGTTTCCTCTGATCGACCTTTGGATCCAAGCAAATTTGGGACACACCATTCTACTGTGTATGTTTTCCCCTCCATGTACCTGCCTCCATTGTACTTAGTGATTTAGGTAACTGGTTCTGGCCAAAGAACTGAGAAGGGGTGATCTGTGTTCTGTCAGGATGATGCAGTTAAGAAGTACATGCACGCTGTATTATAGAATTGTACACTTGAAACCTATAAAATTTTATTAACCAATTTAATAAATTTAATTAAAAAAAAGTGAGTCTTCACCATCCCTTGTTTTCCCTGTGGAAATCATGGAGGCCAAATGTCTCTGATGTGCATGTACATGATGTGGGGGGTGGAGGGGGATCACATCACATAAATGTGGTTGTCCTTGGTGCTGTTTATAAAGTACTTCCTATTTTTTTGTTCTAAGGAATTTTTTTATATATAAAATAATTTTTTTCTCCTAGGAGCCAAGTGACTAGTTATAGTGTATGAGTCATGAACACAGGCTATGTGTTTCAGTTCCTGCTGAGAACATTTAATTCTAAATGTGAGACCCTTCAACTCCCTTTGCTCCTTTGTCAGATAGTAGGTATCTGTTAGCTTGGATCCCTGAGTAATTTAAAAAGCAGAGTATGATGGACATATAACAGGATCAGAAATAGCATCATTGCTTTAAGATTCTGAGATTAGGACAATTTGTTATAGAAGTATAATTTGCCCTTTACTGACTAATAATAATAATAAGCTGTTGAAATTTGGACATTTTTCTGTTTTGGCCAGTATTCTTAATTATCCAGAATGTTACATAGAGTCCTGTCTTTGCATGGTTCTGACAGGCACGGTTTTCAGTTACCAAAAATAACACCTGTCCTAATACCATTGTTCAAATTTCTATCACCATTAACTGAGTAATTGTATAAACTACCAACTTTGTTTCTAGCTCTTCAGTGTGCAAATCACTCTCACTATATCAATAATAGGTGTACACCATGTGCAGTGACCAGTTAATTTCTTTCAAAGCCTGTCAGTGACTGGTCACTGCATGCCTGTTATTCAGAACATGCTCAGACAGCAATAGCAATATGTATATTTGTGTTGACTACTTATCTACTAGTGATAACCTGTGGCATTTACAAAATATATAATTAAAGGGGGAATTGACTGACAAGGATGAAAGTACAGCAGACAAATGAAAAGTGATAACACTGGAAGTGAAACAAATTAAATGTAAGTGGAATTACAGAAAAAATAATTCACCCTGGAATCAGTGACACTGTTGCCATTCAAGAGATTCCAGATATGTAACTGGAGCAACTTTGAAGGTGAACTTATCAACATAAATTAGGAAAATGGTTGTGACGAAAAGGATGAAGATATCCCAGAGGAAGTGCTCTGACAAAGTACTTGACATTAAAGGAATTCTCAGAGATATTTCATGACATGGAAAGTGTGAAGGATAAAGTGTTAGAAACTGATCCAAACTTAGAAAGGAGTACGACAATCCACCAAGGCATAGTGAAGTTGCTCAATCTATATCATAAGTTATGTGACAAGAAGCAGGCAACCACTGTTCAAACTACTTTGATATACATATATGTTTTTTATGAAGAGATAATATACTTCAATGCTCAATGTTTCTATATTTTAAATGACAAATTAATGTTACTATTTTTTATTTTTCTCTACATTTATAACTGAGAGTAAGAGAGTTTTTAATGTTTAGAGTAAAATTTTAAAGTCACAGAAATAGAAATTTTCCCATTGACATTATAATTGTTTTACATAGATTCGGCTTAAGTGGTCCTTGTTACAGTCTTGCACTCTCATGCAAAGCAAAGATTGCCTATATCTGATTAGGAATCGTTCATTAACTAAATGAATGAGTGGCAAAGTATCTGAGAGAGACATTTGATAGCAGTATCTTTAAGGATTTTTCACATCATGCTTTAGTCAATCAATCATCTACTTGAAATTTAGGCTAGTAGTCTATAAAAGATAAACATGGCTCGTATTTACCTACTTCATCTTGCACTATTTCTCTGCTCTAGTAATGTCCTTCTATCATTTCATCAGAGTAATCATGGATCTTTTCACCCCATACCCTTCCTTCCTTATGCTTTTGCTTCCCTGCCTCTTTCTACCTAATCACTCCTCCTCATCTTTAGACATCAGCTGAGGTCTCATCATCAGTGAGCCTTCTGGATGTTTCTACACCCTCCCCCTCTCTTTTACAGCCTCATATGGAATATCTTATTTGCACATTCATCAGTTGAAATTGTATATTTAGTAAAATAACTATTTTACTAAAGCCTGTGTTAGCCACATTGTTGTTAATTCCTTTATGGCAATTTGCATATCTTATGTGTAAAGTAGGTGTCCACTAAATATTGATTGATTTTAAAAAGTAACTGAATAAGGAGGCAATGTTGCCTTCTCTCTAAAATATTTTTTAAATCATAAGTAAATAATAATTATAAGAGCTATGTACTTTGAGCTTGGAAAGAAACCTTATGTTTCACTGTCCAAATGTCCATGTTATATAGGAATTATTTCTATCCAATTAATGGTCACTATGCCTTTGGTCAGGATCAAGGAATAGATGTTACTAATCAAGATTTTTTTTTAGTTATCTCTGGTAATGGCTGGATTTTTAAGCAATAAAGTGAAAGGGCAGTTTGAGGTATAAAAATACATATATATATATATTTTAAATTTTCATGTATTTATTCTCAAAGAGAAGGGAAGGGAGGGAGTAACACAGGGAGAGAAACATCTATGTGTGAGAGAAACATCCATCTGTTGCCTCTCGCACATGCCCTGACTAGGCACAAGGTGTGCAACCCAGACATGTGCCCTGACCAAGAGTGGGACCAGTGACCTACTGCTTTGCTAGACATGCCCAACCAATTGAGCTACACCAATCATGGCAAAATACAAATATTAGTGAATAGGAGAGATTGGGCTAAAAACACAGAAAACACATACACACACACACACACACAAATACACACAGGAAAAGCAAGGGATTAGTATTTGGGGTTTTTTCCCTGATTCTTTAGTACTGCACATGAAAATTTATACATTTTTTTAGCATTTATCCTGCTAGATAGATATTTTTTCCCAATTTACTTTTGTAGGAAATAGGATTTAGAGAGTTTAACTAATTCTCTCAAGGTTACAGAGCTAGTAGGTGCTTTGTAAAGGATGTGGATCCAGGTCTGTGTGCCTGTCTTATCTTTCCAGGCTGAGTCCAAAAGAAAAGATCCCAGAAAGCCCAGTGTTAATCTGTAGCAACATGGGGAAATTTTCTTCATCGGCACATATCCTTTATTCTTGCCTTATTTTAGTTTCAGTCCCCTTTAAAGCTTCCATCTCTTGCTTTTGTCTTCCATTACTCTTTTTCATCTCAAAAGGAAATTAAACTGAGCTTACAGTTTGGCAGGGCATTGTATAATAAATAACTGGCTGTATTTTACTTGTTATATGCTGGGAATCCTCAAGATCTGAAAATCAATCAACTAGAAGCTTCACTGAACTTGAACTGTCTTGTTAAGCTGTTAAGAAAGCTTGGCCCAAGTTTCACCTGTTTGCATGTCTTCCTAAAGCACAGTGTTATTATGTTCATAGCTCATCTAATCATGCAGATAACAAAGGCAAATATATTTTATTTATCTGTTTAATCATACACATCTGTTTTTTTTGTTATAGTTAATATGGCAATGGAGAGTTTAACAGTCCTTTTTAAAAAGAAATAACAAAATTAAGTATCAAGTTAATATTTATTTCATATTGCATATCATTCCAAAAATTGAAATAACCTAGTCTTAACTAGTGTTGTGTGTGTAGTTGGTTGAACATCATCCTGCAAAGTGAAAGGTTGCCAGTTTGATTCCTGGTCAGGGCAAATTCTTGGGTTTGGGGCCGATCCAGTTTGAGGCACATGTGAGAAGCAACTGTTTGACATTTCTCTCTCATATCAATGTTTCTCTTCCTCTCTTTCTCCCCTGCTTCTACTAAAGATAAATAAATAAAATTTATTTATTTATTTTTAGAGAGAGGGCAAGGGAGGGAGGGAGAGAAACTTCAACATGTAGTTTCCTCTTGCGTGCCCCCTGCTGGGGACCTGGCCCACAACCCAGGTATGTGCCCTCACTGGGAACAGAACTGTTAATGCTTTGGTTCACAGGCTGGTGCTCAAACCACTGAACCACACCAGCCAGGGCAAAAAATAAAATCTTTTTTTTAAAAATTGAAATAACCTAAACTTGAAGCCAACTATTTGAGAAACGAGGAAGAATTGTTTTGGTAGTCTATCAGCACATGGAATTACACATATTCTTTAAACTCCACTCTCCCTCTGCTGCCATCAGAAATGTCCTACAGTGCCAACTAGGCCTACTTGCCTAGTGATTAGGAGTAGAGTAGAATGTTCCACCAAAACCTCCCCCTCCACACACATACATGCACAAATGCCTGGACTTCAGATGCTCTTCTGAAATCCATAAAATCTGTAACTGTTTTTTTTTAGCAATTATAGTATTATCAGTTTCTACTCGATAAGATTGTTACAATGCTTAATGAAGATGATGAATAGAAAGCTGAACATGGTCTAGAACTAGAGAAGTGCTTAGTAAACATTAATATTACTTGTCTATCAAGATGATGCTGTTTCCCTTCTATTAGGTCTTTCTTCCCATTGACAGTACACTTCACTTTCAATTGTTTCTAGATATCTCCTGTTACTAAGAACAATTGGTTTTAATGGAAATAGGTTACTAAGATGGCTGCTGCAAAGAGAGTATTTCAATATGAAGAAACCTAAGTATTTGGAGTATCAGGACACATCATCAGCTGGGCAGTATCTTCTGGGCATGCACAATTTTACTATAGCTTTTAAGTGACCACATATAGACCGGTGCTGCATACTGATGAAAATTATATGTGGAAGCATTATGCCTTATCTTAAAGGACTATTTGTTGGTCCTAATATAGAAATTATTATTGCTATATTACAAGTAGCTTCATAAATAATATTTATTCTAAGTTTTAGTTTCAAAAGAGTCAGATTTAGAGAGGGTATGGAGAAGGAGGAAGCCACCCAATCAAATTTCAATCAGTGACTCCTAATCAAGTTCTTGATGTAACATTTACCTTTTTAACTTTGTGTATATGTGTGTATTCCTAGAACTGGAAAACCCCTATATCTTATGGGTAGAAATTAACTCTGTCCATTTATATATTCATAGTTTTCAAGGAAGCAAAGCTTTCAAGATTTTATTCTCCTGTGTTGTCATATCTAATGTACATTTTCCCAGTTTGTGTCTCTGATCAATGTAGACATAATGACTGAGATATAGTCTACTTTTTTTTTTACCTAAGAGAATGCTAAATTGTCTTAAAGTTTTAAATGCTGCCTTAGTCCAGGACTAGACCAACTTCTTCTCTAAAGAGATAGACTATAGTTATTGAGGCTTTGTGGGCCATACAGTCTCTGCACAGTTGCTCAACTCTACCATTGTAGTACAAAACCAACCACACACAGCATATAAACAAATAGATATAGAAGTGTCCTCACAAAATTTTATTTATTGGTACTAAAATTTGAATTTCATACAGTGTACACATATCACAAACCAGCAGTTTTGTTTGGATTTTTCAACCATTTTAAATGTAAAAACATTTTTAGCTTATGGTCAATATAAAAACAAAGAGTTGGCTGACTTTGACCACAGTGGGCCAAAGACTGCCATAAGCTTCTTCATTTTTTTCACCAAAAGGTAAGGTTTAAATTTATTTCATGTGCTACCAGAACCTCATGTAGAAAGAGATACCACGCAATCCCCAAATTAAAAAAGGCATGTGATGTCTGAAATATAACTACAAATTTCTCTTTAGATACTGACAAATGATCTAAAATTGTATTCTATATACATTCACAAATGGTTAATGAAATACATGTTCACTTTCTCTCAGAAGCAATGAAAAAGGTGACTCACCTACCGGACAAATAAGTCCAAATAGAGGAAAAATTAAAGGAACAGGATTTTTTTCTATTTTACTAATCCTCCCCCTCCTTATTTTTTAGAAGATTCCAATTCTATTATTAATAAAACAGAAGGAAGGGGATGAAAAAGAAAAGTGATGATAAAATTAGTGCTGATGTCCACTGAGTGCCTATATTATTCAAAGGAAAGTATCATATTAATAATAAAAATAGACAGGATAAAATATTTGAGAGAAAAGGATCATTTTCAGCATCTACCTCCACTTGCCACAACACATATAAATTCACCCCCCGCCATTTCAACTTGAGGTGGTGGAGAGTGCAACCTGAATCTGCCCTTCTTAGTGTATTGTTTAAGGTTGTTTTTTTTTTTTTTTTTAAATCTCTCTTAACAAACCTATTGTAACTGTTTACCAGGTTGGGGAATCTGAGGCTTAGAGAAGTTAACTTGTCTAATTTACATATCTAGTAAAGAGTCACAGACAGACTTGAACTGGAACAGACTCCACTGTCTTCTAATGCAGATATCACCAATTTAATATTAATTTTCTGACAAAAAATTAGCCTACAAATTACTTTATAGTAGTTTGACATGAGAGTTATTCTTTATATTATATCCAGTTTACATATAATTGCATAATAACCATAGAAATTATATAGCACATTTATATAGTGAAATATTTTTATCTGAAATTTTTTAAGAAGAAAAATATCTATTATTGAGGACACAAAAATATCCACTAATATTTCCATAGTAGGACCTTTGATATAGCACAGTTCAGTAAGTCCTTTTCCTTTAGCAAGCTAGGGAACCCGGGAGAAACTTTAACAGTGATAATCAAAAGAACCTGAGAGTTGAACACTGATCCTGTTATAGAAAATGTCAGTACAGGTGGACCTTTCTCCATGTTCAGTGACAATTGGTAATCCTTAAATAATCAACAGCTTCAAGATAGAAAGAAAATGTCAAGTCAAGTACCCGGGTGTTAAAACATTTATACACGCTTGTAGTCCACTTTTGATCTATCTGCCCAACATGCCAAATGTCAGTGGCTTCACATAGGTTAGGAGGAAAGCACCTCATTAGAGCATGGCTAGAGTTTGCTTAGTGTCAAAAGGCACAAAGAATCTTGTATTCTTTGATGCAGGGTGGTTATTTCCCTGTGCACTGAGCTTATCGTTATTTTTGAGTAGCCCAGGGCTTCTATTGTCTCTGCGTCTATAAATTACTTTTTTCCCTGTTTCTCTTTTTTAAAAAAGCGTTACAATGGCTTTGTTTTTTCAAGCAGAACATTATAAATTACTGTTTAATGGCCTAGGATGCCATTATGTGAAGGAGCAGCCTGCATTGGCAACACCAAATTACACTTGGAGTTCTTCAAGGAGTTAATGACTGGTGCCTACACACTGTTTACAGGGGTAATCAGTACAAGATAGGGCAGCATCCTGGCTCGCAGGATGTTGTGCAGGCAGAAGCATGCTGCCTGATTGCCTTCCCTAACCTCTGTTCAGTTCTGTCCCCTTGCTATTGTACTGCAGATGTAGTAATTAGTTTGCTAAGGTCTTGGGGATAATGGGCTTATGAGTGAAATCATTTTCTTTTTTTCAAAGAAGCTGCCCAAGTCTATAAGCTGTGGTGAGTGCCTTGCTAAAATCAATGTGGAGTTTATAAGTGAAAAAGGACAAAAGAGCATAACACAAAATGAAACTTGAGTTTTCCCTCCAATTTGGAGAATAGCAAATTTTATTTAAGAAGTAGAATGTCAAGAAAAAAGGAATGCCATGTATTAAGTCAAGGGCTCCCCATAAAAAAAAAAACACCCACCAGCCCATAAGGAACCTTTTGATTCTCCCATAGTTCCCCATGTTACATGGCTCTCCTAGCTACACAAATTGAAACGGTAATTTAGAACACTGTTCTCTAAATACTAAACAGTACCTCATTTGGCCACAAACTATTGCTATTTCTCTATGTTATAGGATTATAATAAAGTTCAAAGTAGAATTAAATTTTTAGTTTAGCAACTAGTTATAATCTGCAGTGAAAAAAATCATTGGTATACATATTCAACCAGAATGCAATTGGCCTTGAACTGCTGAATCAAAATATCCATCTATTCTAAAGATAGCTTGTTCAATCAAAGAAGAAGATGGCTCCTACAGAGACAGTGTCCCCTGAAAATCCTCAATACCCTGGAACTATTCTTAGTGGCTTGGATTTCCAAGTGAGATGGCAAATTGTAGCCAATTTTGAGCTCTTAGGACAATTGCACGGATTTGCCACCAAGCCAAAGAAATTGAGAAGGATGTTACAGTGTACATTTTCAGAAGTCTTACTGATGTTCAGTGCAGTTCCTGCCATGACATTGCCCACTAGTGTTGCTGATTTAACTAACTTTATTGCTAATATTTAAGTGAATCATCTCCAGAAGCAGTCATAAAATCAATTCTCAAAGAATCTCCTCACTATTCCTACTGTGAATACTTTTGCCCTCACTACACTTAGGATTACACATTATGATGACATCAGTTTTGGCCACAATGTGAGTTAAAAGAGTTGGGTCTTGGTAAACTGGCTTGTTGTACATTTTGTAAATTTAGAAAGGACTCCTTACTCAGTGTTTCCTCTATCCAATCTGGATAGCTCATACATATAAACTAAAATCCAATCATTGACAGTGAAATTCTAACTGGAAGTTATGGTGGTATTTGGATTACTGGGTCTGACCTATATCATATGCTCTATACTCATATACCTATGATATATACTCTTAGTTACTAGCAGAAATGGAAGGTGATGCTCATTCAGTATTCTAAAACCATCTGAATTTGCATAAGATATGGTTTATCACCAACTAAAATTTTTATCATTTTTATTGTTTTTCAAATACAGTTGTCTCCATTTTCCAAAAACCATTTTCCCCCACCGCACCCACCCCCACCTCCCACCCTCAATCCTACCCCCTTTGGCTTTGTCCATGGGTCCTTTACACATGTTCTCCAACGACCCTTTCCTTTCTTTCCCCCATTGTTTCCCTGCCCCTCCCCCCTGGTTAGTGTCAGTTTATTCTTAATTTCAATGTGTCTGGTTATGTTTTGCTTGCCTATTTGTTTTGTTGATTAGGTTCCACTTACAGGTGAGATTATACAGTATTTGTCTTTTGCCTCCTGGCTTACTTTGCTTAGCATAACACTCTCCAGTTCATCCATGCTGTCACAAAGGGTAGGAGCCCTCCTTTCTGTTGCATAGTATTCCATTATGTAAATGTACCACAGTTTTCTGATCCACTCATTTACTGATGGGCACTTAGGCTGTTTCCAGAACTTGGCTATTGTAAATTGTGCTACTATGAACATTGGGGTGCATAGGTCCTTTTGAATTGGTGTTTCAGGATTCGTAGGGTATAATTCCAGCAGTGGAATTGCTGGGTCAAAAGGCAGTTCCATTTTTAGTTCTTTTTTGAGGAAATTCCATACTGTTTTATACAGTGGCTGCCCCAATCTGCATTCCCACCAACAAAGGGGACTAGGGTCCCCTTTTCTCAAAATCCTTGGCAGCACTTGCTTTTTGTTGATTTGTTTATGATGGCCATTCTGACCTGTGTGAAGTGATATCTCACTGTGGTTTTAATTTGCATCTCTCTGATGGCTAGTGATGCTGAGCATCCTTTCATATGTCTGTGGGCCCTCCATATGTACTCCATGGAGAAGTGTCTGTACGGGTCTTTTGCCCATTTTTTAATTGGATTATTTGTCTTCTTGGAGTGGAGTCATATGAGTTCTTTGTATATTTTGGAGATCAAATGCATTTATGATAAAAACACCCAGCAACTAAACTTTTTAAATCTGCAAACCTGAATTAGCAACATGAACAAAAGAACAATGTATTGTAGAAACATAATTTTTAAAGTTTTATTTTGTTAAAAATTAGGAAGATGCAATAAAAATAAATTGAGATAAAAGTGATATTATAAAAAATAAACAAATAACTTCATATTAAATGCATGTCCAACTTAAATCAAATTTCCAAATATCTTCCTGTGCCTTTCTTTATTCTTTTTTAAAAAAACTCTAAGTACAATTAAGTCTTTCATGCTAAAGCTGTATTTATCATATTTTAAGCTGATAAAATATTATACAATGCATTTCCTAAATGAAACATATATCACTATTTTTAAAGGAAAGTAACATAATTAATAGTTAATAACACTTAAATAATAATAGCAGGACCAATAATGTTCATTGCTACATGGAAGCTATATCTTAACTATATCTTAAAAAATTAAAATGTGTAACATTCATTAAGTATATGTGCTCTTATAACAACTCATTATGAATTCTTTCCAACTGTGTCACTTACTACTAGAGTAACCTTGGAAAAGTTGTTTCTTTTATAGCTAAATGGGAATAATAATAATAACAATAGCTCCTACCTAGTAGAGTTGTTCCAGAATTATCTAAGGTAAAACCTGTAAAAAGAAAAAGCTCATCATATGTTAGGTTCTGTTACCATCACCATAATCCCCATTAATCATTATTATTATTTACTGAGTAAAGGGAGAAAGTCCACATTTTCACAGTGTGATGAAGAAAAACTTCCCAGAAATGTACCTTGCAAAGTAGTTTGAATAATGTGAGATGCGGCTTACAGGAAGAAATAAGTACAAGTAGAGTAGAACATTGCAAGAGTTGGTGAATGTAAAAAATAAAAAAATATATAAAATATTTTTGGTATAAAATATGCAATACCAAATGGCAGCTAGCCTCCAAGATGGCCCTTGATTATTAATTATTTCTGCATCCCTCTTGATAGTCACACCCTAGTGTAATCCTTTCCTAGACTAGGCCAGATTTGGTCTGTGTGACAAATAGAATATGGCCAAAGTGATGGGATTCACTTCTGAAAAAAATCTCTCTCTCTGTCTCTCTCTCTCTCTTTTTCTCTCTCTCTCTCCTGACTCTGGAGAAATTTAGCTATCATCTTGTACAAAAAGCTCTCCATAGGTCAATAAGTTCTAAAGTGAGATTCAAATAGTAAAGTTAGGGTAAATGCGCAGAGTTCTCATGTATCATAAAGTCATTTAAAGTGTTAAAAAGATAAAACACATAAATACTTAACTGTTTAAATTTTCTTAAATTTAATTCTCTCTAATATTTTACTTTTACTCAAAATTACATGTTTTGAATGCATAAAGGCAATATAATATTAGATATATAGAGACAACATTGTAATGCCATCTTCCTAGCTCTCAAATTTCTGATGTACATACAATTCTGTCCAACACTTACACAATATGTAGAGATTTATATTTTTGTAAGCTTATATTTGTAATATTAACTCTGGTATTAACTTTTAAAAATACTTTAAATTATAAGACATACATAGGAGACAATTTTAAAAATATAATCTATATAAATACTAACTCAACAATAACCATTACTAATACTCTCTTCACTACCCTCCCAACCTCTTCATTATTCTATCTATACCATCTATATGTGGAAATAGGGAATACCCCAACCCCAGATCTGTATTTCCATTATCGAGAACCTGAATGACATTACTTGGGGTCACTTTGTCACCCTCATAGGTATGGGATTTGAAGTAGAAGAGATAGAAAATAGTTGAAAACATCTTGACAAATTCTTACTATGACTATAGAGAGTGAAAAGAAATACTCCCAAATGAAAACATTCCAGGAAGTCAAAAATATGGTAGAGTCAAATATAGTATTCTGTAGGAGTAAAATCATGATAATAAATTTTCAACAACTTCTTCATTCTATCAACTCCCTTAGGCTCCACCACATCATTCTCTTTTTCTACCGCCAAATCTTGTCTTTAGTTCTTAATCTCTTATTCTATCTAACCTACCTTTCTCTTTCAAGAGTCCATAGAAATAGCCCAAGGATTACATAATATCCAAATTCTGTCCAATGATATTATAATAATATAATATTTTGGCTTTTTCATCTTGATCTTGATCTTTTTGCAGTTTGATGTCATTATCCATCTATTCTTACCTTCCTTCTCCAAAGTCTTCTTTTATTTACTTTCATGATGCTCCTCTCTTCTGGTTCCATCTCTCTGTGGATCTGGTCTTATTTTTTGGCTCTGACATGTATGATTTTCCTGAAATCTTATAATGATGTTGAACCAAGATGAAGTTTTCAAAGAAAACAACATTAAAATGTGCTATAGAAAATGTATATAAATCATGCTTGTATGGTTTGATAATTTTTAAAAAACTGAACGCACCTGTATAATTAGCACATAGATCAAAAAATCCAATAGTACCTCTATTCCTGAAGCACTTCCTAATGGTCTCTTCTAGTCACTGCATACCATCAAAGGTTCTTACTATCACAACTCCTATGATTAATTTTGCATTATTTTGTATTTTATTTAAATTAAATCATATATTTTATAGTTTTTAATATTTAGCTTCTTTTACTCAGTGTAATATATGTGAGGTTCACCTTGTTGTTGCATATTGTAGTTCATTTGTTCTCATTGTGTATTTCCATTGAATGTGTGTATTAAATTTTACTTATATTTTTTCTGATAGATATATGCATTGCTTTACTTTTTCACTATTGTAAACCATGTTGCTATGAGATTCTTAAATTATTGCAGCAATTTTACATAAAAAAATTAATGGCCTTTTTTGCAGTCAACTTTTATCTTTTATCAAGCTGAACTCCCTTACAATTGAGGCAAATAGAAAAATATTGAAAAAATGTAGAACTTTAGTGGGAGCATATTTAACTTTATATAAATTCTGGAAACTTACCTTCTAAATTAACATTAATAGCTGTGATTCTAAACAAACTAGTCTGAACAAATTTTAAAGTCATATTTTAAAAGTAAACTTTATTCTAAATTTAGAAACACTTGCATCTTGTACATTGTTAATAGTGGTTCTTCAGTTATTTTTGTAAGTGGGAATAATAAAGGTTATTGAACTTTCATAGAATTCCTGACTTTAAGGAAAAATTCTATAAATATACTGTATGTGAAGATACATCAAATGCTTTGAAATTTGGGATAAAGTTGTGGATGGGTTATTATCATTAATATGGTTTTCTATAGCTGAGCAATCTATATTATTAATTTCTATATATCATGTTCTGATTGTATTTTAAGCCAATTTTTGACCTTATAGCAAATGAGTTTCATTAAAATTTATTGCAGCTTTATTAAATATGGGTAGCAATATAAAATACATCCAGACTAAATCACTTGCAGCAGTTCCTGTGCCAATCTATTTAAAAATACTTATACTAACTTACTAGATCTTAAGTGAAAGTATTTTTACTAGAACTTCTATTCTGGTTATCTAATCACTTTTGGTATAGGAAGTCTTTCTTTTGAAGTCACAATTTCCTTATTTGTAGAATAGAAACAGCAACTGTCACACAGGGTTATTTGTAATCATTTTTAATACAAATATAGGAATGATTACTCTGATTATACAATACTTTAATCATCATGCAAATGTACTTATTAAATATAACATTCTTAGTGCCTGGCCTTCTAGCATATTGGGGTTCATTGGGGGCAGAATTAAGAGACCACCTTCAGAAAGTCTCTCTTGACCGAAGTATAAATGGTTTTTTTGGATTGACAAGTGCTGATGGTAAAGCAAATACCCTTATTAGTAATGTGAACACTATGTACCTTATCTCAGCTTAGTAAATATTTAGCCATATGTCACATGGGTGAAGGACAAGGACAAATGACATCTGAGGCTAGTAAAGAAACAGAACTTGGAAGTCTATGATATATGGAAAATTATCTGGATAGCTGTTTGGTTTATTGTCTGCAGAGAATAAACTTCAAGATCATGAATAAATACTCAAATTTAGAGATCCTTTTTTAACAGAACAGAAAGAACTTAATCTACTAAGACAATTTTGATAAAACCTTGAAAAACACATCTTACTCAATAATAGATATCAGTAATGTTTGTATAATTGTCATCTACCTGATAAAAGAGAGATGAGTAATAATTGGGTTAATCACTTTTCTGCTTATTTTTGAGGAATTCAGGGCAAACCATTAGCTTTCATCTCATAAACTTGAACATACTTTCTGTAACAAAGGAGATTCCCCCAGAGAGCAAAATATCCCTTCTTTCTACCTAATCCAAAAGAAGAAGGTGAAGGATGGCAAGAAGGAAGGAAGGAGGGAAATAAGGAAGGTAGAGTGGGAAAGAGGGGCAGGAAATGCACACACAAACAAAAAAACTTATCTTTCTCTAATTTTCATAAATTATTGTAACAGTATTGCTTAGTATTCTAGGATTACTTAATTGTTAAAAATTTTGTGTGTTCCCAAATAAATTGTATATTTGCTCAAGACCATATATTGTGTTTTTTAAAGGCATGCCTCCAGTCCAGACACACACACACAAAAAAATTTCGTAAGTACTTTTACCACCTGCAGAAAAAGTCTGAATAGGACTAGAAGGACAATGGTGAGCAGAGAAGATGGAGTCATGTGAGCTAAATCATTTGAGTAAGAGCCTTGATATTTGTAAATGACACATTGAAGAAAGCTAAAACATGAAGCTACATGAAAGTTATATGTTCACTTAAATGGTAGATTTTTCTGTTCATACATATGGTGGGCAAGTAGAGGGATGACCTAACATTTATGGGGAGCATTATAGGCATAAGGAAGTGCCCAAGTGATTTTATTCACTCAGCAAATATTTACTGAGCTCCTATTTGGTATGAATACAGAAGTGAACAAAAATGGTAGTAACATTCTCTTAGGGAGACAGTAAAATAAACAAATGCGAGAGTGACCCGGGCTAAGAGTTGTTCTGGATAATGAGAAGGGGTGGACAGGAGGTGGGCCTTTGTGGCTCTAGATAGACAAAGAAATCTTCTCCGAGGGGACAATTAGAATTTAGACATAAATCTCAGGAGAGACTCACTTACGTGCATGAAGACCTGAAAGGAGAAAAGCAATCTTGGCGGAGGCAAGTACAAGTACAAAGACTGTTAGGCAGAATTGAACATATGTTTATGGTACAGAAAGAAGCCCAGTGGTTATAGCAGTCTGTTATCTAACAATGATAGGGGCACAAACTGAGAAATGACATCACAAATACATAAGCAGGATTCTTAGATTAATAGTAGTAAGAGCTAACATTTATTGAGGTTTTTACTTAGTGCCTCCATGTCAAACTTTTGCATAGACTACTTTCAAAGACCGCTATAGTATGGTGTTAAAGTTTTAGTTTTGATGGAAGACAGCCCTTGGATTTGAATCATAGTTCTACCAATTCTTAGCTTTGCAATTACTGTTAAATTCCTTTATGTCTCTTTTCAACTTTCCTTCTCTTTCTTTAAAATGGGGTAATTACAGTGCCTATTTCCTTTGGTTGTTCTGAAAATTAACCAACATAATACTAGCTAACATTTACAGAACACATACTATGAGCCAGTGCTTTAATATGAATTTACTTAACCCTCCAGGATTAAACCTTATTAGTCTAACATCAGGGCATATGCTCTTTTTAATGAGCACACTATACAGCATTTGTATGAATTCTTTGTATGTGTTCACTAGTAAAGTGCACTTGGGAAAACATTGTAACATTATAAGACTTGATTTACTCTAATAAAGATCAATGATGATAAATTCTCATATATTGCATTATAATTATTATCTTTCTTGAGATAATTCCAAAATATTGTGAGAATATTGAGAGTCAGAACTGTGGTTTTTTTATTTCTACATTTTTCATATCATGGCACACAGAAACTAATTACTAAAATTCTACAGCACACTGAAATATATATTTTTTGTCAACCTGACAAAAATAGGTATAATTTTGATTCATTCACACCAGATGGATATTGTTATGCTGGCTGTTGTCATTTTTTTAATGTGAAACTCTAAGGAAAAAGAGGTCAGTGTCCTTGAATAAATAGTCAGGTATTGCATGTTTTAAAAATTCTTGTGGCACACTGGTTGAAAATTGCTGCTCTCTAGCATAGTATCTGACATATAGTAGGGTCATAATAAATGATTATTGAATAAGTAAATAAACTTTAGAACTTCTGCAGGTAAAATCTTTATTTTGAGTTGACTATTCTTTTCTCCTCTTGACTCTGTCAATACAAACGCCTTTCCTTTGCACTTTCATTTTTGCTGTTTCTGCTTCACTTCACCTGTATTTTTTTAAACTACATGTTCCATTGGATACTTCTACATCTGGGAACATCCACTGTTCTCTTTAAAGCCTTTGGTTTTACTCCTTCCCTTGAGTGCTTCCTTTATATCATTTTAAATATATCCTGCCACTAAGACATCTTGAAAAGAGAGGTAAGCATTTTTTTTCTTTTGACCATTGCCTTTATTTTGATTTCTTCCTGTTCATATATATATATATGGACATATGTATATGAACAGGAAGAAATCAAAAGGAGCATATATCCTATATATGTATATGAGTTTCACAACTTTTGAGATATTAATTTTTGCTGTATTGTAACATGAACCAAGAAAACAGTAATACATAAAGCTCTATTATTACTTGCTCATAAAGCTTCTTAATTCTGCCCTACTTCCATATTTGTATGTGTTTGTGCATGTGTGTGTGAAGAGTATTTCAAACTGTTGGCTTCTATAGCTAAATAAGCATCCTTCACATCTTACAGACTCAATCTAAATATTTGTCCTGTGTGTCATTTTCTGCTCTCTTCAAAACTCTCCTTGTTTCCTAAATGACAGTCAAAAGTCTGCTGTAACATATACATCTTTTGTTATGCTGGAATGCTGTAGGAAAGTTAAATCATTTTTCTACTTTATATATTTTTAGAGGTAGTGGGTATCACACATCCCAAAATCTAATCTTAATTCACTTCTTGGTCAAATGTCTTCAAACTTGGATCTTGCATATCTCCAAACATAGCCATTGGTGTCCCAAATTAAAGCCCCCCTCTGTATTTCTTTTTCATTTACAGACAAAAGAAAGAGCCCCAATCCCTCCCTTGATGTGAAATCAATTTCCTTCTTTGTATCAAGGCTTGTTTCTCTTGTACTAAGATTACATCTAGTCTTCTTCCTCTAGCTGTCTGTGTTCTTAATGCGTTACATGGTTCTGCCTGCAGGTCTGCTTTCTCCATATCTGGGTGATTTTAATTAGTCTTTTGAAGTTTCTTTTGAAATTTGTCTTCTGTTTCCCTTTTGAATATTTACTGTCTACAATTTCCCTTATCTCAGTCTCTATGTTAAATTCTATCCTATATTATCATTTCTCCTGGAATTTTAATTCTAGTTATTAGGGAACTGGTCTGCTTATTTTCTTTGTGTGTGTGTATGAACATGTGCCAATGTGTGTAGGTACACACATATACACATATATATTTCCCTCTTAAAAATCTTCATCACCTTCCTCTTGAACAACAAAGTGAAACAGAAATGAATCCTGAGTCTTTCACTAGAACTCAAGATATCTAGATGAGTAAACAAATGATTTCCAAAAATGAAGTGAATTTGATGACACAGAAGTCTGTAAAAGAATATTTTAAATTAACTTCTTTATTATAAAATGTATTGGGGTGACATTGGTTAATAAAATTATATAGGTTTCAAGTGTACAATTCTATGATACACCATGATACATCATCTGTATATTGCATTGTGTGCCCACCACTCAAAGTCAAATCTCCTTCCATCACAATATATTTGACTCTCTCTACCCTTTCTCACCTTCCCCAACTCCTTTCTCCTCTAGTAACCACCATACTCCTGTCTGTGTCTATGAGTTCTTGTTTTCTTTGTTTGTTCATTTGTTGTTTTTAGTTTTATTTATGGCATTTAGTAATGTCATATGGTTTTTTACTTTTTCCATCTGACTTATTTTGCTTAGCATGATATTTTCAATGTCCATCCATGTTGTGGCAAATGGCAATGTTTCATCTTTTCTTATGGCTGAGTGGTATTCCATAGTGTGTGTGTGTGTGTGTGTGTGTGTGTGTGTGTGTGTGTGTGTATCACATCTTCTTTATTTACTCCTCTATTGAAGGGCACTCTGGTTGTTTGCTTGCCTTGGCCACTGTGAATAGATCTGCAATGCAAAAAGGGGTACATATATCTTTGTGAATGAATGTTTTCAAATTTGGGGGGATAGTTACCCAAAAGAGGGGTTGCTGGGTCATATGGTAACTCAATTTTTTTCTTGAGGAAGTTCTATATAGTTTTCCATGGTGGAGGACCTGAATAGACACTTTTCCCAAGAAGATACACAAATGACCAACAGATATTTGAAAAATATACACAACTTCACTAACTATAAGGGAAATGCAAATAAAAAACTGCAATGAAATACATCCTCACCCCTGTTAGAATGATTACTATCAACCAGAAGCATAATCATAAGTGTTGGAGAGGTTGTGGAGGAAAAGGAACTCTCGTAAACTTCTGGTGGAAACAATAAAAGAAGTATACTTTAGCAAACTCTTTCTAGTCATGTTTTTCAAGGACAGTTCTTTGGATTTTGCTGTAGAAGCTGAATAAGAGTTTGCCAGAAACCATGAATGAAAATAAAATATTTTAGAAATCATAACTCTAACAGTAGCCGAATTTGTTGAAAGAAACTACCTCAGTTTTTCAGAGATGCCACCGAAATTCAATAGCGCATTTGACACTTAATCTAACATGATAGGAAAAAAACTGATAGAACATAGATTTTCTGACAACATTTAGTAGGAAAGCACTTAAGAAAGTTGTGGTTAAGTCACCACATTTGGTGCTCAAATGTTAAACTTTGTTTGAGGTTTACCTCTATAAGATCATATATATATGAAACATTTGCCTGACCTGGTATAGTAATTTTACATTTTATATATTTATATAAAATATACAACATATAATATATTCTATAATTATATAATTACCTACTTTACAGGACAAATTTTTGATTTGTGCACATGATGAGAAAACATCATTATCCCTTGTCTTGGTATCACACTTTGGACTCAAATTGTGAGCTGCACAACGACACTTACAATTGAATAGTTATTGAGTTGCGATTTGTGGACCAGTTTTCAGATTGATTCATTAGAAATTAGAATCAATATATTCAAAGTACATCTCTCTATGATAAAAATCAGGCAAGAAGGCTTTTAAACTTCTGGTTATGGATTAATTACATGCATTTATTTTAATTGTTCCACTTTTTAAATGTTAGTCTTGTTGATGATGTGTGTGAAATAGCTGGATATGCTGGTATTCAGATTTATTTTATAATGATACATCTGAGTTCTTGCAAATGGTTATTTGTTATTTTTTATTAGGATGCCAGGAATGGAATCCTTTAATCAACCTAAACGTGCAGATTTTTGCTTGTAATAGAAGCTGCAGTAGAGGTCTTGAAACAAATTAGTTCCCAGGTTGTATATTTTTATTTCCTACTGTGTTCACCCCTATATAAACATACTTTTAAAAATGCCTATTTACCATTTAATGGAACTCTTCAGCTTTCTTCATTTATTGACAGACCATGATGTGGAAGACTCCCTACAGACATGTTCATTGATAAGAACACCTACTGATGAGTTTTATTAGCCACCAACTTTGAAACTTATTAACTAATTAAAAATTGAAAATTGCTTCATCATTGTTTGGGTTCTAACTATTTAGCCCCTGGGAAGCAGAGTTAGTTCTATGTGTATTTGTACCCTGTTAATAACAAGCAGATAGTGTACCCTCAGTCCTATTGAAAAGAAGTGTGTAGATATTTTTCAAAATTTCTGATTAGGGTTAGAACAATATAATAAAAATATAAATTATATGTATTCTGAATAGGCATTGCCTCTTTAAAATAATTTAATACATAAAGCATATTTAAATAACTGAGCAGATAAGTTATGATGAGATTCTTGTGACTAAAACACATTTATAGCAAAATTATTTACTTCTAAAAATTTAGGACAATTAATGTCTCAGTATATAATTCTTATTTTACAGATCATTTTATATTACTTGACCAAAAGAATATCTACCTGGTTAAGTTACCAAAGTTAAAATGTTAAAATCTGCTCATAGTTATTCAATTAAATTCAGAATTACCTTTAAAATTATAACCTGAATCATTAAAAATATAATTCATTTAAGTGACCTTTGCAGAATATGCTGAATGTATGTCATTCCTTACAGTTATAATACCAAAGTGTAGTGTCCAAGTTTTTTCTTCTTTTCAGTCAAAAACTTTTTGTTTCATTGCTTATGAGGCACTAGCCTCACTCTGGGAATGCCCTGCAATTAAAACAAAACCCCAGTCCTCCAACCAGTTGGAAAAATAATGAGCATACCCTTAATTTAAACTACAATAAGCTAACTCATGAGATTAGATATGGCTTTATAGGCTCAATACTAAATAAGCGATACTGACAGGAAGTGTTGTGAGTTTATTCAGCAAACATGTTTTGAGCACCTCTTCTCTGCCAGGCAGTATTCTAGGTGCTAGGTGCTAGGCAGTATTCACTGTTCACACTAGTGTACTAAAAATATATACCACTGTTACTCTTAAGCCTATCAAGGAGAAGACAAATAATGAAAAGGTAAATATGTAAAATACATAATGCATTTGAAGGTGCTGTGTTGTACTAATGTTATAATTAAAAAAAAAAGATCACTGATCTTTAAACTCATTGCAAGAATTATCAGCATTATAAAGAATGGAAAGAGTCATGGACAGCTACATGCAAAAAAATGAAATTCGAACACCAACTTACACCATACACAAAAATAAATTCAAGGTGGATAAGAGACTTAAATATAAACCATGACACCATTAAAGTCCCAGAAGAGAACATAGGCAGGAAAATCTCAGATATTG
>CM052539.1:134454000-134484187 GCA_028533065.1 Trachops cirrhosus | reverse complement strand
GGACACATGGACAAAACTAGGGGGGTTGGAAAGGGGAGGGAGGAGGGGAGGAATGGGTGGGTGGGCTGGAATGGGAATAAAGGATAGAAACTGTACTGAATAAACTAAAATAAAAAAAAAATTTAAAAAAAGAATGGAAAGAATCATTCTAATAAGAATGATTAAGAATGTCTATGGAGGGACAATAGGAGGTGGCTTGCATATGGGTATTAGGATGGTATACGCAAACACAGTAAATAAGTGATTATAATGAGAGATGTTGTATTTGAAATGAATGAGTAATTAGACTGTGCATAGACTTCAATGCCAAAGCAGCCAGGTATGCTTGTAGTGTCAGTGATTAGGGAATGAACAAAGTAGTAATGAGTGCAGCAGGCAGAGTAATATGGAAGTGATAGTACAGGAAGACAGCTGTGTTAGGAACAAGGGCACTACTCTGTCATATTTCCCAGGTAGATCCTGGTTCTCCCAATTATCACCTTGTGAGAGTAGACACTCTAATCCCTCCAAAGAACAATTTGTTTATAGACAGTAAAATACATGTTCAATGAAAAAAATAAATGGAATATTTTATTATTTTCCCATGGTGCTTAATAAATGATCTCACACTTAGCAGTTTAGAACATCATATATTTATTATCTTAAACCTTACTTGTGACCTCATTTTTCTGATTCCACTTTTGCTTATCATTCTTTCTACTTTTTAAAAACTTGGGGAGGGGGTGTTCTTTTTCTATCACCTGATATCCTTTTTTGGGTCAAACTAATGAGACAGAGAAGAATTGAGAAAATTAGGGAAAAACAGTTTAATTGAGGAAAGGAACAATTGGGAGAATAAAAATGAGGCCAGTGAAAACTTTGGATAATTTTTTATGTTAGAGGGAAAGTAACAAAAACCTAGATCATGGATGATGCATTGAAATAGGAGGGAAGGTATTCATTTTAGAGATATTACAATATTATGCAAGAATCAAAATAAAGTGTGAACTGCCAATACATTCTGACTGGCAGGATTTAGAGTTCAAAATTTCAGGAAATTCTAAAAATGACTCCAAGAGACTGGGTGAATGGAAGAATGAGGCTGTAAATCACAGTAATGGGAAAGTCATGAAGACAGAAAAAGTGAAGGAAAAGGTGACTACTTAGTTTTAGTCATTAGATGACATCACATTGGAGCATAGAAGAATATACAAAGTTCTATTCTAAAATCATTGTTTAGATATAAGGAAGGTATTTAGTGACCCTGGCAAAATCACACAATCAAGCAGGGTAAACTCAGGACTCCAACCCAACTTTTTTTATTATTTGTAGTCTAACATGACTTCTGCTAACCTAAAGGCAGTCTTTACCCAAAATGTAAATGTTGTAGACTTTAAGGCAATAAATAGCCTTTTGAAAATAATTTTATGTCTATTTGTTAATTATGCAACTGTGAATTATTTTTCAATATTGAATTTTGGGTGAAAGAAGTGTGTCTAATAAACATAGCAAATAATAAACACAGAGATAACATAGATGACATTTGGAGAGGTAGGTACACTAAAAGAAAAGATATGGGTGTTACTAGAGATAAAGCATTTATTAGGTGCAATCTCCAGGAGAATAGTAAAGACAAAAAGATAACCAGCTCAAGATGAATCAGGCATTGTCTAACCACTATGCATACAACTAAAACTAAAACAAAATGTTGAATGTAAAATGTAATTAAAAAATAAAATTTAAAGAAGTAAAGCTTAGGCAATAGTCATATTTTTTGAGGGAGAAGAAAGAAGAATGAATAACATAACAGACAAAAATTAAAGTTATTAAAAACTGTTGAATATTATCATTTATCTGAGTATTTATCATACAGTTTTTAGGGACAATGCTTTATGCAACTTTACCCAAGAACAGCGAAAAATTCACCTGAGGACAAAGTAATCTAATTTGACTTTAAAAAATCCATTTGTAAATTTACTAAGAGAATAGCATTTTGAAATTAAGAAAAGTATTAAGAAATAGGTCTTACTTTGTAGAACATAGAGAAATCCCTTCTAAGACTAACATACTTAATGACAGTTTGTGAGATGAAGATAATTTGGTTGTTTATTAATAAGATGCAAGTTCCTTCCCTAATTAACCATTTTAATCAGCAGTTTATCAGTTAATTAGCATTTCATTACTAAATAAAGACTTTGTGATGAAGTGGACAAACTTACTAGTATAGTGTTGCATGACCAAAAGTAGACATCAATAATTATCAAAAGGATTTTCATTATCTTAAAGTCTATAATGATAAAAGTTTGGGAAAAGACTGCCTTTAGGTTAGCAGAATCATGAGAAGAATTCAGCAATTGTGATCAGATGTTTTGGAGATACATAGTCATTGGTAAGCGCGAAGCTTCTCCGAGTATAGAAACTTGGAAAACATGATGGTACTGTTTATTTTTGGTGAAAAAGAAGGAATAGTGTCAGAAAAAAATATTCTCTTGTGTTCTTTCATGCTCCATTTTCTTATCAATAAAATAATATTGTGTATGTAAGATCTTGAAAACAATGAGTCTTTAGAATGCTGAGATAAAATCAAAGAGCTCTTGGAATTTAGGCCTCCAGCCCTTCTCCATTTCTCAGAGCACTTCTGTAGCACTGGGTTTAGTTTCGAGCATCATGTTCATCACATTGTAAATGTTTGTTAGATTAAATTTTATCTAAATTCCTTGTGACTTACCTGCCCACATCTACCAGTTTTGGTGAATTGTCTTCCTATAACACATTCAACTTCATGCCACGCGCTGCTCAGACCTGGAAAACCAGGTACTAGTTCTTGTCACATGGAGAACAAATCAAAAGGCAGGGAGTACTCTAATTTAAAGACTTCTGTATATCTGTTCTCCAGATTACTTGCCTGGGTTTTTATATAGCTAGTTGCATATGCTTCAGTTTTTTTTCTCAGGAATCCTGACAAATTTCCAGATAGTACTCAAGGCATTACTAAACTACCTCATTTATTTTATGTTGAGTGATTTACAAGATTATTTTTTATGCTGAAACACATAAAAGTATTACAAACAAAAATGTTTAAATCGTATGACTTTTAAAGATAAAATATCTTCAAAGAAATAATATGTTTTTAGTAGGTTATTTTATACCTAAAGATCATGGGTAGTTGAGCCATTCATTCTGTGGTTAAGAGATTTCTAGATCTGAAAGGAAATTTTGTTGTGTTGGGGGAACTGGGGTAAAGGAGAAGACTTTGACCTGAATTTCAAAAAAGAAAACTCAAAATTAAAAAATAAAACCAAAAACAAACTAATTTCCTATGGTCCTTTTCTACTTTATGTATTAAAAATTTGTTTAAGATGAAGTTTTTTTTTCCCTCTATCAGAAAATATTCAATTGTCTATAGAAACAAAATACTAGGTCCCAAATGAAGATACTTATGATTAAAATGAAACAGTAGAGCTTTCTAAAATATATTCATAAAATATCAGTAATACCCATTTAATACTTTTTAAACATATGAAATTCAACTGTAAAACATGTAGAACAAAAATTAGTAAGGGAAGAAAGAGTCCCAAAAGTATTACTAGTGGTATAGTAATGATCAGAAATTCAGTGAAATATTATCTATTCTTCACAATAAAAGGGCCCAGTATCAAACTATTCTTTTTATTACAAATATCATATATTATACAAATCAAAAAGACACTTGCTTAGAAGTTTCCTCAAAGAGCAAAATAAACACATCTCATTGTTTGTATTGGCTCTCTTGCTGGACAGATTTTAGAACTTGGAAGAATATGAAAACAATTCCTATCAGGAAATTTGAATTAGCATAACATAGAGATTCTTTTAAGAAGAGTCATAGCTCATTAAGAAAATTGTGCCTGTAGCACCTCTCTCCAAGTACATATACTTATGCAAGGCTAAAATAATTACAGTTTAAGACATTTCCCATGTTTAAATAACATCACTTTTGGGAAACTTTAACTTTTGACTTATCTTTAGCCAAAAACCCTGAAATTAAAGTATCACAAAAATATTCTACTCTGTAGATAATGTAAACCTGAGGCTTAGGACATATCTCTTTAAGCTTTTACTGGTTCCCTTAAATTGAACTGTTTGATAATTTTTATGTAATTGTTTTCTCCATCTATTTTTGTCAAAACATTTTTAAATTTTATTTTAAAACATTTTTGTTTACAAACAAGAATAATTCCCTCTACTATTAAAATATATTATTGTTTTGCTTTAAGGAAACTTAACAATTCTGAATAGTGACAAATGATGCCTTAGTTTATCATTCATTTATACTTAAGTGATATTGTGAGATAGCCATTTCCAAATTTGTTCTAAATAAACTCCTACAAGATGCTATAATAAAAGTAGTGTTCAGAGTTTATTGTGGCTGAACTGCTCTCAGGAGAAATTTGCCATTATACATATAAATATATTTCTCAGAATCCCTCTTTTGGGCATTTTCTACACTGAGAATAATTGCAGATGAAAATTAAGGAATGTGTTCTGTTCAAGAAAAATTTGCTTGTATTGTTTTAAGAACAGTGTAACATAACATGAACACATTTAAAAGTAAATGTGAGCTAGAAAATTATAATATATTAACCTTCCCAATACAGCATTTTTAATTACCACATGATAGCATGTGGGCAAAGTATAAAAAATTCATTTGCAAAAGAAATACAAATATTTGATAAACAAAATCATATAATCTCATTGGTAATCAGAAAAAAAAACATAAAATGATTTCATAATTTTCCAAACTTGATTGGCAAATTAAAATCAAAGTATAAGCCTGAGTATATGAGAAAATGAGCATTCTCATGCAATCCTGATAAGAGTGTAAATTCATTTAAACAAAAAGGACTGTTTCAACTCTGTGCAACATATATTAATGGAAATGGCTAAATGACTATGGTGATAAAGTAATGAACACTGTTCAGAGATGATGCAGAGTTAGTGTGGTAGAAGTGGGAGATAAAGCTTGAATGAAACTTAGAGTTTGAAGGATCTATCTCTTCCCTCCTCTCTACTGCTTTTTTGTCTCCTCCACCCAAAAAGAAACAAATTAGAAAAAAAGAAAAAAACTTCAGCAGTTGTCATTGCAAAGAGCAGAGAGTTCAAGTCAATGGATTCATTGTATTGGAAACATCTATTACTGTTATGAGTTAAAATTAACCTTTTTAATTAATAAGGAGTCACTAAGCTTACTTTAAGCAAAATAAATATATTATTTTAGTTAAATTAGAGCAAGAGAATACAGGAAAAGATAACTTACTTTTTTCCCATCAATTAACTAAATATTTATTGTGCAAAATGCATTCATCATGTCTTCATATATTTTAGAATACAGCACCCACTAAGAGGTGGGTTTGCACATCAGGTACAGCAGCGGCCTTATCTGCGATGTCACTTTCTACAGTTTCAGTTACCCATGGTCAAACACAGTCTGAAAACAGTAGGGGGGGAATTTCAACCCACTTCATCTCACCGCATAGGCATGGTGTCATCTGACCACATTACAGGAAAAATTGTGAGTACAGTACAATAATACTCTTTGACAGAGAGAGACAATACACATCCATTTGTGTAAAGTATATTGTTTTAATTGTTGTATTTTATTGTTAGCTATGCGTCTAATTTATGTATTAAACTTCATCATAGGTATATACATATAGGAAATGACATAGTGTATATAGCATTTGGTACTATCCATGGTTTTAGGCATCTACTGGGGTCTTGGAATGTATCCCCCATGGATAAGGGAGGACTACTGTAATTGAGAAATAAACAAAACACTTTACATGTTTCATCTGGTACCTATCTTCACAAAAGACATTTCAGATTGTGCAAAAATGGATTATGGATAGAAGTAACATGGAAAAATTCTTGAGAGAAATATAAGACTTTGTAATAAGTTTACTATTTTCTGAACCAGACCACTAAGCAAATATGGTAATCAAAACACTCAGTTGCTAAGAATGCTAGTGCTAAGGGTTCAGATAGGAAAACACACTACGCCTGCGCTTGGGTTTATTGTCCTGCTTTTTCTTCACTTGTGATTTTGAAACATGAATGGCAGGTCATGCGGCTCTAAAATTAGGGACAGAAAAAAATGGACTGTGTATTAAATTCTATTCACTTGATAGAACAGTAAAACTACTGATTCTATTGCCTGATAATAACATTTGTGGTGAAAACATTTTGTGCTAAAGAAATTTAGTATCTCATTTTTATAACGGATGAGGCAGGAAATTTTTTTAACATCAAATTTATTGACAGTCAACAAAGAATCAGATAGCAAATATTCTCATTATCTCTTCTCTATAAGACAACTGAAAGTCATCAACTAATTTCTGTGGCGTTTACATAAGTTATGGTAGAGAGCCATTGAGCTCATTAAGTAGAACTATTTTAAACTTAAATTTGCACAAATATTTAAAAGTTTGTATCCTCTTCCTAGTCAATAGCAATAGCTACTGTCCAATAAAATTGAAAAAGTATTTACAAAATCAATTAAAAATCAACTATTAAATATTGGAGGGGATTCATGATAGTGTCAAATAAATATTGTGCTTTCAACTATTTTTTGTAAATTTCTAAAACTGCAGTCACACAATACCTTCTTTTTTCTTCTTCCATATTTTTCCCTAATTTAAACAAAATCATTCTGTGAGGGCTGGAGAAAATGGCCTATCTTCTAAGTAGTTAAATTACATGTCAAACATTTCAGAGTTTGGAAAGCAGCTAATGAGGGTGTAATATTAAAATGTCAAACAAGCACATACCATTTTCTTCCTCTTTCTGACTCAGAAACCCTCTGGTAACAACTCTAATGATCTGTTTAGGCTGTGGCCCATTGTTCATGTTCCTCATTCATATTTAGTAATTATTTTCTCCTTAAGGCTGCACTTTTCTTGAGGAAAATAAATTTTCAAAGCAATATTCAGTTTTGAATCCAATACTGCTTACGTGACAACAAAAACACGCTATGGGAGTAAATTCAACAGCTTGTACGTAGCTTTTCCCATTTATCTCTATCTCTACAGAGGACCATACTAAATATTCAAGAATATATTTTTGTGCTGGGGAGGGTTTCCCTTCAAAAGTTTTCTGACTGACTGCCTATGAATAACACCAGAGAAGATTTCAAATTGCCTAATGTATTATCCTCTTTGCTACTCAAACAGAGAGTGGGAAGGGAAATGAAAAAGATTACAGCAAGCAGATGCTGAATAATTAAAAACGAAGTCCCTAATGCGGTGACATGACATTGATCTCTGAAGACCAAATGTGAATTGGGAATTTTATTATTAGTTGCACTCTAAAAAAGAATGTAATATGTTTATAAAAATGCATTCTTTCCAATTTACTTCATGTTCAAAGTGAATTTACATGACAAATTTTAGCCACGCAGTATTCAGCAGAATTAGTATAGAATCATCATCAGGAAATGCCCTGTGAGTGTGTCATCACTGATGAGTCAAAGTATGTGATTCAGACTCTGACAGTGACTGTAAGTGCTTTTCTATTGTTTTTAAGTGCAATGTCAGTCCAGTGTATGAGATAGTTACAATTTTAACAACACTTTTGAAATGTTTGCCATGCTCAAGTACATGTGCTTTGTTCCAATGTTAACCATCAGACTGTTAGAATTAATTCAGACTGTCAACACTTGGTCTAAACACATAAAGAATGGGTAGAAGATTCAGATTGCTGCTGTGTGGTTTATCATTAAGCTGGAGAAAATAATTTGTGGCATTGTAGATTGTGTTCTATACAGTTAAGTATGTTTGTACTTCTCAAGGCATCATTGGAATTGCATTCTTTATGCTAAAACTAACTGAGAACTGTGACTTCACACAGAGGAAGGAAAAGATTGAGACGTGATATATAGAACTCTGACCAGTGTGACTCATTTGGTTGAGGTGTGGTCCCATAAACTAAAAGGTTGCAGGTTCAATTCTTGGTTAGAGCACATGCCTGGGTTGCAAGTTTGGTCCCCAGTCTAGACACATACGAGAAGCAAATGGTCAATATTTCTCCCCCTTTTTCTCTCCCTCTGTTCTCTTCTTTCTAAAATCAATAAGCATCACCTTGGGTGGGGGTATAAAAAAAAAAAGAAGTGAAAAAGAAAGATGGTCCAGTATAGACCCAAACTGTCCATTGTAGATTTTCCTCCCTGGAAGCCCAGGATGATGTATAACTGCTTTTACTGATCTCAGTTATTCGTTCATTCTTTTAACAAATATTTTGAGCATCTCCTATGGGCAAAGGACTGGAGATTTACTGTGAAATTAGATAACCACAGCATCTATAAATAAGCAAGTAACAATGAATCATACAAAGCAGAAGTAAAGAATGCTATGAGTGCATAACAAGGCACTTAGCCTAGTTAGGGAGTCAGGGAGGACATCTCTGTTCATATGATATTTAATGTGAGATCTGAAGAATGAGTAATAGTTAATGAAGGCAAGTGGGAAGTGGAGGTTAGGTAATTAAGCCATGACTGAGTCTGTTGTCTCCTTGGATACCCTCTTTTAAACAAATATTATCTCTCTGATCCCTTGTTGAATTGAACCTTCTGTTAAGCTACTGGACTTTTCCTGGAAGTTGTACTTCTTGATACCAGCACTCTCCTATAAGTTGTCAGACCCTCTGGAAAACTGCTTCCTTGTTCCAAACTCCTGAAACATCACTAAAAAAAGTGTAACTTGAAGAAGAAAATGGAGAGCATTGTACTGATCTCTAGGAAACCACCAAGGAAGAAAACATAGTCTTTTGTTGAGAGCCAATTATGCTAGTATTTATGCGATTCTTTTTAAACCCCAGACTAGCAGATCAAGTTCTGTCTGAGAGGAAATGACAATATGGATTATTAAACTGATCATTAATTTTATGAATAAGCATCTAGTATACAAAAAGTGGCAAATGGATATAATCCAACATGCTCCTTCCCTTGCAGTTTGAAATGTATTTACAGCGATAACAAATGCTCCACTGTCATTTTTATACTGCAGCTTCAACTGAGACCCATGTCATGTGAGCCTATGTTGGTAGAATAAGGATAAACACTGGCTTCAGTTCAATAGAAGTTTTTATACAAGTCAACCCCTACTCTGTCTGTATGATAACTCTATTTTTCTGCATGCTCTAATCAAAGATGCAATTCACTTCCACTCAAACAAAATGTTCCGCCAGGTAAATCATGAATGACAGCCTGAGTTGAGTTCAACCCTGGTTCAATATTGTCCTGCTAACACGTCAGTTATTAGAGAGAGCCTGTTGATTGATTTGTTTCATGTACACATTATTTCATTCCACAGTGATCTTAAGCATCAGAATTTCAAATATTTTTAGTGTTCTAACTAAATCAACACCTCTAGCATTCTCAATCTCCCACTCTTTTTTCATTGCCACACACATGTAGATACACATGTTCTTTATCATAAAAGAGGACTTTACTTATGAAACTTTCCCTGGCATATATTAGTTTCAGTCAAAAATAACTACTACACCTGAATCAGTATAAAAATAATGTCCTTTTACGTACACAAAAGTCTATTACATATAAAGAAGGGGAAACCTCCTCTTTTCCATTATAATTTGAATTAAATAATTAGAATAGAATCTTATTTTTTTATGAGTATAGTTAATTTATGACCATTATGGTAGGGCCATAATAAAGAAGAAGAATAGTGTTGTTATGCATTCAGTTTTCCTTTAAAAATCTAAAAATGGGCAAGTTTAGCTATGGCCAAGTGAATTAAACAAAATGATAGTAATTGTTTGGTCTGAACTAGTTTAAATCAGGAAATTCCAATGGGAAGTACACAAAATTCATGGCACTAATGTACTTTGAAAATAGTTTCTTGAAGTTGATGGAAGTGTGAGGGACTGGAAATATGCAGTTATTGTTTACAATATACAGTGTAGTGTGAATTTTTGTTTATGTTTCTTTATAAATCATTACCACCAACCTGATCTGTTAGAAATTATGCCATAAACTTTTCTACTATCTAACAATGTTTTTATTAAACTTACATATGTAAGTTTAATAAAACTTACATACACAGGGACGTGTAAAGAGTAAATGACCTGTAAGAACAAACACCTGGAAGCAAGTGAAAATTTTAAGATCTTAAACTCACAGAAAGAAAACTGAAATCAATTGATTGTTTGTTTGCATGTGTAATCATATTAACATCATTTTCTATAATTTGTTTAATTCAGGGGATATTCTTCAGTGTATTGTCAAACAACTCATAACAAGCATTATTATATCGTTAAGTGTAATATGCTATGTCTTGATATTCTGTTTTGTTCTTTAATTAAATGTAATACGCTGTGTATGTATTGATATTCTGTTTTGTTCTTACACGTGGGACAGAAAATACACACAGAATAAAAGTTTTTTTTGTAATGATTTAGTTAAATGTCCTTTATCATTTCATCAAGAGTGTGGACTTTATATTTCCTTTATATAGCTCAGCAATGCAAATGCTGTGTTTGTAGATAACAATTCAATTAGCATTTCAAAGAGGTCAAATTAATTCCTTCTCAGACAGCAGTTATTTTAGTCTACAAAGCAAAATTCAATTCTATAGTACAAAACAATTTTTAAATCTTACCAATTATTTTGCTCATAGAAAATAGCACTGATTCTTTTTAACTCAATAGTTTTTGAACTAAAATTCTTAATTTAAAAAATATTTTTATCTTCTTTAAAACGTTGTCATAAGGGATTTTGTAGTTAACATTTTCTGAAGGGTTGGGGCCATGCCTGATGTATAGCAAATGCTCTTTGAACATGATAAGAAATAGTAAAATTCCCATATTCAAATGAATCATCATTGTCTGTAATATTACTGCTTTCATGATTCTGAAATCATTGCAGAGAAACGACATAACAAGGAGTGAGGAGAGTAGGGGTGTCCTGCTCTGGTGCCTTCGATATAAGGTGGTGGTCAACAGGGAATTTTAAAACAGTAATAAAACTGGCTAAGTATGCACAGGCAATTACAAACAATATCAGTGATAAAATAACTCCCCTCTGCCAGGGTCAACCACTTCCTAAGCTCATCCCCCTTTGTATGCAACTACAGAAAATCACAATGAAGAGGAAAATATCTTTTGCAGTCTTAAACAGTAAAAATTTACTTTTAAGTTTCCAATTTAGACAACAAATGCACTTAGAGTCAATGTTCGGTGACATGTATCAGATAAATTATTTCCCAGACATGTTTTAAGACTTTATGCCTAGTATTGTAAAGCTATTTGTCAATAAAGTAGAATTAATAATGCAGCATTAATAGGATTCCCATTGGGTGTTCTTTTTCAAAATATCTTTTAAATTATTTATTTAATATCTTTCTTTCCCATTAGGCTATAAGACCCATGAGGTCAGGGACAAGGTCTGCCTTATTTGATAGAATCTTGATTCCTGTCCTATGGCATACATTTAATAAATTGTTGTTGAATGTTAGAGTTAATAACTAGTGAAGGTTTAAAAAATCTTTTCCTTTAAGACTACAGTAGGTATAAACTTTTTAAAAAAATACAACACAGAAAATTTCTGAGTTCCATTTTTTAGTTTATGGTCTACTGACATGTGGTATACAACACAGGAATTAATAACAAAAATAATAATATTTAGCATTTGTTAGATACTTAGTATTTCTTGGCAATATGCCATGCCCTTTACATTTCTAAACACATTTAATCTTTATACCCATTATCCCCAATTTACAGAAAATAAATTATTTTTATGAATGATCACTTTTATTGATAAAACATAACAAATAATATGAGGAGGAACCCCCAAATACAATTTATTTATAAAAATTTTGTGTTTATAAATTCCATTTTGGGGTTCCTCCTCATATTATTTATGTTTCTTATTTGTTATTTATATTTATTCTTAGATGTTTAAACTTTAGTCACCTTCAAAGTACTCTCCATTTGATGCAATGCACCTATCAAGACATCTTTCCACTCCTCAAAACAGTTTTTGAACTCAACAATTTTGATGCCTTGTAGTGCTTCTGCCATTTTTTTTTGTTTCACCTCTATCCACATTGGCAAAATATTTCCTTTTGAGGTTTTTTTTTTAATCACAGAAACAAAAAAAATCACTCAAGGTGTGATCAGGTGAATAGGGAAGGTAGGAAATGGGGACCATGCCATTTTTGGTAAAAACTGCTAAATACTCAGTGTGGTGTGAGCAGGTGAGCTTCTAAATGACACCCAATATGAAATGGGCAAATGTGTTGAAAGAGTCTTCAAAAATTCACTGAAGCTGAACACAACCTCTCACAACATCTCTAGTTGGTACACAGACACAGATGGGTTCCTAGAACAAACACTCTCCTAGCAGAGGAAACCCAGAAGATAATTCCAATTTTGGGGGTCCTCCCTCATATAATAAAAAGATAGAACGATATGTTGTGCAAAGGTAAAACTTGTGGTAGAACACAGGTTAAACTAAAAATAAATGAGTGGGGGCTGAAAGTTCAAAGAATGAATCTGTACAAATATTCACTGATCCTTAAAGCTTAAGAAGATAGTATGTAGACATTCTTTATAGTTTCAGTTCTTCTTTACTTATTTTGTTTTTATATTTCTTTGACTTTTCTTTATATTCCTCCCAAAATAACAGTGATACTATTTCTTATAACATAGAGGCAGAGGAAGTTTCTTCTTATGTGTCTACATTTGTCATATAAGAATGGTGGTTAAATGAGAACTTAAAAACAGTAAGATCTGTACAAGTTACCTACCACTTCTGTGCCTGTTGCAACATTCCTTATCTATTGAGTGGGGAGAAAAAGAAATATATTATATGTGTGCATCTATTAATTGTAATTATTATGCTTATTGATGTTTCGGTTTGTAAGAGATTCTTCAGGTTAATTTCTTTTGGCAGGTTGCTAGCAATAGTTGATGGCTTCCTTGCTGTCTGGTATGACAAGTTCCAGCTCATCTTTTGTTTCTTGAACAGCACAGTAAATCCATTTCTCAACAAACCCTGTTTCTTTTAGTGGGGAATAGAAGTTAAAACAGTTAGCTGTTTCCTTTGTTTAGGGTATTCAGCTGGACTTTGTAAAAAGTTACACAAGTTCTTCTGTTTTCAAGTAATTTATAATACATTTGATGAGATTAAATTACATTAGAAAAGATTCTATTATAAAACAAATGCATATCCTAAGTGTTCTAGACGGGAGAGGTTTCATTTGGAAATAGATACCTGGCCTTGTGACATGACCTGAAAATAATTGCACTCATAGTTAGAAAAAGAAGTTACTTCGAATTACACTGGTCAAAAAGGTATGATCGAGATGGAATAGTTCTTAAAGGATGCGAGGTACTAGAAATGGAAATTATTTTACTTTGGATTGAATAGTCATTTAGATATGGAAATAAGGTGATAATAGTTTAACATGTATTTTTTTTTTTAGATTTTATTTATTTTTAGAGAGGAGAAAGAGAGGGAGAGCAACATCAATGTGTGGTTGCCTCTTTGGAGCCCCCTACTGGGGACCTGGCCTGCAACCCATCCATGTGCCCCAGACTGGGAGTTGAACCGGCAACCCTTTGGTTTGCAGGCCAGCACTGAACCCACTAAGCCACACCAGCCAGGGCTAGTTTAACATGCATTAACAGGCTTAACTAAATAATAACATCTTGTTTAAATACAGTAATAAGGCAAAAAAAAAAAAAGTAGTGACTTTTCCTGATTGGCAGTTATATTAGGGTAAAACTAAGCTCTTGTACCAAGAAGCCCCAAATTACAGTGGCTTAAAAACTGTAAGTTTTGCTTTTCTGTGAAACAGTTTTGAAGCGATTGCCCAGGTTTCTGGGGCACTTTTGCTCTTCACAGTCATTTAGGAACCAGCTTTCTCCTCCATTGCTATCCCCCATCTTTAAGGCAAAGTTGTCATGTGCACGGTCAGCGCTGTTACTCCACCTGTGGGTTCTAACCAGAAAAGAGGGAAAGAATGTAACAGAGCCATTCAGTCTTTCATGTTACAGAGAAGCATATGGCGTGTGTCACTTCAGCTTAGACTCTAATGGTAAGAACTCTGTCATATGGCCATACATAACTGCAAGGCAGTAGGTCAGTATAGACCAACTGGGCAGTCACATGCCTGGCTATAATTCCATGTCAAAGTTAATAGCAGGATATTATGTAGAAGCAGAATATTAACTACTAAGGACTAGAGAACGGCAAAGAATTCAGAAATCACAAATATGGAAAGCAACTACCAATTCTAGAGTTGAGGCAGAGTACCCAAGAAGACACGAACTTGGAAGAGCCACTACCTACCTCCTGCTCTGTCCCCCAGTGCTGCGATTCAGACTAGGTTGGAGAGAGTATGGCAGTGACCACTGGATGGTATTGTATGCTCAGGTGATGCAGACCACGGGTAGCCAGCATGAAACTATGTGCTGGACTCCCATGGGGACTCTCTGGGAAGGTGCCTACCCATAAGCTTGCAAGATCCACTAGGCGGTTTCCCTTGGAGGTATTGGTGAAACTTGCTGCAGAGTGAGTACCACTGGGTGTCCACAGGTAGCTGTACCCTAGGAGAAAAAAAAATTGCCATTGCACCAGAATCAAGAAAGAAACCTGTTCTTCCTATAAGGTCCCCAACACCTGCTACCAAAAAGACATAACTTCCCACCAGCTGGCAAAGAATGTGTATTTATAGGATGTGGGGCTAGTATCATGAAACAGGCCAAAGGAAGGTGGGGTCCAAGTGAAAAGACAAAAGAAATCGGTGCCTGGCACAGTGGGCAGGCCGTGACTTTGTGGCATCCTGTGCTGCTTATTTTATCACAATAACGTGCCTCCTCTTAGAAGGGAATGAGATGCAAATGCCAGTTTTTTTCTCTCAATGTGAACAAACTACCCCTCCAAAAATAAGATTGTTTCTAGTTCATAGATAATCTTCAGTCTGCAATCCCTTCCCTTTTTACCTGTTTTAAAGGCCCTCACCAAGTTTCTCACTAGGGGTGAAGAAAAAAATTCTTCAATTGCCTGAACAATAAAGAAAGTCAATATTCTTAGAGTCTTCACTGAAAAAACCAATACCAGGTTCATTTTTTTCTATTTCCACACAAGGCAGTGTCTGTTACACAGGCTTGCTTATGACCATCTCCTCAGTGACCCTGTCACTGTCAGTGCCAGCGGTGAGGAAAAGAAAACCAAAGTGCTGATGTGTCCCTAGAGCCATCTGGCTCCTTTGGAAGGTAATTTAGTTACCTAAAAATAACCACATGGCGTATGGACTCACCCTTCCTTACCATAACATATTCCTAAAACTGTTAACATTCACTCCACTGAGTTTACAAAAAAGCATTTCTCCTGTGCATACTGTTCTTTTGTCAATATTCATACGTGGTATCTAAGGAAAAGAAGCAAATCTCACACATCCTAGGAAGCAGGAAAAATCTGCTGATGAGATTTTTTTTAAACAAAAATGTTCTTTTAGGCACAATCATCGAGTTTGTGTTTTTTCTTTTAACTAGCTGTAAGAGTGTCCCATTTTGAAGGAGCAATTTAGAGTTTGATTCCAAACTAATTTATTTAAATGCAGAGTTCTGAAAGTTAAATTTCCAGTAGGCCACGATCATCTTTGAAAATTTCTGGCTGTGCAGAAGTCCTGCCAACCCTGGAAATGTGAATTCTTCAAGTGTGGCATTGCAATCACCATGTAGATTGAACAGTGAAAGCACATCCCAGGCCCTCATATATCATGCTTTCATTTGGTCGAATAAAAATAAAGACAGTTTAAGGTTGTGGGTGTAGTGCTGTCCACTGCTTAAGGGATGTGATTGGAATAGCCATATCACCCCAGAATTTCCTGCAGTAACCAGAGGATGAGTTAATTTATTATTATAACATTTATCCTATGAAATGCTGATAGGAAGTGCTCAGGTAGTGCTGTGGTCCTTAATAATGTGAGCATGCTTCCTAGGGCCAAAGGATGTAAGACCACCCATGGGTAAGATTCTCTTCTTGTACAGGCTCATGTTTGAATCTCCTAAGAATAAAGATGTATGACATTAAATACCTAACATATTGCCTGTATTTCAAAATATAAGATAGTTCTATTAGTAAAATTGGTTTAAAAAGGAAACTATTGATTTTATGCTAGTTTTCATAATTTTACCTGACTTCCTCATCCCCTAAATTATCAGGATGATGCTCTTTTACATTTTTAACTTGTCAAAGTGTTTCCAAATAGCTTAGAAGTAGGAGCAAAGTGGAGAAACAGCTGTCCCTTGTTATTTTGTTTCCTGAATATAAATAGTCTTAAATTGCTGTAAATGGAAAGGCTGGAATGAATTCAAACACAGCTTGTTTAAATACACTCGGTCTGCTGTTTGTGTGTTGGAACCTTTGGAGAGGACAGCACTAGAAAATGCTACACATTAACTTGTCTCACATGACAATATACGATTATGGCTTCTCTTTTGTTTGTTAGGTAGAATTGCTTTGGTATCGTTAAAAATAAATGGTGACAGTAAATCACAAGAGATTTGAACTAAGATATCTGAACAGCAATATTAACTGCTGAGGCATTTAGTGTGGTTTTATTTTAATGTCTCTTAGGAAAATAAAAGCCCTTTGGGATTGACATAGTTAACTGAGTTCTGGAGGCTATTTCAGATTTTTATAATACATCTAGTCTTTGCTCTTTTGCTTTTCTTCAGGCTTCTGATCACTTGCCATTTGAAAAGTTAGTCTACATGTAAAGACCAAAAGAAAGTGATTTGTTTGTTTTCCCTTATAATGCATTAAAGTAAGCCCTACTCCAGGATGTTCTTATTGAGAGCTTTAACCTACAGTTTTATTGGCTATCTGGAATTGGAAGCTTGTTTAACAATTCTTTCTCCTACATTTAAGGGAATGGCAGTATGGAATGTTTAAGAAACTTGAGCAAGGCCACATGAGTGTCACAGTCATGAATAAGTTCTTGGTGTTCAGACTACTCGGCCAGTAGTTTCATCACAAAACATTTTCACAATTCAATTGACGGACTCGCTAGTTAGTATACTACTCTACAGTGTAAGAGTAATGTACTTCCTCTGCAGAGTAAGTCATGCAGTGACTTTCTTCAAATGTGTTATTGCTCTATTGCATAATATGGCAGATTATTTTCCTATTGGTTTCACCTACAACTCACTGCCGACAGTATAATGCGGGAACTCAGTAAAAAAGTTATGCTCAGCCTTTTGAATCAAACTGGTGTGATTTGAATATTTCACAGATTACTGAAAGATGATAAAGTGGCAATATCAACCAAGCAAAAGGGAAGTAAATGACAAAGGACCCTTAAGAAATTAGACTTATTTATTGGAGTAACTAATACTAAACTATGAATTAAAGGTATCAAAACAGCTGTGGACAGGAGGTGAGAATCAGCTGTTCTCCACCCCCACTGCAGATCTAAACAAGGAAATAAATTAAAACTGTGGCATTAAATGCATTACAGCCTATATTAAAAGCAACACCCTGACTTCATGTCTTGGCTTTGTTTTATGCCTTTGTATAAACTGGTGAACCTTTCTGTGAGTCTCAGTTTCTACCTCACCATGTGGCTATGAAGATTAACTAAAATGATATATGTAAGGCCCCTATCTACCACAAGGCTGACACTTGGGAGGTGATCAATAAATGATTTCTAATATTGTGTTATTTTATTTATATAATATCAATTATATAATTTATAATATGCAAATATTGATATAATATGTTATTTTAATTAATTAAAGTATTTAATTTGATTATTTTAACTCATATCACTCTCCCAACAAGACAGTATACAAGGTGCGGCAAAAGTAGGTTTATAGTAGTTCACATGGAAAAAAATATAATGTTTAATAAATAATATAAGAATAAACTTTGTGTTTTGTGTACTCACAATTATAAGCTTACTCTTGCCCCACCCTGTATATATAATTCTATATTATCTCTATGTATATTTTATATGTAACTCTGTGTACGCATATTTTTGGTCTCTTAAGGAATTATTCTCAATCATTATCATTTTCATGAAATATCAGAAGCTTTAACAGATATTATTTCTCCCATCCTGGCCCCTCTCTTCTGAAGTCTCAGCCTAGAATTTCCAATGGTTTCCAGAACACCATTTCATTCTGTCCCCTCATGCATGCTCTTCCATTAGTATTCACTTTCTGCATTGTTGCAAGAAATAGCTGTATTTGTGGACCTCAGTCACTGTTACATTCACTTTTTCTTATCTTCAAAACTGACTAGCCTCTATCATTTCTAGCAACATAATCAGATTTCTGTTACTCGTGTCCCCTTAACTCACTGTTTGTTGATATTGTTCTAATTCCTTTGCATAGAGTCCTGCCTTTTCTGTTTTTCCTTTCTTTTCTAATCCAGGTTTTATATCTCCAACAAAATATCTTTCCCAAAACAAAACCTAACATCGTTTCTTTAAAAAACAGTTGCTTATTTATTCCTGATTACATAATAAAAATATATAGCATTTTTAGCGATTTTCCACAATCTGGACTTTGTCACATTCTACACACTGTATGCTGCCTAAAAATTTCCAAAACATATTTTCTTTTCCATTAATTTCCTGGTGCTGATTCCTTTTCCACATGTTATGCTACTCATTCTTCAAAAATATGGGTCAAAAGTCACATGTTGGTATACCTCAGTTAGAATTACCTCTATTATGTTGTTATAGTCATTCTTCCTGGCACTCATCTCAGTGCACTTGAGTCTTCTTCGTAGATACTGAGCACAATTTGCACATCGCACATACAAAATAACATCTAGAGATATAATGTGCATCTATCTAGAAACATCCTGATTGAAACTATACATATAAACATATTTACATATAAACATTAAACATATTTACTGATTTTAATAAATCTATAAGGAAGTCTTAGCATATAAACAATATGAGTTATTGTGAAAAATTTACTAGAATGTCTAAAGGTGAGAATTTGGATAGGATTATAAATGTACAAAATTACATAAAGTATTCCTTTACCATGAAAATAATTAGACCTAGTTTTCAAATTCCTTTAAAATTATCTATAATATTAAATTCACCAGCTTTTCCCCAAGCCTCAACTTGTTGTAGGGGAACATTGTAGCCATTTGTGCATATTTCACATTTATAAATGCATATTGTCTATTTTAATCACTTCTTCCTTTGTCAGCACATATTTCTGTGTAAGATAAAAATTAGTAATGTCTTTGTAAATTATTTTCCTATAGCATTACAAACAACTATTGTGAGAAGACTTTGAGTTATGTTTAATAGAAATTTCAACCTAAAATGTCTTTGGACATTTTAGAAGACAATGGATTATGTACCTCAGAAGGAAAGGATTTTTGTTGGCAAAATAAACCAAATTTTGTGCTGAATAAGCCAACTCTGAATCAGCTTTGTCACCAGGGGAATACCATGTGCTGACCAGCATAGGCCCACATTACTGGAATTTACCAGAATACAAAAGCATACTTATTTGTTTAGACCAGTCAAAGCATTCTATGAAATGCAGGAAGAAGGGAGAAATCAATCCCTTCCTGATTACAGGATTGCTACACATTAGGGAAGGGTGGAGTGAATAAAACAGATGTTGGGAAGACAAGTACAATGGCCACTGATAAGATTAATTGAAAACTTCGACTTCATTTAATGCTCTCATTCTGAAATGTTCCACATAAGATTGTGAAAAAAAATTAACACAAATCAATGAATTAATTAAAGCACTTCCATGTTCTATCCAAAGAAAGGAAAGACTTATTGAACTAATTTTTAACTTAATGTGTCTCTAAATAAGCATAGCATTTGAGGACTGTTGGACATTATGCCAGACTATTTCCTGTTCCCTGTTAAAATCAATATGAATTATAGCACACTTATTAATGACAAGGATTACAGAATTTATATAAGCCTTGGTTTTTGCCCTCAAGAAATTAACAACTTTGGTTGTGGAGACAACACCTAAACACATAAAACAACCAACTAATGACACCATTTAATGCATCATAAAATGCTATAGAGAATACAGTCATGATACATTATAAATATTCCCTGAAGAAAGAGAAATGTCTTTGTTGACCAGAGGTAATAAAGATAGGCTTCTAGGAACAGCTGGGAACTAAGATGACTCCAGAAGAGTAGTATAATTTAGATAAGTGGAGAAAAGCAGAAATATTCTCTTAGTGTAAAGAAAACAATATAAACAAGTAGAAATGGTTTGGGAAGGCACTCACAGTGTGTGAGTGTGTGTGGGAGTAGGGATGCTTGGGACAGGGAGGTGGCAAAAATAAGGAAGACCGTCTGCTGGTGAGGTAAATCCTTATTTGAGATTAACAGTAGAGGATATTTTATAGCTAGATGGGGATAGATTATGCCTAAAATTCTAGCATGAAGACAGATTTCAGAAATAAACGTAGAGTAGTCTTCATCTGAAGGAAAATAAGATCAAAGCAGTAGACTTTTTAAAGTTTATCTTTCTTAGATTCATACAAGTTCAGAGAAGGTAAGAATGAAGCAGTAAGCTAAGTAAGGTTCAGTCTTAGAGAGAAAACACACTTTGTATACCCAATGTAACATAAAAGGGTAAATGCAAGTGTCTTAGCCAAAATCAGTTTCAGGATCAAGAAGCTCAGAAAGGGAGTTAGGATTTTAACTCTTACAACGTATAGGACCTTGAACAAGTAATTTTACCTCCCGAGAGTTCAGTTCTTTCATGCACAAAATTACGTGGAGGTTTCAAATCCCCATGTGGCCTGAATATGCAATTTGCAGATGAAAAATATGTCAATGAAATGATTTTTTTATCATCTTCTTTTGCTCATTGTGAAACAGGTAGCAAAGGTTGATGGCCAAAAAAAGTATGTAATGATATGTGGTTATTATCAGGTATCAAATATGTCAGCAAAAGTAGAACATTTTGAGAGAAATTAAAGTTTTTTGAATAGAATATTTGTCTGAGAATTATAAAGAAATGAAATACTCAAAAGACAATGTTCTGTAGAAACACAATAGTGTAAGAGAACTAAGAGAAGTCCAAGTTTTTATTTAAACCTTGATTGTTAAGACTATACTTTCAGGGATCATTTCTATAGTCCATTAAACCTTGATTGTTGTGTGGATATTTATAACAAAGATGCTGACTATAGTCTGATGTGCTGATGGGAATATACCAAAAGTGAATTCACAAAGAAAGTTATCTGTGTTCCACAATTGCACGTAAACACCTCCAAACACTCATTTACTCTCCTCTTTTCTCATCCCCATCTGTTTCGTCCTTTCTCCTCCTTGCTTCCCTTCATCCTACCTCCCTCTTGCAAACTTACTTGCAAGTGCACGTACAGACAGACCAGCTCTCAAGCAAACATAAGTTTCAAACCTACTTCTTTAAGTCAGTTAAAATTAATTGAACACACCAATTAGGTCCTTGCACTGGCTGGATTTGGATTTTCAAAGCTAATGAATGACACTGGTTCTATTGTCTCCTTGACAGTAGAGATATCCAAATACCTGCTGGTTATGAATTTAGTTTGAACTGCTTATTATATAAACCTTCCACAAGAAGGAAATATGTGTCTCTCATGCATGCTACATACAAGGTCTGTCCAAAAAGTATCCAGCTATGTACTATGAAAATTAGAGACATTTACTGAAGAAGATACAAGATACAAGAAGCTTTGTGCATAAGACAATGATGCCTCAGTACCCTTCAAAGCAGGCACCTTGGGAACTCACACAGTTTTCCCAGTCACTATCAGCTGCCCTGTTGTATTTTCCTGAATCTTATCAGTGATCTGAAATCTCCTGACCTTTCAAAGGTGATCTTAGTTTTGGTAAAAGCTGGAAGTTACAGAGCACTAAATCTGGGCTGTAGGGGGGGTGAGTCTGATTTGATATTTTGCCAGAAAGCTCTGTATGAGACATGATGCATAAGTGAGCGCATTGTCATGATGAAGCTATCAATCACCAGTTGCCAATAGCTGCAGTCTTCTGAATCATCCGAATAGTTTCTGTGAAGAAATATTCAGCTTAACCCAAAGTTTGATAAAGATTCATTGCTCAACTCTCTCAGCCACTTTGCATGAGATGGCCACACAATACACATGCTCATTCAATGACACCAACTGACCCCCCTGACTAGTACAGTGAAGTTGTCATTATTCATGCACGCACATTCCCGTCAACTCTCCTTGGCTGCCAGGTTACATCAAGGTCACACAAACTGTTCTCATTATATAACAATGGCTGGAATTTTTCCAGAAAGACTTCATATATATGTTAGATATAAATGTATGGAATCTCTTTATTGGCCAAAGCTTTCCATTCTTAATATTCTTAAGGCAATCCCAATTGTTTAATATATATAATATTTTGCCTAGATTTGTGGCTGTTATTTGCAGAATTCTTGTGAACTAAAAGGTGAAATTAACATAATTTCTATTGAAAAATTCAGCTAGGTTTATGCTTTCACGATTTCACAAAACCAATAAGTTACAAGTTACATTTCCTTGATTAGTAAGGAGTTCTGATAACTTACTTTTTCTAAATATTTCAAACTAACTTAAAACAATGAAAACTGGAAATTTGTGTGAAGATGTCATTAATGAATCATATATGAGCAAATATCAATGAGGGCTATCATGCATAATCTCACACTATCCTTCAATTCTTATTAATTTCTATTTCCTTATTCTAATATATTTCTAATGATTAAGCAAATAGTTTAAATCCCTGTGCATTTTTTATTATTCATATTTCATTTTATTTTTTTAATTTTTAAATTACAGTTGACATACAATATATTAGTTTGAGGTGTACAACTGATCATTAGACATTCATATAACTTATGAAGTGATCACCCTTACAAATCTAGTACCATATATATTAGCACCATGTATATTTATTGCAAAATGTATACATTTATTGCATTTAGCACCATATATATTTATTGCAATATTATTGACTTTTCTCTATTCTTTAATTTACATTCCCATGACTATTCTGTAACTAAGAATTTGTACTTCTAAATTTATTCACCTTTTTCATCCATCCCAAACCTCTCTCTCATCTGTCAACCATCAAAATGTTCTCTGCATCTATGAGTCTGTCTCTTTTCTGCTTGTTTGTTTGTTTTGTATTTTAGATTCCATATATATTCAAAATCATGTGGTATTTGTGTTTCTCTTTCCAAATTATTTCACTTAGCATTAGTACCCTTTAGGTCCATCCATGTTGTTGCTGATGGCAAGACTTCTTTTTTTAATGGTTGAGTCATATTCCATTGTATATATGCACCACTTCTTCTTTATCCATTAATCTATTGATGAACACTTAGGTTGCCTCCATATCTTTGCTATTGTAAATAATGCTGCAATAAATATATGGCTGCACATATCTTTTTGATTTAGTGTTTTGAGTTTCTTCAAATAAATACCCACAAGTAGAGTTGTTGGGCCCTTCTTTGCCTCTTTTTATAGCTTTAAAGTCTATTTTGCCTGGTATAAATATTGCCACTCCAACTTTTTTGTTTTGTTTTACATCCACTTTCATGTAATATCTTTTTCCATCCCTTTACTTTCTATCTATGTGTGCTTTCAATTTGAAGTGAGTCCTTTGTAGATAGCAGATGTAAGGGGCCTGTTTTGTTATTCATTCAGTCACTGTATGTCTTTTGATTGGAGCATTTGATCAAGTTGCATTTAAAATAATTGTTGATAGATATGAATTTATTGCCATTTTATTATTATTTTTTTATCTTTTTTTCCCTTCTTCTTAAAGAAGACCCTTTTAACATTTCTTATAATATTGGTTTGGTGGTTATAAACTTTTTTAGCTTTTTCTTGCCTTGGGAACTCTTTATTTGTCCTTTAATTTTAATTGATAGTTTTGCTGCATAGAGTAATCTTGGTTGTATGTTCTTGCTTTTTATCACTTTGAATGTTTTGTGTGCATCTGTTTTGACCTGCAAAGTTTCTGTTGAGAAATCAGCTGACAGTTTTATGGGGGACCCTTGCAGGTAACTATCTTTCTCTTGCTGTTCTTAAGACTCTCTATCTTTAACCCATGACTTTTTAATTATGATGTGTCCTCATGTGGGCCTCTTGGGGTTCACTTTGTTTGGAACTCTATTGGCTTTCTGGACTAGTATGTCTATTTCCTTTAGCAGATCAGGGAACTTTCTGTCATTGTTTTCAATTTCTTGCTCTCTCTCTTCTCCTTTCAGCACCACCATGATTCAAATGTTGGTACACTTGAAGTTGTCCCAAATGTTCCTTACACTGTCTTTATTTGGAGGATTATTTTTTTCTTTTTTGTGGTTCTGATTGGGTGGTTTCTGCTTCTTTATATTCCAAATTGCTGATTTGATTCTGTGCTTCATCTACTTTTCTGTTGATTTCCTATAATTTATTATTCATTTCAGTTCATGTATCCTTCATTTCTGTTTATTTTTGAAGATTTCCATGTCCCTTTTTATGCTGTTGAAGTTCTTTCTAAGTTCCTTGAGTATCCTTATAACTAGTGTTTTGAACTCTGGCAGTTTGCTTCCTTGCATTCCATTTAGTACTTTTCCTAGAGAGTTCTTCTATTCTTTAATGTGGGACCTGTCTCCTCATTTTGGCAGCCTCCCTGTTTTAGTTTCTATGTATTAGGTAGAGCTGCTATGTTTCCTGGACTTGGTAGAGTGGCCTTATGTAGTTGGTGTCCTGTAGGGCCCAGGGGTGCTGGCCTTCAAGTCACCTGAGCTGAATGCTCCAGGTGTGCCCCCTGTTCAAACTGTGTGTGCCATTGCATTGCAGTTGAGCCTTGATTGCTGTAGCCAGGTCACTGGGGGTGATTGACCCTCAGACTTATTGAGTTCAAAGACCCGCTGCTACGACAATGGGAGAACTGCTGTGCAGGGTCTGACACTGAAGACCAGGACTGCCTGAGCATATAGCTAACTGGAGGTGGCTGGTTTGTATTCTGGTGTGGTCAGAATCTGTCCACTAAGTACACTAGCTCTGGGGCCTGTTGAAATGTGCAAGATCAGCCACTGCCTGAGCTACAAAACCATCTGCATATGGCTGTTATTTGTGCAGGGCTTGGAGGTGCCCAGGAGAGGCCAAACTGTGAACCAAAGTCAGCTGCTGCTAGTGCCAGGCCTGGAGTCACTTAGCAGAAGGCACAGGGCATGCAGATGCCAGATGCTGCTTGTTAGACAGATTTTAGAAAAGTCCAAGGCATGAGCCAAGAGAGGCCCTTTGTATGGAAAAGCCAATGAAAACAGCTTGGGTGGGCTCTAAATTTGGATGGGGCAGGGTCTAAGAGATTCAACAGGGTGGGGAAAACAGTGTGAGCCAAGTTGATTGAGTCTCAGACATGGGGCGCACCTGCTGGCCATGTAGGGGTAAGGTTCAGAAAAGGAATAATGGCCTTTGCCAGCATTTGTGTCTGAGAGAAAGCTGCACCTCCAGCCATCATCATGAAGCCAGGCAATTCAGTTCCTCCTCTTATGGCACTGTTGCTTTTAGAGCTGAAGCACCAGCTCTGGAACTCTGAGCCAGTGAGTCCAGCTAAGTCTCTGTGTGGGCCCTTTAAGAGGAACACCTGGGACTGGAAAAGCCCTCTGTCTCACTCAGCCACAATCCCCATTGATTTTTATAGCTAGAAGCTATGGGGACATCTCTTCCTGGCACTGGAACCCTGGGCTGGGGTTTCTGATGTAGGACCATTGATCCTTAAAGGGCATCTCCACAGAGATATTCCTCCCAATTGTTAACTGCCACATGTGAGTGTGGTACCAGTCCATGCAACTTCTCCACCCCTTCGACCAGTCATGATGTAGCTTCTTTATATTCTTAGTCAGAAGTCTTCTGTTTAGCTAAATTTGGGGCATTCCAAATGATGATTGTTCTGTCATTTTGATATGGTTGTAGGAGGTTCTAGGTACCCCGTTTACCTACCATCTTAACTGAAAGTCCCCTATGCAGTTTTTGTTTGGTTTCTTTGCTGATCTATACACAGAAATTGTTTGAACTCCTACTCTGCCCCATATCAACCAGGTAGTGTTGACTAGGGCCTTCAATCTTATTAAGTTCAGCTTTCTGGTTTCTAAGATATAATGGGTAAAAGTGGTACCTCCTAATAGGATCTTTGTAAGAATTCACTTCACTTCTAGTTCATATTTTATATATACACTTAGTACATACTGGCACTTGTTATGTACTCAGTAGACATTAATTATTATCAGTTTCTGAAACCACCAAACTAAGATTATTTGTTAAATGTTTGAATACTCTTCTTTATGTGACAGGGAGCCACCATGTACAAATCTATAATTTACTTAATGTAAAATCCTTTATAAAACAAATGATACGATTAATACACATATATTAAAGAGCATAGGAAAGTAATTGCTCAGATTATTACTTTTAAAAAAAGAAAAAGGAAAAAACTCAGCAAAAATTCTACAAAAGCAGAGAGGAATTAAGTATTGAGAACTAAAATGTAAATTAAATAATACAGTCATTTCCTGAGACAATATGCTTAGCCTACACAAATTCAGTGAGATATAAGCCTTTAATCTACCTATAATAGAGTTTAAATCAAGTTGGTAAAATAAGGGTCACAGAAAAATATAAATAAGAATTTATTGAGCCAGTCGTGCTCACAAATCTTACTGAATATTAGCACTGCACAGCAATAATTGTGATAAAATTTGAACACAGGAGGTGCCATTATGGATTTACTACTAAAAATAGCTCTGGAGAGAACATGGGGAGTTGATTCAGACTTTGAAACCATGTTAGGGTCAAATAAGAGGAAAAGGAGAAAGTTTGAAAGGAATGGGCATTAGGTATCCTATTGAAGGGAGTAAAGATAGTTAAATACGCACACACAGCACACATAAATAAACAGTCCACTTTGAATAAAACATGTGGGTAAAACTCATTGGCAGCTTTGGAGAGTAGCACTGATCCAGATTCTAAGGGGGTAATACTACATTCTATAGACAATCACACTGATCAAGCATTTCAAAATGGGATAACTGTCATCATGCACAGCTCTGAGTTGTACAATTCAGAGTTCTTTGATTAAAGTCATATTAAAATAAGCAAAAGAAAATATTGTAATTATACTCAGCATTCACATATCGTAAGAGAAATTAGAGACAAATGAGCGGGATTTGTGCAGCCCAAGGTAAAGGAGAGGTAGAATTTTAGAGGACTACTCATAACAGATGTGATCTCTGGGTGCCTTCTTTTGTTTTGAGTCTCTCTAATTAAGCAAACAGACTCCAACTAGTTCTTCTAACTTTATGACACTTTCTCACAATTCTAACTAGCTGAAGGGAATGTCTGATGAGCAAAATATAAGCTATGTGTTCATTTCCTGGCTACATCTGAGTGGTGAGTAGTAAGCTCTATGTCTTTATGGTGCAGTGGTAAAAGGAAGACACCGAAATTTCTACAGCATCATGATTGCACACAGTGAGGCAGAGATAGCCCTCCCTCCAGGAATAGGAGGATGTATGTACAATCGATAGATGAATAAAAATAATAATAACAAAAAGCCCACAACATAACAAAAACAACATATTAGAGAACTAAAGTTTTGTAGTGCTGTGCAAGAGCCATTGGATCACATACAAACAATTACAAACATGTGCTATCCTAAATGTGCAGTGATAATATTCTGGACTAAAGGACACATGTGTACCCAGATGACTGACAGAGCTTCTTATTTCCGTACACAGATTTCTAGCACTCTACTATGCACCTGAATAGAATTCCTCTGCATTTTTAACTGTCCTTAATATGTGGTCTTTGTGATTCATATAAACTAAAATGACAAATACAAAAAAGGAAGCAAGATGGAACATACATATGGAATACACAGTTGTAGAAAATATGTGCACTAATCTGACCAACGTTTATGCTCTTTGTTTGGATGAGGACTGGTGAATCATTTTTTCTTTCTCTTTTCCTTCCTTTTTTTTTTTAATTCTGAGAAACAGAGAGAACATTAACAACTCTGATGTCCTTGTCTTCACTTTATACTGTACATGTAACAAATGCAATGTCATCAGCATTAAAAGTGCTAATGAAAGATAAATGATACCTTTATAAAAGCCACCACTATCAGTAACATATAACACAATGGGCCATTGGTATTTTTTTATATCACCTAATTAAGTGCATATAAGAAAAGGGAGAATTTATTAGACATTTGTAAATACTCAAGAAAGAAGGACATCTTTCATACAAAAATCTAAAAATGTTTTCTTAAGAATTAAAAATACAATTTAAAACATATTTTTCTAGCAGTTAGCTGAAGCAGAAGTTGCCTGTTCGCTGCAGTTGATGGCTATCAGTCTCCCAGGCACAGTGTGTACCAGCTGAAGTCTGTTAACAGGGAGACCAGCATATAAGGGCAACATGATAGTCAAAACAGGATGCAACCACAGTCTAAACAAGATGACATGAGCATTTGTGCAATTAACAGCATCAGCAAAAGGAAAGTTGTGTTTGGAACATTCTGCCAGGAATCAAAAAAAAGGCAGAGTGCTTACTTTGCCACAATACTGTTAGGTTCTATCTGGCTAAATAGAACCAAAGGCATGACGGGAAATACTGCACTGACAGTTTTAGAGGACAGAACAGAAGCTGATGAAAAAGTCTGCAGGGGGAAAACCTGCCTGTAGTAGTTGCTGTTGTTGCAGGCAGAGCCCACTTCAGACTTCTAATGCATTCCATGACTCATCTGCAACTGCAGTCAGAGACTGTGGGTGCTAACTTTGTGCAAGGCATTGTACTGGCTTTTCAATGTGCATTATTTGGTATCATTTTTAAAACAAGTGTGTGTGGTCTATATTATTAATCCTAGTTCACAGATGAGAGAACCATAAGAAACAGTTTTGAACATCAGTATAGTGGAATGGCCAAGAACTGTGATGTTAGAGAAACCTATGTTGAAATACCTGTTATTCTGTGCTTCATAAACTCTAGGAATGGTAGGCAAACCACTTCATTTTTCTAGACTTGATTGTTCTTTTTTTTAAGATTTTATTTATTTACTTTTAGAAAGTGGGGAGAGAAAGAGAGGGAGATGAAATGCTAATGTGTGAGAGAAACATTGATTGGTTCTCACTTTCACCACCCCTACTGGGGATCTGGCCTGCAACCCAGGCACGTGTCCTGATTGAGAATCAAACTAGTCACCATTTGGTTCACAAATCACCATTTGGCACTCAATCCACTGAGCCACACCAGCCAGGGCATGGGCTCGATTATTCTTAAACACAATATAAATTTTGAACATGCACAATGATATAATGAGATTATTGGTTTTCACACAGTGCTGGACACAAAGTAGGTATTCAATAAATTGCAGAATCAATATCATTATTGTTATTAGGATTAACATGGTAAAAGTTACTTTATAAATATATTCCTATTTATATCATTTTCCCAAGAACTCTGATTATTAATAATAATAATAATTTAAGCTAGTAATTGTAGGTGGCTAACCACGGGCAGACAGTGCTAAGGATCTTTCATTCATACCCTCACTCCTTAGTCCCAGCTCTACATCAATGACTTATTACCCCATGTAACTGCTCAAAGCACAGAGGCTCATGGAGGCTTTCATCATACAGGTTTTGCTTCAGAGTTTCTAATTATCCAATTCAATGTTCATTCTACTAGTTCAACCCTTCCATAGATTTAAAAATAATAAAAATAAACAGCATAGTTTACCACTAATCTAACAAGCCAGAACATGAGTCAATCTTTATGGCATTTCCATTTGAGCCACATAGGTGTATTTTATAATTAGTTTTATTTATTTTTAAATTTCATGAATCAGAGCCTTTGCTTTCAATTTTGCCTTCAGTGATGATTTGTTAACAATTATATATTTTAAAATATATATATACTATTCATTAAAATCAGGTGCTATTCAAAATCTGCTTTCAGAAGACTTTGAGAGGTACCATATGACTCAGAGTACTAGTGTATCTATAGTGCATTATCTTATGGGTACAGTAAATATTTTATAATATTAACAAGAAAAATCATTGGAATCCCATGGCAGGAATACAGGGGCACTGGCCTCTCTGGTTGTTGTCATTTTCCTTAGCTACGTCTTAAGAACACAGTAATGATTCC
>CM052539.1:134440551-134453900 GCA_028533065.1 Trachops cirrhosus | reverse complement strand
ACACGTGTTTTTTATCTTCTTTTTCTTAGATAAGTCCCTTTAACACTTCATACAATAAGGGCTTGGTGATGATGTACTCCTTTAACTTGACCTTATCTGAGAAGCACTTGATCTGCCCTTCCATTCTAAATGAAAGTTTTGCTGGATGGAGCAATCTTGGATGTAAGTCCTTGCCTTTCATGACTTGGAATACTTCTTTCCAGACCCTTCTTGCCTGCAAGGTCTCTTCTGAGAAATCAGCTGACAGTCTGATAGGAACTCCTTTGTAGGTGACTGTCTCCTTATCTTTTGCTGCTTCTAGGATTCTCTCCTTCATTTTTACCTTGGCTAATGTAATTATGATGTGCTTTGGTGTGTTCCTCCTTGGGTCCAACTTCTTTGGGACTCTCTGAGCTTCCTGGACTTCCTGGAAGTCTCTTTCCTTTGCCAGATTGGGGAAGTTCTCCTTTATTATTTGTTCAAATATCTTTTCCACTTGTTTTTCCTCTTCCCCTTCTGGCACCCCTATAAGTCAGATGTTGGAATGTTTAAAGATGCCCTGGAGGTTCCTGAGCCTGTCCTCATTTTTTTGAATTCTTATTTGTTCATTCTTTTCTTGTTGTATATATTTTTTCTTCCTTCTGGTTCACTCCATTGATGTGAGACCCATCTTTCATTCCATCACTGTTGGTTTCCTGTGTATTTTTCTTCATTTCACTTATTGTAGCCTTCATTTTTTCATCTAACTTGTGACCAAAATCAACCAATTCTGTGAGCTTCCTGATCACCAGTGCTTTGAACTGTGCATCTGATAGGTTGGCTATCTCTTGGTCGCTTAAAAGGATGGGTTCTGGGGTTTTCAATTCTTCTCCTGTTTGAGCCATCTCTTTGCTGTTTTTTTTTTGGTCTTGTCCAGCACCTGTAGTGAGGGGCAGGGTCTTAGGAGTTCACCAGGGCAGGGCACCCCAGTTGCTGGGTTGTGACGCTGTATGTGGGGGTGGGGTCTGAGAAGGGACAATGGTACTTGCTCCATTCTCTGTAGGACCCCAGACCCTTCCGCTGCTTTTTGCGAGCCAACTGGGCCCCTCCAGCTCCAATTCCCCTGTGGGTGGGTCTGTGCACCCAGCGGGACCTTCCTCTTCAGTCAGTGACCCAAAGCTCTATTTCCTGGCACTGGGCCCCCGAGTTGCACGCAGTGCCTTGCTTTACAATGGCTGCCCTGGCCAGTGCCCACCAGCCACCACCGCTTGTGCCCCCAGGGTCTGCCCACTTCAGTCCTTCGTGCTGCCCCGGTTGCTCTGCTCTCCACTCCGTGTCCCTCGCCAGGCCCAAATCTGCCCCTCCTAATGGTCTGGATGAATGTTTCTAATTTTAACTCCTGGGGTGTCCAACTTCCATACACTTCAATTTTCTGTCAGTTCTGGTTGTTATTTTGTTTCTATATTGTTGTTGTCCCTCTCTTGGTTGTGCGAGGAGGCACAGTGCGTCTACCTGTGCCTCCATCTTGGCCAGAAGTCCTATATCTGTATTCTTATTGAGTTATTCAGATTTTCAAGATTTTTACAGCAAAACATTTGTGACAGTTTAAAGGTATGGTGAACTATCCTCCTCTATGAATTCCAGACAGCATATGGTGACTTATTACAAATGTAGAATCTGGGGTCCCGCCCCAGACCTGCTGAATTTAAATCTGTATTTTTACCAGATTTCCAGGTGGCTCATGCATACACTGCCTTTGCAGTATTGTTCTAAAAAACACAAGTAATAAAACTCAGTGATTTTGCTCATCTTTTTTTTTATGGTGAGAATAGAAGATTTAGTTTGAATTATCTTACAGTAAGAAAAGTTGGACTGTAAGGAGAAAAGAGCTGATAATATTTCAGATGCAAAAAATAAAATAGAACTATTGAATTGTATCATTTTTAAATATTGGTGTTTTAAGTTAATGAGTTTAGGTTATTTTAGTGAGTTAGTGATATTAATCTCCTTAGAGACATTCTCGTTTTCTATTGCAAAAGGATTTTAACATTGTTTTTGTTTGTTTCTTTGTTTCCCCAACACATATTATTTATTGGGGGTTAAAATGCTTCATGCAACATTGTTTGCAATTGAATAAATATGACTTAGTTTTGATGTAACTCTTATGAATGACAGTATAATCTATTGGGAATAGAATAGGGTTTTCCAATCTTCCTGAACAGATTTCACATTATGAAGCAATAGTAATATAAATTCTTCTTAATCACTGAAAGTTTCACACCACTAAATTAGAATATATAGTCAGGTCTATCAAAGTAGAAAATCATTTATGCAAAGTAAGCTAGTTATTCAGGAGAACCAGTTTCTCACATCAAGGCTGTGAGGAGCATACCATGGAGTAGTAGTAAGTGAAACCCATTAAATAAAAAAAATACAATAAAAATTAAATTAAAAATTAAAATAAAGGTGCTCAAATCACCAAATTACCTAATTTAACATTGCAAGTAGGTTTTCTCTGAGCCTTGTTTCAATCCTGACCCCGTCAAAACTTTTTTCCATATGTGTTGTATTCAAAATAGAATTTTGAGTTTCCATTTGCATATACTTTACAATTTCAAAGTGATCTGTGTTTCTGAAAAGCAGAAGTTGCTATCAATTTGTACAGGTTTCTATTTTTCTTGCTCAGCATTCAATCTACAGGTTTGCCTTTTCCACTTTGGTCTCCTTCTTCTGCCTAAAATTAAAGGAGAAACAAAAACCAAGGTCTCCATACTCTGTCAAAGTAGAGATTTATTTATGGCATTAGAAAATCCAACAGAATGCTACTTCAGGTTACTAAAAACATTGAATTGGGAATAGCAAATTTAAAATAAGGAAAAAGAAAGGTGAACTACTGAACCAAGAAAGTGTTCTGAAATACCTTTTAAATAATGTCCAAGCTGTTCTCAGCCTGGACCATATCTGAACACCCTCAGACTGATGACAGTGTAGTCACCTCCCACTCTTTGAAACCAGTGATTCCACAGGCTGCAAGAACCTAATAACCTTAGCTCGAAATAAGAGTTAAATCTCTAGTACTTTGGTTAACAACATACAATTTTGGATTAACTACCAATTTAAAAATGCGTTCTTCTCATATGTGTTCTAGAAGTGTTAATGTCACTTTTGGGTTAAAAATGTTATTTTTAATTCAACTGCAGTTGAAGATCTAATAGAGTATGTTATCTATGTTCTTAAAAATTATAAACTCTCTAAAAATTCTATAAAGTCTGAACAAACTATGTATTTTGAGAGACTATTGCTTTTGTAAAATTATTTTCAACAATTAACATCAATGTAGTGATTTAAAATCCACTATGTATTTTTATTTATAAATCATACCATTTTTAAATTTCATTGAGCAAGGTACTGTTAACATCATCTTTAAAATGAAATTCAGAGATTTGGCATGGTTTAACCCAAGACCTAAATGTTAGCAAGTGTAGAACCTGGATTTAACTCCAAGCCTTCTGTTTCAAATCCTTTGTCCACAGCACCATACTCTTACTACCTCATTCAAGTAACTAAGTTGCTTGCCCCCTTTAAACAATGTGTAATGTACACATAGTAATTTATACACAGTAATGTGTACCCATATTTGACTTTTTAATCCCTTTCTCTATGGTGTTTCAAATTGTCTTTAATCATGTCTGTTATGCTTAGACAGCTTTTCCTCACTTTTATATTCCCTTAATTTTTTCAATTAATGAAGTAACCTTTATTTGTTCTTGAATATTATCATAATTAACTGTGAAAACTTGTGGAATTTCCTAAGGTTATTTTCTATTTCCATTCTTTTCCTCTGAAGTGCTAGAGATGTCACTCTCTACAAATTATCTGCAAAATTAATGATCATGTTCACGATTCAATCATCAAAGTCACTGATTAAAATGTTCAGCAATAGGTCTGGAACCAACCACTGCAGAACATTACTTATGTCACCTGAACTTGGCAATGGCCCATCAAATGCAACTCATTGACTATAATCTTATAGCTCACTGCTGTGATCTAATGGTGGTTGAAACAAGACAATATATCCCAATTTATTGATGACTTTTGGCATGATATACAGATCTAAAACCTTTATGAAATAAAATTGTATTGGATCTATTGCTTTCCTTCAATTGGATACATTTGTCATTCTATCATAGATGCAATCAATCATTTTTTAAGTACATTTTATTGATTATGCTGTTAACAGTTGTCCCAGTTTTTTTCTCCCCTTTACCCCCCTCTGTCTTGCACCACCCTCCACCCTCCAGAATCTCCCATCTTAGTTAATGCCCATGGTTGTGCATGTAAGTTCTTTGGCTCCACTATTTCCTAGACCATTCTTAACCTATCCCTGTCTATTTTATGCCTACCAATTATGCTTCTTATTCTCTGCACTCCCCCCCGCCATTCTCCTCCTCCCCCTCTCCACTGATAACCCTCCATGTGATCTCCATTTCTATGATTCTGTTCCTGTTCTATTTGTTTGCTTAGTTTTTGTTTTTGGTTTTTAGGTTAAGTTGTTGAGTGTTGCGAGTTTGTCATTTTATTGTTCATAGTTTTTGATCTTCTTCTTCTATTTCTTAGATAAGTCCCTTTAACATTTAGGGGATGTTAAATGTTAAGGGGTTGGTGATGATGAACTCCTTTAACTTGACCTTATCTGAGAAGCACTTGATCTGCCGTTCCATTCTAAATGAAAGCTTTGCTGGATAGAGTAATCTTGGATGCATGTCTTTACCTTTTATGACTTCAAATGCTTCTTTCCAACCCCTTCTTGCCTATAAGGTTTCTACCTATGCCTCCATCTTAGATGCAATCAATCTTAAAAGGCATAGTATATACACCTTACTGGGGATTTGGGAATTAACAAAGTGGCTATTCTTCTGTACTGCTAATTAATAGAATAGTTCTTCTTTTGCACATTGCTGGGTCTTGAAAGAAATGTTCTACATAGATTGTTCATAGTCTGTTACAATGAACATAACCTTCTGCCCAAATTTCACTATGCAGATATTCTTACCACTTGTACTAGCTGAATTAAGTTTGTAATGTATGTGCGGTAAGCACCTTAACATACTTAGAAATCTAAAAAGCCAAAAGATGAGTGGATTTTCTGTTTCCTGTGTATCATTTGGAGATTCAAAAGTTTCTCTTTTATATCTCTAAATAACAGTCTGAAGAGTAAATATTTCAGTTTACTATTAATGCTGGTGCCCTGTTATTTTCAATATTCAATACTATTGTCAGGGACACAAGTGGTTTTGGGAAAACTTTCCTCTTTATATGTTTACCTTTTCACTGGCCCTTCTGAAACCATACAAGCTAGAATATCCCACATGCTTAAACACACTACAATATTTGTGGTTCCTATTTTTTTACATTTTAATACAAAAGTTGAAATTAGTTTTCTACATTTTTCTTGTCAATACACTAGCTGACGAAGAGAATCTATCCAAATCCTTCTCTCAGTGATCACTGCAGTCAGCTTTTGACCAATACTAATCTGTTTCTATAAATTAGTTCAGATGCTGGCTGACCTTGTGATTCACATCTTTCCTGGAACTTAATTAAATAATTGAACAACAATCAACTTATTGATGCTCAGTGGCCCCTCAAGCTGGAAATGTCAATATTAATTCTCCTCTAAGAAGCAAATTCAGGGTTAATTTAGAGCTATTGGTCTGCTTTGTTAAATATGCCAAATGCACATTTGCTTGTGCCTACTTGGCTCCTTTGCTACTGTACAAGGGTTTGTTTGTTTTGTTGGTTTGTTTTGTTTGTTTGTTTGTTTTCCATATATCATTTTCTTGGTTAGAAGACTCCAGTTAACATATGTGACTCCTTTTACATTTTCAGTAGCAGAAAAATAACTCTTAAATACATTTGTACTAATTTCCTGAAGTAGTTACATGAGGAATAATGATAGCTAATCTCTCTTGAAAATAAGTGAATATTTTCAAGATAAATAATAGTTATCATGTTTGAATGGCATAGGGCAGTGTTGACCCCAGGGTGTGCCAGATCAGCTATCAGAACAGGCTGATCAGCCAGGCTTGAATCAGTTTACCTTGCCTCTAGGTAGGGTCCTCATTTTGCTCATTCTGAAACTACATGCTATCAACACCTTAGAATTATCAAGCTCAGGGAAATATACAGGGGACTAATCGATAAATCAGAGGGACAGATCATTCCTTTTAATGAGAGACAACTGGTAAGGAGATCACATACATGTATTTGAAGAGCAACACATTTCTATGTTAGAAAGTGATACTGGAAAATTTTCTTTTGCAAAAAATCTATGTAAGTGAGCATAGACAAGGAAGCCAAGAATTTAGACAGTTTTAAAGGTCATCCTCAGATAAAAGAGTGATAGACACTGTCTGACCTCTGCCAGTGTGACTGGGTATTCTCTCTGGCAACCTCAACTCTCTCAACATTGTTCAAAGCTGGATGTTACCTTTTTCTCCAGAATATTCTCCTTAGATCATCTTTCAATGACTTCTTCATTAAGAAAAATAGATACAGTTACCTGTGCAGAGGTTCCAAACTCCCTATCCACATTGTGACAAAGCTTTTTTTTTTATGTAATAAGATGGTGTAAGAATGCATTTTCTTCTTTCCTAGAAAAAAGTTGTATATTTTCTGAGATTTTTATTAATTTTTTTCTTTTTTAGCATTAAATATTCTTTCAGTTGCAAAACTAAGATGAGATGGCATGGCAAGATATTTTTAATAATAATCATTAACAAAAATGGAAGCTTTTCAACGGTCCTAGAATTAAAGACAAAAATTGATTGCAATAAAGATCTCAGTCTAGAGACTACCAGCAGTCTGCAGTAAAGCAACACCCCATCTCTTGATCCATGCTTTTTGTTCCAGAAGCAGTTAAGTTACGTAATTATGACATATTGCACAGGTGAGGTGCTTGTACAAATGAATCTTATGTTGTGTTAAATTAGTTATGAGTTCTGGTTTTCCTCATATTCTTTGCTAAGCAGTGGCAAAGAGTACGGTAAATGCTCTTTGGCAAATGATGCTGCTACATATTTAAAAACAGGATGGATGGGGGCCACTTGATTTATAACTTTTACAAAGTGTGCTGTAAATAATTCCTCCACGATGGATTTCCAGCTACCAAGGTGAAATCTTTTCACCGAGCATTGAATTGAGAAGAGAGCACATCATCAGCTGAACAAGCTGAGCTGGTACAGGCTTCAGCAGACCTATGAACCCCACTGTTACAGCTTTATTAAAAGCATGTCAACATTTTCCATTTTGTAACAAGCATTGATATTGGACTTAAAATATGAAAAGGACCCAATGTAAACAAATTAAAGAAAAATTACAGAAAGTTATTTTAATTGTTACATTAAACCACATTTTTACCCAATTTTCAAGCCATTTCCTAAATGACTTTGCCTAAAGCAGTAAAATTTGGACAAAGATATTTACTGTTTTATTATTTTTTGATTAGGTAAATTACACTGTAATGTAGACATTAGATATGCTCTGCAGACATTAATTTCCCAGCAGGGAAATAATTTAGAAACTTGTTCTAATGTCAAGGAAATAGCTTGTCTTATGCATCATGTCTAATATACCTTGTGGGTGCTCAGTGTGTATTGTGCATGGTAGTACCAAGCTTTGGAATCTCTTATTTGGAAAAATAAATTTAAGAGGAGAAGTAGTATATTTTCCTTTCCAGATATATGTGTGTTCCAAAACCCTGATTTTCTTTCATGGCCATATCCTTGCAAGCTTCAGAACACCAATAATTTTCCAGGTTTTTAAAAAGCTTTCTTTGAATTTATTGATATGAAAAATTTTTTAAGTGAGAATGGTCTTTCAAAATCAACTAGTGAACAGTGAGTAAGAGGAACCAGAGCCCCCAGGCTTCCATACTCAGCTTTCAAAACCCAAAGTGATTCCAATAGGAAAGCCTGCCACATTAGAAATAATAGCAATGCATTAAATTATAAATGCATATTTGAAAATATCAGTTTACATGTTATCATTTTCAAGAGCAAAACACACAAGAATCTATTTGTGTTTTAATATGATTTTATGGTAAAAATAATACATGCAGCATAGTATTATGGTGAAGAATAATGAGTTAATGTATAGAAATCATTTCAAAGCTGGTAGCTGACACTCAATTAGTATTTACTGTTAAGAGTAGTAGATGCAGTATATCAAACTATTTTGTTGTTTCTGATGTTTTATGTTGCAAAGATTGTTATGATAATAATTTGGAAGCCATTTTTTTCTATGCTGGGTGCTGTGCTAGTTCTTGAGATGCAAAGATAAGTACAATTGGCCCTTCATATGACAAGTTCTGCATCTGCAGTTTCAACCAACTGCAGATCAAAAATATTTTTAAAGTTTCTTTTAAGATTTTATTTATTCTATTTTTAGACAGAGGATAAGAGAAGGAGAAAGAGAGGGAGAGAAATATCCATGTGTGGTTGCCTCTCACATGCCCCTACTAGGGACCTGGCCCACAACCCAGGCATGTGCCCCAATTGGGAATCAAATCAGCAACCCTTTGGTTCACAGCCCACATTCAATCCACTAAACTACACCAGCCAGGTCTCAAAAATATTTTTAAGATAAAAAATGTTCAATTGTTGTTGATGTGTACTATATAATTTGGCCTATGATGGTTGCCTCTGGACTGAACTTGTTTAGCCTTTTTCTCTTGTATTTATTCCCTAAATAATACAGTATAACAACTATTGACATAGCATTTACATTGTATTAGGTGGAATAAGTAATCTAGATATTATTAAAAGTATATAAAACAATGTGCATGGGTTATATGCATATACTATGCCATTTTATATAAAAGATGAGTAGCCATGAATTTTGGTACCCATGGGGTTCCTGAAATTAATGCCTCTCAGATACTGAGGAACAACTATATTTTATCTATTTTTAAAAGCCATTAGTCCATCAAGACTATATGACTAAAAAAATTTAAAAGTACTCTATTTAATCTTATTTTTGAAGCTAATAACATGTTTCCTATTACATATATTCAATAAAAAAATTAATTAAGCAAAGTACCATAGCTTAACCCTATTCTAAGTGCTAAGTGGGACAGAAGCTAGAAAAGCCCCACCAATATCCCTTGCCTCATAATTGGGCTCTGCTGACTTCCACATTTCTGTGAAGTAATGGAAGATGACGTATGTACTAGCACTCTCACTTGATACCACCCTCTCCAAACAGGATAACTCTGAAGTGCACATGTTTAAGTTGTATCCCATACATTTTCTCATAAAACTAAGTTCTGAGGTCCACAGTATGTTCCTTAGTAATGCTCTTTCTTGCTATCTAGCCTTCCCTATAGCACTGCTCTAGTGGTGTTCTGCACACCTCACAAATAGACTGTATTCTAATCCAGACCTCAGGGTCTGCTTTCAGGTAACTGGCTTACAATTTCATAGGGTGATCATGCACAGAAGTTAAAGAAAGGTTTTAAAAATTACCCTTAATTGCAAGGTAATTTGCAGGAAAAATACTGCCTTGAGAATAAAGGCACCAGAACTCTAGTCCTTGCTTCTTCACATATGTGCCCAGAAACAAGCACATGTCTTCCCTGGACTCAGTTATCACTTATTTGTCAATAAGAGATATTTGGCCATTTGGATGGCTAAATGATCTAGAGTCTTTTCCAAGGCTAACTTCATGATAGTGAGTGTAAATACCTAGAATGTTTCTTTCCATAAATAATTTGCAACACTTTAAAAATAAAAGTTTGAGTGTAGATAGATATTTCTTAGGAACCTGAGAACTTTTGTGTATACACTTACCTACTCATTCATCCATTCAGCGAAATTTATTAAATATCTGCTCTGCATACAGCACTATAGACTTACATTGTCCAAGTGGCTGCCACTAGCTACATGTGACTAACTTTAAATTTGAAGTAACTGAAATTAAATAAAGGTAAAAATTCAGTTGTTCAGTCCCTCTAACAACATTTCAAGCTCTCAATGATAGCAGTATGTGTCTAGTGGTTACTATACTGAATGGCACAATCATAGACCATTCCTACCACTGAAGAAAATTACATTGGATCGAGTTGCTCTGAATAATAAAGTATTAAATCAGACAATTAGCCTTCGAGAAATAATATCTGAAACGTTCAGTAAAATGTCAAGAAGTGATTGGATATAGTTATACCAAGTGGATATTTACAACTACATACTTTCTAGTCATTTAGATATAAGCTTTTAAAGAACACTTCATGGTAGACAGAATCTGAAGGTTAGAAGAGTAGACTGTTACAGACATTACAAGCATTTGAATATAAACAGGTCAGGGAAGTTGAGAGTATTGATTAGACTTAACAGGGAAAGAGAAAAACTACATCCAGAGAGTAAAATTATAGAATAATCAAATGACACCCCTTAAAATAAAAATCTTTACAACCACTATATTTAAAGGTCTTCATATATAGTGACTATAAAAATATATAGAAACTTACAAAAACAATTGAAATTTTGATATATATTATTTTTTCTTACTTGATGCAAACTATTTAGAATAATACAGTAGACCAATTTTGAAAAAAAACTACCTTTGTATTAAGCTTCCTATTTTTGTCATCTATATTTTTCCTATTTGTATCCACTACAATACCTAACACTAACATATACCTCTTAAATGAATTCATGGCTAATCATCATCATTTTGGTCTTGTGACCTTTTTCTTAATAAAATATAAGGTGATTTAAAGCATTTCTTTGATGTTCAATACAGATTAGTAGTAATTACATGGGATAATTTCCTTGGTTGGTGTAAAAATGCCTACTCAGTTCTATGACCTTGAGCAAAATAAGTGAATCTCTCTTCACCTCAAATTTCCTCATCTGTAAATGAGTTAATATTATCTACATCATGAGGTGACTATAAGTAGTAAAAGAACTTAATCTATAAACACTTAGAACAGTGACACATATTAAATTCTCTTTAAAGGTTTGTGAATAATGTTGTCGTTCCTATTGTTTTCAGATACTCATTAAGGCAGCTGAGGTCCACTAAAAATAAAACCTGAGTTAAGCTTTTCATCTATATAATTAGATGAGCCAGCAAAACTATTATCACTAATGAGTGAATACATCTCTTTGTTTCTCCAAATGGGACACATTAAAAAGTGCTTCATTTTACTTATTAGCTACCTTCTTTAAAAACCTGAAGAACATATTTTGGTAAATGCTTTGATATTCTAGGTAGGTGTTAGAGAATATTCTTCCTCATCCTGAACTATGAATATGAATTTCATAGCTTCATCTTTCTGTGTTTTTAACAAAAGGTAAAGCATATTTGTTAGCCAGATATTAAAGTGCTGAATCTAAGACCCTGAGCCACTTAAACCTAAATTCTGACTTCTTAATAGTAGAGGTTTTACTGCTCTGTCTAACAAGGGTCTCTGGATGTTCTAGATGTGTGGTAATTATGTTGATTTGCCTAGGAGGCTGTTGAGGTCACGATGGCATCTCAGGAGTAATGGCTGCTTCAGAGTTGTTGAATATTTAATTTGTCAGAAGATGTCAAAGGAAATATATGTTATGCTACTTTTCAAGTATTTTAAGAGAGAAAAAATGAGAAGTTCAAACAAATCCATAAAATTAACTGATGGAAACCTCCAAATACACAACCCCAATCCAAAAGAACAATGATAACAGTCTGATATTTATGGAGTGATTAAATACCTTTATTTTGTAGTAACTACAAAATTTACATTAGCAAACACATATTGTGTATTCAATGCCATTAACTGGTGTTGTATCTACTATTTTTAAAAAGTGTCATGATTAATATAAATAAATTACTAAAAGAAAATCTGTATACTTCTATAATAAACATTGTTAGCTCTTTCCTGGGAAATATATACATAGTTATTTAAACAACTTAGAGTAAGGAAGGAATTATGTGGATTCAAAGAAGTAGTACATTAGTATATACTACCCAATCCAATTGGTATATGTTTTTGGCAGTACTGTTTATTTTTGAATTGATGTCTGTATTAAAATTTATGTCACAAAACAACATCAGGTCTATCATACCCTTGAAACTAGTATCAATTATTTTTTTAAAAAAAATAACCCACATATTCTTACACTTTAATCTTTGTAACATAAAATTGTTTTAATATTTAGTTTCCCCCCTCAAGCTAATATTTTATAGTATTTGCCATGATGATGGAAATGCTACACAGATACAAAATAACTAAAAAGGAGTGGGTTAAATGGACACACAGGACTCTAAAAGTATTGTTTCACAAGAGTTACTTGGGCTTAGATTGTGATTGCAAACTTCAACCTAAAACATGTAGTTATGTTTAAGTCTTGTTCAAAGTGATTTTTAGTCTTTCTTCATACATGATGTGAGAATGAGAATAAAAAAAGTGAGTGGTTCCAGCAAAAATGGAGGCATAGGTAGAACTGCTTCACTTCCTCGAACAAGCAAAAAAAGATAACAACAAATTTAAAAGCAAAAAACAACCAGAACTGCCAGAGGAATCAAACTGCATGGAAGTCCAACAACCAAAGAGTTAAAGAAGAAATATTCATCCAGATTGGCATGCCAAAGCAAAGAAATATGGTCCAAATGAAGGAATAGATCAAAACTCCAGAAAAAGAGTGAAGTGATAAGGAGATAGACAACCTGGCTGGTGCAGAGTTCAAAACACTGGTAATGAGGATGCTCACAGAATTGAATGAGCTCAATTGCAAAATGAAGGAAGAAATGAAGGCTACACTAAGTGAAATAAAGCAAAATATACAGGGAACCATCAGTGAAGGGAAGAAAATAGGAACTCAAATCAATGATTTGGAATGAAAGGAAGAAAGAAGCTTTCAACTGGAACAGAATGAGGAAATAAGAATGCAAAAAAAAATTAGGAGAGGCATAGGAAACTCTGGAACAACACTAAACATTCCAATATCCAAATGATGGGGGTGCCAGAAGAAGAGGAAGAGCAAGATATTGAAAACTTATTTGAAAACATAATGAAGGAGAACTTCCCCAGTCTAATGAAGAAACTAGACATGCAAGTCCAGGAAGCTCAGGGAATCCCAAAGAAATTAGAACCAATAAGAAACACACCAAGACACACCATAATTAAGTTACCCAAGATTAAAGATAAGGAGAGAATCCTAAAAGCAGCAAGAGGAAAGGAGAGAGTTACCTACAAAGGAGTTCCCATAAGACTGTCAACTGATTTCTCAAAAGAAATTTTACAGGCAAGAAAGGGCTAGAAAGAAGTATTTGAAGCATGAAAGGCAAGGACCTATATCCAAGATTGCTCTATCCAGCAAAGCTATCATTTAGAATGGAAGGGCAGATAA
>CM052539.1:134420701-134431335 GCA_028533065.1 Trachops cirrhosus | reverse complement strand
CTTGATTTTTTCCCTTCCTTCCTCTTCTAATTGCTGTATTATTAAGAAGAAATTTCATTATATGTAACAGAGACCTCAAGTAGAAATGTCTTAAACATGATCATTTATTTTATTTTATCTATATTGTTTGAGACCTAGGCTCTTGTAGTTCACTGCTATTCTTCTCTAAAATGGAGATTTCAAGAAAACAGATGGAGTTCACACCTGTACTCTGGCAGCAGTTAAAAGAAAGAAAAAATAATTATTTTTTTAAATGAACACCCTTCTTGTTGTAGGTAGGAATCATTTCTTAGAGCTGCTACATGGAATAATTTCTCTTATATCCCATTACCCAGGATGTAGTCACATGGTTACTTATAAATACAAAGAAGGCTGGGAAATGACATCTCTGTTCTCGATGGCCAGTTTCATCTAAAATCCATCTAGATAATAAGGAAAATAAAGAATTATATTTTCATTTTTTAAATGTCAGCTTTGTTGAAGTGTAATTGACATAAAATTACAATATATTTTAAGTGTACATTGTGTGGATTAATATATGTATATATTCTGAAAATATTCTCCTTTCCTAGTTAATTAACAAATTCATCACCTCAATTATTTATATTTTTCTGTGATTTGATGAGTGTTCTCTAACATGTTATCTTATAAATAATAACTTTAATAATTTCCTATATTTTTCTCTTCTCCATCGCTATTACCACTGTCCTACTTTAATGTCATCATTCCAAAAATATAAATGCCATGAAATTTGGTCTCTATGTTGCCATTGATGCCAACTTTCTGACATCTGATCAGCCCTAAATTCTTTATTAATTTCTTATACTATAATATCTGAATTTTTTGTTAGAAAGAGTAAAAATTATATTCTGTAATGCAGATAAACCTAATCACATAGACTACGCTCCAAACAGTTTTTATACCTTATCATCCAGGCATATCAAATTATGATATGCAATCATATTGCTGTTCATTATCACTGTTCATTTATTTCTCTGTGTGGGTTTGTACATGCTGTTCCTTTTGCATGAAGTATTTCTTTTCTCTTGTAATCTAATGAATGTCAATATGTCCTTCAAGATCCAGCCCTGAGATTATTCTCCTACTGTTTGTTTTTGTTAAACCAGGATGAGTTGCCCACTTGCAACCTCACACTCTGATGGAACACTGTTACTTGTATACATCGTACATTCTAGTGTAGAACGTATTCTCTTGTATTATAAGTAGAATTTTAGATTATCTGTCTTTCCTTTTAGATTGTGAATACCATGGAATATTGTTGGGCTTACCTATCTTTCACATAGATACAAAATTGTAGGTAGTAAAATTTTGTTGAATTACTAAATATATGAAATTAAATATATTTGTATTTATAATAATTATAAGAATGTATATTAGGATTAAAAGGAAAATAACTATCATTTTTTGCCATGTAACATATGTACTTTTTTGCCCACATTTTTGAGGGAAAAATAAGGATGTGCATTATACATGGATAGTACTAATTCTGTATCTATATAAATGTTTTTAATTTTTTTATGTTTTATGTTTATGTATTAAAAGTGTAACTCTAGAAAGCAATAGCAATATCCATATGCAAAATAATACCCTGAAATATGATAATCAGTTTTGTTGAACTATGATGAACTTGCAGAAAAGCAGTTTCAGCCAACAATTCAAAGAAATGAAATGAATAGCGACATACTGTTATCCACTAAGATAGATGATGCCAATTGTTACCCACTTGATAAGACAGATGATGCCAAAAGATTGAATTAAAAAATTAAAATGAAAGATTTTTTTCTTGAATGTTTGGGCCAAAAACGTGGATGCATGTTTTACATGGCAAAATGTGGTACCTCTACCTATCAATGTCTCAAGTAATAAAAAACTGTTAACTTTATAGGCTATTTATCTAAATCTATACTTGAAGAATATGATTAAATTTTACTAAAGATTACCTTTTACTAAATACTTGCTTTGTGTTTAAAAAATTTTTTGTTCTTCAACTGAAAATATTTCTGATGAGTCTTAAAGAATCCCAGTGTCATAAAATGTAAATTTTTCTAGTACAAAAGAGTTTGCAAGGGAGTGGACATTTCCCAGGGGTCCCATGTAGTTCTCTAATGCAGAAATATACTACAGGTCATTCTATTGAGTTTAGCACATTCTTTTCCAAGATCAGCTCTCTAATTTAATAGGCTCTGTGTCAGGATTTTTTTCATTTTACAAATCAGACTGTTATTTTACAATATTTAGAATATCTTTTTATTTATGTTTTCAGTAAAATATTCCTTACTGTATGAGAAAAAGTAGATTGAATAGTTTCTCATTTTGATCAGTTTGTTCTGGAATATCATTTAAGGTACCTAGCATTCATCACTTTATCTTGATGAATAGGAAAATTATTCCACAGACATCAGAGAACTAATCACAAGAATCTTTTAGTCTCTGCATTTCATATTCCATGTTCAGTTTTTTCTCATCTGTTATGTCTCTAAGGTATAATTCCTAGCAACTCAAGTTGACATCATAGAATTTTTACTCCCACCATGTAACTTTATTTTGACATTTATCAAAAAACTTTGTCACTGTACATCTGTAGGTACACACATGTCTTTAGGTATGAGTGTTAATTTGCCATAAATAAAGAAAAAATGGTTTATCTATCCCTTGACAACAATGTGTGTTTAAATTTGATATCTGTAGCAGTGTGTGTGTGTATGTATATATATATATACATACATATATGTGTGTATATATATATAGCTTATATATATAAAATGCTTTGTTGCCTAACAAATAATTAGATTATCAAATAGTGTGTACAAGTGGGAATATAAACAACTTAAAATCAGTTGTTATAAATGATCTAAACTTCAGAAAAACTATTTTCCATCTGAGTTGTAAAAATGACCTAAGAACAGTCTTACACTGAAATAACTAAAATTGGCAAATAACACAGTGTGGAAGTAGTCTTTGCAGTTTTTTTAAGGTCAAAACAAATTTTAGTAATGTACAATATAATACTTTTCTAATTAACAACTTTATCATAGCCAAACTGAAAACACTGGTAGATTGACAGAAAATCAGAATTTTTTATAGGGTAATGAAGATGTCACTAAAAATGTGAAGTATGAAGTTTTTTTTCTTTAGGGGTGTCTCATAAAATATTATAGCTCTCCACTGTGCTTGTTTTTTCTTTTGTCTTTTTAAAATATATCCAAAAAAGACAAGCAATCATATCATGTACTCCATTGCTGCTTAAAATATTGGTAGTGAAGAACTATGTTCTTGCTTGAGATTTTGTTTTACTTCTGCATTTTGCTTAGACCTGATATTTTTGTACAGTACAATAAAAATGAATTACTAGAAAAATAAAAACACAGTCATATGAGTTAAAACCACCAATGCTTAAAATTATTGTCAGATCCAACAGCATCAAATAGATGTCAAACTGTCATCAATGCTTACTCTCAAGTTCTGTACTTGCACTGTAGAGTGGGAACAGTCAGTCTGAGGACAAGCACTGGTCTGTTGACCACAATTTAAATAGCACTGCTTTGCCTTATCACCAGTGTAGAACACAAACCCTCTGGCATGTACATATTCTAAGTCAATTGCCAATGTTCTGCCACAGTGTAGGTTAGTTAAAGAGTGTAGATCCAATCACCAAGGTCATAATTTTATTTGTTACACTGACCTCACCATGTTATTCTAGATTACCAAATAGGGGTACTAATATTTTTGTAACTAATATTGGTTGGACTTGGCCCCTTGGAGGGAGAGAATATTTTGTTTAATTATAGGTATTAAATTAAATTTTAAAAGCTCCAAGAAATATACTGCTATACCCATCAAGATTACAGAGTCTGGCAAAAGTTATACCATTGAGTATGGTTGGTAGGGCACATGAATGTCTCCCACAAGAAGGACAGTAGTTGAACCTTTCACCTAAAATGTCACGTGATGTGCTTGAGTGTGATAATGTTATGTTACAGAATTACAAGTGCTTATGATTTTTTAATAAAACAATTTTATATTGACCCTGGCTGGTGTGGCTCAGCACATTGAGTGCCAGCCTGTGAACCAAAGGGTTGCCAGTTCAATTCCCAGTCAGAGCGTATGCCTGGGTTTCAGGCCAGGTCCCCAGTAGGGGGCACATGAAAGGCAACCACACACTGATGTTTCTCTCCCTGTCTTCTCCCACCCTTCCCTTCTATCTAAAAATAAATAAAAAATATTTAAATTTTTTTTTATAATAAAAAGGGATGCTATCTTTGCTGGACCCTGTATTTAAAATGGAGCTGATCTAATTTATTCCTTATACAAATGATATATTACATTCTGAATTAAGAAACAGTTTATTCTTGCAGGTAGAATTTTAGGATCAATTACAGCTACCTTTTATTTTACTAGGTAATTCAGCATGATTATATTAATTTAAACATAAAAATCAGACTATTTATGCAGGAGTTGTATGAAACAGCTTCTCAATAGGCTCCTTATTTTAAGCACTACCAGCCAAATTACACTGTAATTTCTCTTATTTGATCTTCTCCTATCTAAAAACTGCCTTGAGGGTATATGTTTCACTCTATTTAATCTGATCAAAGAAAGAGAAGTCCATGAGTTTTTTCAAAGAATTTCCAGATTTGAAATGGTAAAGAATAATCTATGTATTTTCACTATGCCGCATGGAAAACAATTTAGACTTTTTTTTTTGAAGAAAGAAATAAAATGGATGCACATATTGCCTAGCTTTGCAATAAAGTTATATAACTTCATACTGTGAAGCTAAAACATGGTATTTGGAATAGTACTTATATTTGCTATTGTTCTATTATTATCAACCACAAAGTCTTTGCCTTTAAGCCTTATTGATTGCTGCAGGGTGTAGGGGCATAAGGGGACTAAATGGTAATGGAAAAAAATACAACAAAGATCAATTTTTTTTTAAATGCATTTTAAGTTTAGTATGTACTTACTGCTTTTTAGTATTTTTTAGTACTCTTTTTAGTACTTAAAAAGCTATATAACAAACCTGCTAAAAATGGGCTCTCAGATTTTATTGTTCGTAAGGATCATTTCAGATGTTATTTAAAATGTTGATATTAGTCCATTCCCTGATTTAGTAGGTGTGGGTTCCAGCCCAGGAATCTGCGTTTTATCAAGTACCTTAATGATTCTGGTGCAGTAGAACCAGGAACATGCTTTAAAAATAAATTAAATAAATAAATAAATATTATTTTTTAAGTTATCATTACTCCAAGTTTATTATTGTTTTTCTTATTATATGTGGTTTTCATACTTTAATGATATGCCAAAATGTTGCTTTTATTAATTTACATTAAAATAGAATCAAGTTATTTAAGAACTAATAATAATACATTTAGCACTATCCAAGACTCCAAGTTAGAGAAATACCTGTGACTTTCTGTTAATTCTCAGTATCTTACCTCTCTTTCTTATTTGCATTTAATTCTCACATAGTATTTTAAGTGCTTAAAACATCAAACCAGCATTTGTGCTATAAATCTTTTTTTTCTATAAATCGGGCAGTTATTTTATTTAATTTAGTATTTTATTTTATTTTATTTTTGGCAAGTAAGAAACAAATGAAAAATGAGGTTTTTTTTTTACCCATAATCAGGTTGAATAAAAGTAGAATAATTTTCATAATCCACACTAGCTGTAAGTAGATGCACCTGTGCACCTCAACTGCTCCTTCCCAGTGCCCTGAGATTTTCTCAAGGGCATGATCTTACTCATTTAATGAACTATATGTTAATTGTTCAGCCATTTCCAGGGGAAAGTCACTAAGTGACCGGGAACATATAATGAACTGTCTCACAACCCGATAGTAGCTACATTTTAACTGAAAAGCTTGATCACACAGACTTTTAAGCAAGGAAAGGGGAAGGACATCAGTTCAATTCAACAGACATTTATTAAGTGTTCATACGTTGTAGAAGATTAACACTAGCCTAGATTACTGTTATTTTGTTAGACAGGAAGAAATGGCATATAATAGACTATCAGCTTCCCCTTTGCTCTCCAAGGAAGTCTAACTCAGTGAAAAACTTGTCATTTGGACTGTCATAGGCATCCATTTTTTATTTTAGTAAGGAATGTAGGTTAACTGGGCGCTTGCCTATTATATGGACACGAGTCTTAGTCTAGTGCTATGAGGCATACATGCTCAGGGGTCAACTTCCATAGAAAACCATTTCCTGAGAAATCTACGTACAGTAGAATGTTGCGCATTCTTCTTGCTAGTTTTGCTTTCTTTGTTTTAATTTTAGTTTGGACTTCAGAAAAATTTAGCCCATAAAATTGTAAACTTTAAAAAAGTCATTATTACTGAAGATCAGTTTTGGAGGGACTTTTATTTGACGCTGTTCATCAGGACAGAAAAAACATCAGGGATGAACTTGAGCATATGTTTTCTTTCTTTTAATAGAAAATGTTGGCATTAATTTTGAATGGAATGCATTAGCAGCTTCATTCTTATACTGAAACTGTTTCAAATTAGAAGGGATTTCTAAAAATAAAGAAAATGTTTATTTAGGAAGAAACACTTGCTGATTCTGTCTTCAAGAATGTTCCATTATTGTGGAAATTTTAACTCATTGCATGAAAAAAGGAAAGGTAGAAGTGCTTCCAAGAAGAGGAAACCTTGTTTACTCCACAGTTTTAGATACAAAGGGGCTACCGGTAAGACTTCAAGCAAATAAGTGGAATATTAAGTATGTATTTCATGCACGAGTCTCTGACACACTCTGCCTTCCCAGTGACCCCCCCAAAAGTTTTTGTTTTCTCATGGTATTTTTAGAGGCCTGGCTATATCGTCCCTTCCTTCACCATACAGACTAATTTTCTTCATTGTAAATTCGATGATATACAGTCATGTCCATCTTAGGGGTGTCCTATGCAAATAACAGTATATGTTTTTATAGGCAGTGGGTATAAATGTAGATACAACCAATTTTCACAGTAAACAAATACATATTTCTATTTTGTATGTTACAATTATTATTATTTTTACTCAAGATGCATTCTTTTTGACAACCTTTCTAACTTCTGATATTGTTTCCCTAGAGTTCTTCTTAGGTTTCATACTATATATTTATAATCTCTTAACCCAAGGACTATGCTCTTCTAAATAACTTTTTCCCTTCCCCCTATCTTCCACTGTGTTCTTTATATAGCATACTCATCTTGATTCACTGCTTCTTCGTGAACAAGAATTGGCCACAGATTCTCTCTTTGGAGATGGAGCTCTCACTCCCAAGTACATATTTGTTACACTTACTAATAACACCTTAAAACTTAGACAAAGGTATCTCTTCAGATGATAAATCACAACTTTCAACTTTTTAAAATAGGTCAAATTGCATCATTCTTTATAACATCTTATCAAATTTTATCCAGACAGTTATTAAAATCAGTAAGTAAATTGAATATAAAAACCTCAGCTAAAATACTCAATAAGAAATCACGGGAACCAGACTATGTTTTATAACACAAAATGGATTAATAATAATGACAATACAGAAATAAGAGAAAGGTATCCAAATAGTATATAAGTATTATATTATGCTTATGAAACACCTATAATTACTCCTTGCTTTTGCAACATGGATTAGTAGGAACTAAAAAATAATTGTCAGATGACTAGAATGTATGTGCTAATGTATATTTTCTCCCTCAGGTATATCACTAAAGAAATTTAGAAATAATTATTTCTATCAGTAATATTATGGCTATATGAAAACTATAAATTCTATCAGAATATTTTAGTTCAGGATAGATAGATAGATAGATAGGCCCCAAAAAGAAGTCAGAGAAAAGAGATAACACAATAAGCACTTGTTCTGTGTAAGAGTTTTTTTCTTATTCTGTTTTTTACATTCCTCAATTTACTTAATCCTCTTTAAGCCCTAAGAAATAGAAATCATTACGTTGTTTTCATAGATGAAGATACTGAGGCACAGAGAGCTTGTATAACTTGCTGAAAGTGGTGTAAGTGAAAGAATTAGGAATGAAAACCAGGTACTCTTAACCACTGGGTACACTGCATCTCCATTAATGGATGTGTGAATTAATGTAGATAAATAGCACTTGCATTGCTATTAATTTAAATAACTTTTTTTCAAAAAATGTTTATAACATTTGGGAAATATGTGTGCAACAAGTAGATATTTAGATATTGACCATTTTTAATATCATGAATTTTATCATTAAAACTGAGAATATCAGAGTTAGAAGAATCATAAAAAATAATCTATAACATTGCCTTCATTTGTATTGAAAAACTGGAGTTGCTTTCCTAGCCGAATTTGCCACTTGCCAGTGCTATGCATATCTTTTGACTACACGCAGGGAGTAAAGAAGTGCAATGGACTCTTTGAGGACTGGTTTTAGTTTGGTTGGTTTTAATTTAGAGGTGTCCTTTAACAATTTTTATTCTGGTCCTCACACTGTCTTCATGCCCAGTGTCAAAAAATTATGACACACTTATGATTTCCTCCTAAGTAATTTATTAAACTTTCAAAGGCATTGAAAAATACCCCTCAGATATCACGTAACCCACCCAATCTCCTAGGGTATGTTGGGTTAGAGCAAACCTGGAAGGAAATTGCACCAACTTCGTCTAAATTAGTCCCATGATCACAGGCTGGAGAGACGTGGTGAGAAGACCCGCAACATTCCCCAGGCAACGTGAGTTTCTGCGACAATTTGCATGTTGCTGCAGCTTCGACAGTGGTGTGAGTTGAACAGATATTTGACTTGTGATGTTCCCAGAAACAAACTGAGAGGTAACATTAGCCTTATAGTACCAACAGATTAGGGGCAAAAATGTCCTAAAATGTACCTGTAGCTGTCATCTACACACAGATATATACAACACAACTATTTGTTTAAGATTTTTTAGAGACATTTAGAGAGACATATGTGTTTTAAAACATTATCGAATACACATACATGAGTATATGTTTAGCAAGAAAAAAGATTTTATTAAGGGTTTTACTGAAGGATGTGACAGGTACTAATGAATATAATTATGAAAGAAAAAAGATATTATTTTTACTGGACAAAATGGTAAGTTTACTGATGTTTTCATTAAAATTCTTTGTAAATGCGCACATTCATGGAGTTTGTGCTAAGCAGTGAGCAGTGTATGAAATAGGTTCTGCCACTGAACTGAAGGCAAACACAACTCTCCCATTCCGGCTCACACAGAAATGTCTCTGGATACAAACAATGGTAGGAGACAGCAAATAAAACTGTTTGGATACACTCAAGACATAATAGGGAACCAAACAAAAAAAAGGCTAACCATAGTCGTTAAGTATCATAATAATGCTTATGAATAATCTAAAATAAGCATTGATTTTGCATAATAGAGTAATAAGACTTCCAAAATTATTCAAAGGAGTAACATGTATTGTGATAATATGTATTTCTTCTCCTTATAAAGAATAATTTTCTATATCAGTAATATTATAACTGCATGCAAACAGCAGTAACATCTGTGAGGCCTTGTGGAAATGATTGACCTCTTCAGTTGTATGCCCTACCACTGTCCACAATGGGAAGATTTGGAACCTTGTAGTCATTCACAAAAACCTGGCTTTCATCAGAGTCACCTGGGGGCAGTTATAATTCACTCCTCACCTCTAGAGTCTGATGTAATAGATGGGATATGGTCCTCAGAGGACTCTATTTTTATATTACCAAATGATTCTCCTTCAGCCTAATATATTTAGTTTTCATTTTATTAAGTACAGGAATTATGAAATTAACTTTGGGAAAGTTTGTAGAGTAGAGCACAATATACAGACATTTTTAAACAGCAAATGTACATCCTCAAGCTAGGTAGCCTTGTACCCATAGAAACAACCAATGATGGTGAAGACATTAAGGTTATTCCATAGTTTTGGGTTTTGAAATGACATATGACTTAGTGACACTATTTTTGTTCTGTGACATATGATGATCTGCTTTTCTCAGGAGCTGGGAATGTTTTCTCTAAGATCTTTGGTCCTTCTACCATTTTTAAGTTGTCTAAATAACTATGTACTTACTTAGTTTTATTTTTAATTCTTCTGAAGTTTGTCTAACTTATCTAACTTATTTCAAGATTTTGTTTCTGAAAACTATCTACTTAGCTAAAAATTCAAGCAATCATTGACTCACTTCAGGAAATGATTAGTGGAATCTATGAAGGTAAAACACATTTTTCATGAAAATGAACAAAGTTGATTGGGAGCTAAGACACATGTCTGTGATTGTTACCTCTTCTCTGGACATTTGTGACTGTGAATGGCAGCCAACTCGTTTTGTGGAAAGTCTGTGTCTGGCTCACTGTGACAGAAGCAGATCTGAGGGAGACCAGCTTTGGGTAACTTTACAATCGAGCCGACCACAGATGTAGTTAGATTGAAGGGCTGTGGCTGCATGCAGAGGGCTGCAGGGATGCAAACCTAGTGGAAAGGACAGGGCTGCACCTCCCTAGCAACTCTTCTAACGTTTTTAATATTTTATTTTTTTATGAAACCTCTAAACTTAAGAAGACAAGAAACCCAATTAAAAAATGGGCAAAGGACTTGAATAAGCATTTCTCCAAG
>CM052539.1:134336447-134420201 GCA_028533065.1 Trachops cirrhosus | reverse complement strand
CTCGCTGGGTCTGCAGGTCGCCACCCCCTGGCCGGGGCCCACCAACCACTGCTGCTTGTGCGCCCAGGGTCTGCCTGCTGCGGACTTGCCCGCTGCCCTGGTTGTTCTGTGCTCTGCTCCGCTCCATGTCCCTTGCCCAGCCTGACTCTGCCCCTCCTACCGGTCTGGATGAAGGTGTCTATTTTTAAATCCTTGGGTGTCCGACTTCCATACACTTCAATTTTCTGTCAGTTCTGGTTGTTATTTTGTTTCTATATTGTTGTTGTCCTTATCTTGGTTGTGCGAGGAAGCACAGTGCATCTACCTATGCCTCCATCTTGGCCGGAAGTCCTTATGGTATTACCATTTGTACTTATTGACAGGTTTTAAGTAGGAGTGTTATTTTGAAAAGTATCTGTTTCAAATGGAGATATGGCATTTTATTTTTTAATGTTCCTTATTACTAGTGAGGTGGCTCTGTCTTTACTTTGTTTGAACTACTTCAGTGTAAAAACCAGTGGAGAATCCAGTACAAAAATTAGCCATGTGCTATTAGGGAGGCCATCTGAATTCATTGCTTCTCTATTTTCCTTCGTTTTGTTTTTTACTTGTAAATAAGGACATCAAATTTCCATGCCTACTTATTCCAAACTCTAGATAATAATAAGAATAAAATAAAGAAAATTAAAATGTTTAAAAGAGGTTAGAATTCTTTTCAAATCACCGTCAACTGAATCATAAGGTGCAGTGGGGGCTGTCAAGGGCAGTGTAGAGGCACCTGGGGGTGTCAGGAAGCATGATGGCTGTGCCCTCTGCTGCCTCCAGCCAAACTCCACACTTTAATTAAAGCAGTTCGAGTTATTGAGATTCCTATTATTGCTTCCTTTAAAAATGTTTTGCTAGTAAAGCCACTAAACGTTTTTCTCTCTAAAGTCTTTTCTGAGACTCTCTGGTTCTGTGAAAACTGGATGGCAGTGTCACTGGTCAGGGACCAAGGCTGGGGTGGGTCTGCCTCAGGAGGTGGGTAGTGTCTGGGTTCTTACCCTTGTGCAGAAAGGATTACACAGCAGGGGCCTAAGTAATTTTGACAGTGTGTTTATTAAAATTGGGACAGTAGAACAAAGGAGGGGCTTAGGGTAGAAAAGTTAACAGAAATGGGCCTAGGCAGTTGTCTGCTTCACCTCCCTAGGAATGTCATAGGGAATAAGTGAGCCGAGGAGGAGCTGCTGTTGGCTCACTGGAAAGTCAGAGAAAAAGGGGGTTTTGGAGACAGGGTCAGGAGGTGAATCTAAGTGAGCTGCTGCTGCACCCTACTCCCCTATTTGCAAGTCTCATGAGGACCTTTAGAGTTTAGGAGGAAGTAAAAATTTCATGACTGGGAAAGGGACATGGGCATGCTCTAGGGCACAGGTGGCAAACACAAGGCCCAAAGACCAAATCTGGCCCTCCACCTTGTATTATCCAGCCCAGCACCTTGTTTCTACCCGGCAGCAGCATCAAGCTCTTGCTTAACTGTTAAGGAGTACTTATATTGATACAGTCCTAAAATTACATTTGGCCCTTTGAAGGCAATCATGAGGCTGATGTGGACACTGGTGAAAATAAGTTTGGCATCCCTGCTCTAGAGCAAGCCCATGCTGTCCTTTGACATGGGTACTGTGGGCCAGTGTCCATGATATTATGGCTGAGACGAGACAAATTCACATGGACTACCAAGTCCTGTGGAGGAAAAGGGATAGCACAGGCACTCTCTCAAGGGGAGAGAGCCCCAACCATTGCCTTAACAGGCTTTTATTGGCTTTAATTTGCATAGGAATATAGGGTGTATATGGGAAGCTCATCAATCATTGTCAGGCAGTAATGATAACATTCAAAGAACTCTGTGGGCCTATTGTGAATCAGGGTCAAATAGCTAAAGGGCCATAAAACTTTGGGGAAACAAACTCTTTTCATCCTTGGACCCTTATTATTTAAATTGAGGTTCTTAGCAAAGCATGTTTCACAGGATTTTATGCATTCTTTCTTAGGCCTGATTGCCCCAGGAACCTGCCCTTTTCAGCACAGGGCCGCACCCACCTCCAGCATTGTTTCAGGCTTAGGTCACTCAGGGGAAGTAAGGCAGCCAAGAGATTAGGAGACTTCTTGCAGACAGAATGAGGACTCAGGCTATGTCAAAGCCAAGGAGAAAGGGTCCATCACCCCCTTTCTCCATAGCCCCCCAAGTCCTTCCTTGCAGACCCCCTCGTGACCATGCCTCTCTTAGGTTTTCCCTTCCTTGTGGCATCTTACCAGTCATCATTGGCTAACGAGTCATGCACTGGGGGCCAGGCAGGGTGAAGTAAAGTGGACAGAAGCAATGCTCCTGCCAGAGAGATAAACTTTGTTTCCTTAGTGGATTAGGGTCCTAAGGTCTCTCACTCAGCCTTAGCCATCAGGGATTACAGATTCTGAAATCAAGCAGGGCAGTTCCCAATAGTCCTTTGTGTTGAGGGTTTTGACTCTTTTCTGAGGATAAGAGTATTAGGTGAGGGATTCAGCAAAATAGTCATCAGCTTTCCAGGTATGGTTTTAATGTGCTGATGCATCAAAATGAGCGTATAGGGGAGTTTCATATTATTCTTTGGTCTGCTTTACTGTTTTATCTCAAATCTGTCTGGCTCTAATGGGGTTTTTGTAATTTGTTCCCTTGACTTCATCCATCCCTAGGTTTGGCTAGCACAAAGGGCATTAATTGTGTCTCTGTCCCCCAAGACCAGGGTTATTTAAACTATGCATTTTCTGGTTAAGGAGGAGAGGTGTATGAGGATTGCCCGGGAAATGTCCTGTCATTGTTAGTAGGAGAACGGGTTGTGTGACATCAATGTAGCCTGGCAGCAAAGGAGAGTGGACTTGAATGCACATGTGTGAACAATGATGACTTCACTGTACTAGTTAGTGGGAGTAGTAGATGTTATTGAATGAGCATGTGTAATGTGTGACTGTCACATTCAAAATGACTGAGTGAATAGAGCAACAAATCTGCATCAAATTTTGCATTAAGCTTGAATATCCTTCCATGGAAACTATTAGAATGATTCAGAAGGCCACAGCTATGGGCAACTGGTGATTGACAGCTTCACCACAACAATAGGACTGTATGTACATCATGTCTGAGTCCAGAGTTTTTTGGTGAGACATCATATCACCCAGGTGACTCAACCAGCCACCTTACTGCCCAGATTTGGTGACCTTTAACTTCTGGCTTTTCCCAAAACTAAAACACCTTTGAAAGGGAAGAGATTTCAGACTATCTATGAGATTCAGGAAAATACAACTGGGCAACTGATGGTGATTGGAAGAACTGTGTGAGGTCCCAAGGTGCCTACTTTGAAGGGGACTGAAGTGTCCTTGTCCTATGTACAATGTTTCTTGCACCTTGTATCTTCTTCAGCCAGTGTCTCTATTTTTCATATTACATGGCTAGATACCTTCTGCACAGGCCTTTGTAAACCATTTCCTGTCAAGTGTCTTTGGTTAGGGAAGATAAGGTTTCACTAGTTGGCTCTAAGTTGTTGCCAAACTATTTGGCCTTGTTTAAAATTATCATGTCTCAGTTTCCCCATTCCAATTGCCCAGTAATTTTCCTAGTTTCTTACTATATTGCCTCAGCAGCACTGATAATCTCTAACCATCATGTTATGTGCTACTCAACTTCATGATTTCTATGGTATGCATTTATTTGTCAAACCTCAGGAGGCCATATTAGGTATATAATCACAGACTGAGAGTCTTGTCATCTCCCCACTCTGATTACTATACACATAAAATGCAACTAGTAAGTGGTTTGAAGGATAATGCTTATTACCTAAGGGTTAGAACAAACCCTGAGTGTTGGGAGTACTAACATAAAACTATCTCTAAAAATCTGTAACTAAAGATTTACTTTCATCTAACACTAAGAATTTGAAATATTTGGTAGCTTACTTATGTTTAAATTTAAATAGCACTGTTAATGGATACAAAGTGAAGCCTTTTAAATGAATCTAGTAAACTATTGTGGTGGGGCACATCAGTAGAACCATGGTTATTAATAATTTCCTAACATGCATAATATAGATAACAGAATTATTATGGAATCCAATTAAAATAAATATGAATGTAAATTATATAAAATTGTATAAAATCTTTAACTCACCTCATAGGTGTACTCCATCAGGAATATAACTAAAGCAATATATGGGAAGAATCATGTAAGCTAGATTTTGTTTACTATATGACATCATACCCTTTACCACTTATAAATCACCATCTACACATTGCTCTAAAAAATGCCTTTGGCTATAAGGAGTACTTATATCATGCCACTAGAAGACTTTGGCTCCAGGTTATAATGAAGGCAAGCAAAAGTTAAGGCCACTGATTTATTGGCTCATTTTCTTGTGTGAATGTTCACACATGTATAATGCTTTAAATTCTCTACTCTCCATGGTGCCTCTGTAGTTCATGCTTTCTCCAGAATGTATTATCTGGTGAGGATGAATTACCTTTAACATAAAAGCCAATTTTTCCTGGATCTTGTAATCCTCTCAAAAGTTGACAGATTGTTTGGTCAGAAATTTTTGAGAAAGTTCTTCATCATTTTTATTTATTCTTCACACTATTTATACAACACATCATCTCCTCCTTTGGAGCCAGGCCTACACAACTTCCTATGAGCTTCTCCAAATCATAGCTGAGGCCCTGAGGTTTGACTGATGACAGGTGTTGAGAATCTGCTACACACTTGCAGTGATAGAGAGAAACTCTCTATCGAGCCAATTGCTGACTGAGATGGGACTGGCTCGCTTGCTCAGTGTAGGCACTGAAGCTGGTTTTGTAGCCTTCGGATTGAATTTCAATGTACCTTGTGGGAAAGGGATTTCAAATATAAACATTATTTTTATTTTAAAATATTGTGATTTGTTAAAGTATAGAATCTCAAAGACATTAATGTCAAGAAATGTGTGGGGGAGAGCTACTTGGGATATTAACAGATCAGGGTAATCAAGGACTGTCACATCGGGAAAGTAGTTTTCCTATGCTAGGAATTAAAGGGAAGAAAATATAAAGTCACCATAAAATGTGACAATAAAACATGAGAACTTTTTATATAAGAGTTGGGATATTAACACATGAAAATAAATTCAATAGCTTCATTTCATAGTGGTAACGTTGGGATAAAACTACAGTCATGCAACAAATATTTATTTATTTACTTACTTATGTTTAATCCTTATCAATGTGAGAGAGAATCATCAATCCATTACCTCCCATACACACCCTGACTGGGGATAAAACCTGCAACTTAGCTACTGACCAAAAATCAAACCCACAATCTTTTAGTGTATGGGATGATGTTCCAACCAGATGAACAAGCCATCCGGGGCAACAGCTGTTTACTGAGTATATACTGTGTAAGTACTGGGGAAAAGAACTGTTGTAAGTACTGGGGAAAAGAACTGAAGAAAATGGGTGAAACTCCCTGCCCTGATTTAGATTAGACTTTATTAAAGAAGACAATAACAGGTACTTACGTAACATATAGTGCTGAACACAAACTGACATGGAAAAACAACTCTTGAAGGAATTGAGAATTCACAGTGCTCATGGTGAGGGTTTTGTGTTTTGTTTTCAATTTTAGATAGGGTGATCAGGGAGATTCTTTACAAAAACGTAACATTTGAGCAAAGAGTTGAAGGAGGTAAGGTAGCAAACTTAGAGCAGAGAGAACACAAACTCAGGTCACTGAAAAAGGAGTGGAGTAGAATAGCAGAAGAGGAGCATGGAACCAAATTTTAAAAGGTCATTTAGGTCATTCTAAGGATTTTGCTTTTACTCTGTGGGTAGCAGAAAGAACTTAAGGATTCTGAGCCACAGATTATTGTTATCTGGTTTAATTTTTAACAGGATCCCTTTGCAGTAAGGAACAGCCTAGAGAGAGCCAAGGGTAGCAGTAGGGAGAACAGTTAGAAAGATAATAATACTCTATGAGAAATAAATACGCTGGTGAAATTCTGAAAAGTAACTTTGTGCCGGACATGTCACTAAAGAATTTATATGGCAGGTCTCACTGTATTCTAACAACAGTCCAATAAAGATACATATTATTATCATTATTTTTGTTAAGAATGGAGATTGTGGATCAGGAGAGTGACATTAACAAAAATGCCTAGTATTTTACAGTCAGGATTTGAGTCCAGATTGTCTGTTCCCAGAGTCCACATGGTTCACCACTATATTTCATTACCTAAAATCAAGTGAAAACCACTACTAGACTAAGCAGTTTTAAAGTGTGAGTATCAAAGGTGTTCTGCCCCAACCTCAAGCACCCCTACGTGAGGACTTGTCTTCCCTCTGTTTGGACTAGCCTCTCCCAAGTTTTTGATATAGGGCTTAAAAATGTCATAGGTTGAGTTCTAGTTATTTCATATACTTTGTGTTGTTAGAACGAATGAAATATTTTTCTGTCATATTTTATTTTATTGACCATTTATCACATTACTTTTTCTATGTTGAACTTACAACTCTGTCACCTACTGACACTTCAAACAATTTTAATAAAATGATACTTTGTGTTATCTAAGCATGCACTATCATCAAATAATTATAATTTTGGGTCTTTTTTTTTTTTTACCACTGGCCACTCTGTGTATCCTTCTTGCCTATTGCACTGTATGAGGTAGGGATAATAGGACGTATCTCATTATTCACCTTAGTGGTAATTTTTCTAATACTTCATCATTAGTAAGATGTTTGTTGAAGGTTTCTGGTAGATACTTTTTATTAAATCATGACAAACCTTTATTTTCCAATCTTGCAAAGCAATTTTAAAAGTCTGAAATGGTTTTTCAGTGTTATCAAATGCTTTTTCAATGTCAAAGACTTGCTTATTTTTCAATTTTTACTCAGTGTGAATGTTGACATTTATGTAATTCCTAATATTTAGCCACATTTGTATTGCTCCCCACTCTCTCTCTCTATATATAAATATTTCAGGAGTGTATTTGCTAGTATTATTTAAAATTTTATACTTTTTTAAAGAATATTTTATTGATTATGCTATTACAGTTTTCCCAATTTCCCCCCTTTATCCCTCCTCCACCCTGCACCCCCAACCCTCCAGCATCCCCCCTTAGTTCATGTTCGTGAGTTGTACATATAAGTTCTTTGAATTCTCTGTTTCCTATACCATTCTTGACCTCTCCCCATCTATTTTATGCCTACCAATTATGCTTCTTATTCCCTGTACCTTTCCCTCTACTATTCTTCCCCTTCCCCATCCCAATGAAAACCCTCTATGTGATCTCCATTTCTCTGATTCTGTTCCTGTTCTGGTTGTTTGCTTACTATTTGTTTTCATTTTTTTTTAGGTTCATTTGTTGATAGTTGTGAGTTCATTGTCATCTTACTGTTCATAGTTTTTGATCTTCTTCAATTTCTTAGATAAGTCTCTTTAACATTTCATATATTAAGGGCTGGGTGATGATGAACTCCTTTAACTTGACTTTATCTGGGGAAGCACTTTATCTGCCCTTCCATTCTAAATGATAGCTTTGCTGGATAGACTAATCTTGGATGTAATCTTGACTTTCATGATTTCAAATACATCTTTCCAGCCCCTTCTTGCCTGTAAAATTTCTTTTGAGAAATCAGCTGATAGTCTTATGGGCACTCCTTTGTAGGTAACTCTCTCCTTTCCTCTTGTTGCTTTTAGGATTCTCTCTTTATCTTTAATCTTGGGTTACCTAATGATTATGTGTCTTGGTGTGTTCCTCTTTGGGTCCAACTTCTTTGGTACTCTTTGGACTTCCTGGAGGTCTATTTCCTTCACCAGTTTGGGGAAAATTTCCTTCATTATTTCTTCAAATAAGTTTTCAATTTCTTGCTGTTGTTCTCTTTCTGGCACTCCTATAATTCAGATATTGGAACATTTAGTGTTGTCCCAGAGGTTCCCAAGCCTCTCTTCATTTTTTTAAATTCTTGTTTCTTCATTCTGTTCCAGTTGGATGTTGATTTCTTCCTTTTATTACAAATAGTTGCTTTGAGTCCTGGTTTCCTTCCTGTCACTGTTGGTTCCCTGAATATTTTCCTTTATTTCACTTTGGGTATCTGTCATTTGTTCTTTCATTTTTCAACCAAGTTCAATCACTTCTGTGAGCATCTTGATTACCAGTGTTTTGAATTCCACATCAGATATGTTGGCTATCTCCTTATCACTTAGCTCTTTCTCTGGAGTTTTGCTCTGTTCTTTCATTTGGGCCATATTTCTTTGTCTCGGCGCACCTGTTAAGTTGTAAGGGGGTGGGGCCTTAGGTATTCACCAGGGTAGGGCAACCCTCTTTGCTGTGCTGCCTGTGTGGGAGGGGTCAGAGAGGGAACAATGCAGCTCACCTGCTCAACTCTAGCCCCACTTTCCAATGAACTCTCATATGATACTGGGAGTTTCTTCCACTGTGGCAACCCCCGCCTTAGTCCCCATACAGCTCTGAGTTTCAGTTTCCCATTCATCCAGCCTGGCCGGGGGGTCTGCCACCTTGCCCCAGGTTCTCTCAGCCAGCCTATCTGCCCATCTCCCTCCTATTAGTCTGGTTGACTGTTTGTTTAATTCTTTTGATTATGTTATCCACAAACACAATACATCCAACACCACAGCATTCTAGTTTCTTCTCTCTGACTCCAGTTATTTTTATTTACCTTTCATCCCCTCTGCTCATGGTCATTTACTGCAATCCCAAATCAAACATTCCACTCTTAACTGCCCTTTCCTATCTGTCCTGTTGACCCGATCCAGTGGCCAGATACCATTAATTCCAATCCTTTCACATTTCCAACTCATAGACTCAGTATCTGACACTCTCACACTACCTTTAATTCTTTCCTCACTTGACTGAAATTTCCTGGTCTGACATGGCAATCACTCTCTCAAACACATCCTGTCCCAGTTTTCGACATTTGCTTTCATCTCTTCTACTCATGTGGCAAAAATGCAATTCTTGCTAAATTCTTCTCCTACTCTTCACCTGCTTGGTTGAAGAGAAACACACAAGCAAACTGGCCTGATTTATCTTAAATTTATGGACAACAACCTCCAATGGAGCCATGAAGCACTCCTTCATTTCTCTAGCCAATTCATATCTCTCTTGCCAAGATGAATATTTCATGCCTTTTTTGTTTTCCTTAAATATATAAGACATCCTCTCCACTCAGTTTCTAAGAAGGGTATTTTGCTTTTTAATTAATCAAAAAATACAAACAATTAATAGAATTTCTACATGATCCAATGGTGTTTTTACCTACATCCTCCTTTACCTTATTGTGATCAATCTCCTGCCTCAAAAAAATAAATAACTATTCTGGTTTCTGCCTAGGGCCAAATTCTTCAGTTGAAATATTGAATTCTATCCCATCCTCAGATATATCTGACATTTTCATAATTAAAATTAAAAATTTGGTGGCCTTTCTAAAAATAATAATAAACATTATCCTTTGAGGCAATTTTGCAATGTTATTATCATCCCTTCTCCCTTGAGCAGCTACTTGCATAGAGGAATTTATTTAATAATTTCTATATCACATGAGAGGAGCAGGAGAGTGAAGGGTAACCTTAAGGGTGGGAAAAAAGAAATCCTTCAAAATCACAATAATAAACCTGGCTGGTGTCCTGAGTGGTTGGAGCATTGTCCCATAACCGAAGGGTTGTGGGTTCAATTCCCAGTCAGGGCACATTCCTGGGCTGCAAGTTCATCCTTAGTCTAGGCACAGGTGCATGCGACCCCTGTTCCAGATGCATTCAATCCTTAGTCCCAGTGTGGATCCCCAGTCTGGGTGCATACTAAGGCAACCAGTCAAAGCTTCTCTCCCACTGATGTTTCTCTCATTCCCTTCCTCTTTCACTTCTTCTCTCTCTTTAAAAGAGCAAATCAAAATGTCCTTAGCTGAGGATAAAAAACCATAATAATGTCTAATTGAACATATTGATTTTTTCTCCTCAACTAGTTCAACTAGTTTATTTTTAATTCTTATAAGCAAAATTTAAGCAATTATCTCAGTATAAGAAGCCTACAAGTTGACAAAAATTTTTAACTAATATGAAAGGAGTTTAATTTTCCAAAAGTGAGACAAATGTCAAATTCAGTGGAGCAGTGGTCTTTCTTTGAGAGGTCCTGGTGTGTATCTTATTATTTAGGTGGCAGTGCCCATTATGTCCAGGGGGAAAAAGGCCTTTTCCTCTTATCATTATCATTACTTGCATAACGACTTGTTATTCAATGCCTCTTAGATTCCATAAAGACTTTATATACAAATATGATTTGGTGCATGCTTTGATATTTCAAAATTTTATTTGTATAGACTAAAATATGATAACTATATTATATATCGTATTAATATTGGCATAGATCAGCCTGTTGACTTCTAAAATTGATAAATGCCTGTTTCTAATGCCTATGATTTACTACATTTTATTGTCATTAATTGGTATGTCCAAATATGTATGTCATTGATTTGATGTATTTTTATGGATAATCTCCAATAATTATTATTTATATTTTCTATTAAAGAATAATATAACATATGTATATTTACTCTTGTCTCCCATTAACAGTGTTGTCACATAAAAGAAAACAAAATATTTTCTAACTTGTGCTGAAGTAGGCATAATAAATTATCATAGTTCTCATTTAAAGCCTATCATAGTTCTAGGCTTCTGAATTACTTCCGAACTTAAAAGAACTTCTAGTCAATCTAATCTTGTTCAGACATATGAAAATGTAGTTTCTCTGTACATCAGTCAGAGTTCTTAGAGAAAACATATTTGTGTAACTCTAGTCACTTTATTGTTTTCTGAATCATTTGTCAGTTTTAGCTTAGTTCAACTGTATTAACTAAGATAAACATTTTTTTTAATTTTTCTTATTGTTGTTCAATTACAGTTATCCCCATTTTCCCCCATTGCTCTCTTCTGCCCTGCCTTCCTGCATTCAATCCTTCCCCTACCCCCCACCCCATTGTCCTTGTCCATGGGTCCTTTATATACATGTTCCTTCACTTGACCCTTCCCTTTCTTTCTCCCATTATCCCCCTTCCCTCTCCCTTCTGGTAACTATCAGTTTGTTCTCTATTTCATGTCTCTGGTTCTATTTTGCTCACTTATTTGTTTTGTTGATGAAGTTCCACTTCTAGGTGAGATCATATGATAGGTTTTCCACCTCCTGGCTTATTTCATTTAGCATAATACTCTTTAGTTCCATCCATGCTGTCGAGAAGGGTAGGAGTTCCTTTTTTCTTTCTGTCTAAATGTATCATGGTTTTTTGATCCACTGATTTACTGATGGACACTTAGGCTGTTTCCAGCACTTGGCTATTGTAATAATGCTGCTATGAACTTTGGGGTGCAGAGGTTCTTTTGAATTGGTGTTTCAGGATTCTTAGGGCATAATCCCAATAGTGGAATCATTGGGTCAAAAGGCAATTCCATTTTTAGTTTCTTGAGGAAATTCTGTACTTTTTCCACAGTGGCTGCCCCAGTCTGCATTCCCATCAACAGTGCACTAGGGTTCCCTTTTCTCCACAACCTCACCAGCACTTGTTTGTTGATATTTTAATGATGGCCATTCTAACCTGTGTGAAATGGTATCTCATTGTGGTTTTAATTTGCATCTTTTTAGTTCAACTGAAACAAATGGAATTGTAATTGTAGGGAAGTACTGGAATGGTTTTCTTTTAGATAGCTTAGTTAAGGAGTTTGTCCCTTAGAACTGTGTAAAAAATATTGTGTTAATTCTTCCATAGAAAGCACATTAGTAACATTTAAAACTCTAGCCCTGACCGATGTGGCTCAGTTGGTGGGTGTCATTTTGCAAAGCAAAAAGTTGAGGTTCTATTCCAGTCATGGTACATGCCTAGGTTGCAGGTCATGTTCAAGAGGCAACTGATCAATGTTTCTCTCTCATATTGATATTTCTCTCCCACTTGTTCTCCCTTCCTTCCTCTCTCTAATAAATAAATAAATAAATAAATATTTAAAAAAGAAAATGATAAAAGCAAAATATAGAATTTTATGCTCATTTCCTCTATTTTCTACTCTTCATCATATTTGTCTACCTTCTCTTTCTTATAGTCTATTTTTAGTATCTTGATGAGCAATTAAATTTCCTAATGTTTTGGTTCTAATATTATTTAGTTTTAAAAGTAAACATATAAAATAAATTCACCAAACAATTCCTTTAAGCCAAATAAGTATGTGCTATTTTCAGTGTGCAAAGAATCTACGTATTTTTGGACTCAAAATGTACTGTACCAAAATGAAATTTTCAAGTAACTTAAAATTTGTAATAGTTCAAACAGAGGTCAGAGCATTGCACATGTGGTGCCATAAACACATATTTCTATTATATTTACAACTATAAAATAATTATGTATTATTTATTTTTTAATATTTATAACATGTTTATAACAAAACACTATACATTTTTAGTGATTATTGGGTAAAATCTATCTAATTAGGACCAATTTCATGTTCTTATAATAATTTTTTAAAATAGCTCTGAGAACAGTAGTAGGAACCTTCAAAAAACAAACCCATTTTCCTTTGAATTCATAAGCAACAAAGCTAAGTTCTTGAGTTTGTAATATTAAGCTCAGAATAGCTAAAATAACTTCCGATATCTGTAATTATGTCATATAGCACTTAAGAAGAGTCTTTATATTTCTATTTAAGAAGACACTTTCATTTACTCAAGCTTCTTTACGTCATGTTATTTTATTTTCTGATTTGGAATAAGTCATTTTTAAGTAGTTTCATTTTGGCAACACCAATTCTCCCAATATTTTTTTAGGTATTCCTCCACTTTGTCAAAACTTCATCTCTTGCTTACTTGGCCTTTAGCTCTTGGGAGCAAGGAGAATCTTTCCTTTAGCTTCTTGGACAGTTTGACTTGCCTTATCATCCATCATAACCAGAAAGGGGAGGCTTCACCACTGTTTGACCTGACCCAGGAGCTCAGGGCTTTAATTGCCATGTCACTGCCAATTTGGTGTATTTAGACACTAATGAACTGTCTCCTCTATCTCTAGCAGATAGAAAGCTCTGTCCCTAACCTTTCCCCTACGTACAAACTTCTTATTGCCTACTGTTAACACTGTGTATGTCAATTTCTGAGGGCCATACATCAACATTTCTACTTAGAGAATGATGTGATGCCTTTTAATATTAAGTCTATCTTTAACTAGAAAGAATTAAACTACTATATCTGCCTACAAAACTGAACAAATGATCTTTTCAGTCATAATGCAGCCTCAAACTTTGAGTTTTTTTTATTTTATTACTTGAATTTAGAATTTTAGAACGTTTTTGTGTATTGGAGTTTTGAGGGTATATTAATTAACTAAATTTTGCATTGCATGTAACAAATATGCAAATATTCACAAGACAATAAAATGAGAGATTTTTATATTTGAAATAAATTCTTTAGGTGAACATATTTGATATAAATGTTTCTTCATGTATTAAAATTTATACACTTTTACCTTCAATTCTTAAATCTTAGCTTAAGTTCTATTTTGTTGCTGAATTTAGTAATTAGAATTTTATCAAGTCCACAAATTAAAATTATATTGTTAAAATTATGGCTTCATATAATTTAGCTGATATGATTTTCTTATTCTGGTAACATTGTTGATTGGGAATTATTCATGTCTCCATTAGACAGAACCGTTTAGGTCTAAATTTTTCTGGGACTTTAGCCCAGTGATTTTGATGACAAATACTTGAGAATGTTCAGGAAAATTTTTAAACTTTTAGGGAATTTCTGGGTACTTTCAAAATATGATTTATAAGCTTTAAAATTTGAAATATACAGAAATCAAACCTTGACCTCTGTTGTCATAAATTTCTGTACCATTAATGATTGAGGCAAGGGATGCTGAACTACACTTAGGATTTTGTCCACAGTGTGGACAGCTGTCACTACTCTGTGTGACGAATGAGCATTTTATCCCAGAGGCCTTGCAAATCTTTTGGTTATAGATGGGTCTAAAAATATGATGGACTATGTGTCCGAAATGAGTACCTAGTTTGCATATGGTACATAAACAATATGCAAAGTTGTTTTCATTTTTATTTCATATTTATGATGGATCTATCAGTAGTTGGAATAGGATTAAAATTTAGATACACATTAAAAATGCTAATTATATTCTTGTGCAAATGCATAACATCAAAAAACAGCTGCTTTCACAAAAAGTGCTGGCTTTAACTTACATTAAAGAGAGTTTCAGCAGTTTTGTAAAACTTTGGAACATCCCAGTGCATTTTTTAATGTTTTTTATGAGTCTTGGAAATTCTATTCATGAAAATATCTAAGGCATAGAAGACTCATCTTCTTAAAAAAAGCCAGACAGAGGGTATGGGACTCACATCAATACTAAGCATGCAGAAAAATCAGGCCCTGCTCCAAGTGCAGATGTCCATTTAGAGTGCAGACACACTAAACCAACCTACATGACTTGAGTCTGAACAGACAAATGCCAGGAGAATGAGTACCAGTTAGAGCTAGAAAGCCTGAAGTTCAACTCGATCTTGTCAATGTGTATCGTTCCTTTTCTGCATGGATTTCCTAGTTGCCTGGTTAAACTAAAAGATCTTTAAGAACAGTGTAGCCTCTCATTTTTCTTTTTAGTTTTTAAGAGTTGGATTTGAAATACTGAGTCTATATGTTGAGCAAATTAGAGAATAATTAACATGGGATCTTTCACTTCAATTGATGTCCAATAAAAATATCCACTATTGACACCATATTGTCATATGTTTCATCTACAGTTCATTAAACAATTGATAATATATAACATAAATTGCTCAAAAATTACTCATTATAAAATGTTCACTACAGTTTTTATCCCTTTGTAGTTCTTTTATATGGGTTTCTGAAATGTTTTCATATCAGCACACTCCTTATGGTGAGAAGACTACTTCATCACAAAAGGGTCTGAATAGAAATGTGTGCATTGTCTCTCAGAAAAGACATGAGGGCTCATTCATTTCCCCCATGGAACTAATTATAGCAAGTATTACATATTGCAGGATCTTTTAGGGCACTTTATTATTTAATTTAAATTACTATATTCATGGAAAGAATATGGAATAAAACACTGCTATAAAATAAACATATATTATGAAAATTACATATATGCCTTATTTATATAAAGGATATGTTTTTAAAGTACTAGTTTATCATGTGAACTGCCTTCATACTTTCAGTTCAGCTTTAGCACAATTAAATCACATAAGGCATCCCAAATAAGAAGACAAATGAACAATGCCAACAGGTCTAATTCAATAAATTCATCTAAAAATAAATACTAAGTTATAGTTATAAAGCACCTATATCTAAAAAGATGTGTAGAATTTATAGTGGAAAGTTTAATATGTATAAAGAATTTATAGTGGAAACTTTAATACACATAAAGCATAATTCATTATATAAATACATCAGTTGCCATGTTCTCAGAAAACATTGTGAGATAAAAAATGGCTTACATGCGAAGATCCTATATTGAGTGATTTTGTGATGTTTACTAATGTACATTAACAATTTACAGTTTAAGTTTAGATGAAATATATATAAACATGTTCAACAGATACTGCCCCTAAATTTAGTTTTAGGAGGAATTTTACTTAATCTTAATCACTTTAGTGATTCTCTTACATTTGAGAACAGCAAGTTATATTCCAACTGTATATATAGTGGTATGAAGAATCATTAATTTAAATTTTCTGTGTATTTAGGGTCATTTAGGGTTCTTTGATAATATAAATATTTCGTAGATATACATGCTCTGCTATACACAGTTTAGAAAGGAAAGGAGTTTTTCTAGCTGGCATTTAATTATATTCCATGCCAGGAACAGCGGACATTTAAGAACAGAGCCCTCTCTTCCATGTGTTTGATGGGAGAAAAAAATGCATCATGTGGCAACCCTAAGATGTGGAAGAAGGGTAATTGGACACCCATTTAATGTTTCCAAAATCACCAGCCAAATGCCAGGTGTATGCAACCATTCCTCTGCTTTATGCAAAAGGAAAATCTCTTTTTTATAGCCAGTCTTGTGTAACACTATAAATAAAACCAGGTTTTTTTCAAGGAGGTTTGGGGTGGAGAACATTTTTGGGTTTTTTTTTTAAAGATTTTATTTATTTATTTTTAGAGAGAAGGAAGGGAGGGAGTAAGAGAGGGAGAGAAACCTAAGTGTGCGGTTGCCCCTCACATGTCCCCTTCTGGGGACCTGGCCTGCAATACAAACTGTGCCCTGGCTGGAAATTGAACCAGCGGCCCTTTGGTTTACAGGCCGACACTCAGTACACTTAGCCACACCAGCCAGGGCAGGGGTGGAGAACTTTTGATAGAGCTCTTGATCTGGTATTTAAAAGCCTGCTCACAATTTATTTCTCAATTGTTATCATTTTCTAAAAGTACGGTGCTTGAAGAAAGCTAAATCTAATCTAATTCTTTGGTCAAAAACATTCAAGCTCACCCCTGGCCAGTGTGGCTCAGTTGGTTGAAATGTCCTATAACTGAAAGGCTGTGGATTTAATTCCTGGTCAAGGTATATATATACCCAGGTTGCAGTTTCCATCCCCAGTTTGGTCACATACTGGAGGCAATCAATTGATATTTCTCTCTAAGACCAATGTTTTTCTCTCTCCCTTCGTGTCTCCCTTTCTCTCTAAAAGCAATGAAAAAATGTCCTTGGGTGAGGATAAAAAAAGATAAAGCATTTGAGCTCACATATGTGGGGATGATTATTGAGTAAATGGAGAAAATATCATAGTACAGTAATATAACTAATGTAAAATGTATTTGGATTTAAATACCTCCTGCTTAGGATTTAAAAATTAAATCATTTCTTAGACATATACCTTATTTCACAAGCATTTGATGGTACACTAACATTTTTAAGTTGTGTTTTTTAAATTATTCAATTTATTTCATAACTATTTTCTTTCCATAGAAAGGATGATCCTCTAAATTCCAAGGGTATGACCTTGACATCTACATAGATTTATTCGACAAGGGCAGGTACTAATTTTTACTTACTAACCAAGCTTTTATTGAATACCTCTTGGGTGCAAGATATTGTTCAAGGTGAACTGCATAGAAAAGCCACCACAAGAGAATGTGGTCAAGCTCACATTCTCTTCCTTTCACTGGAGTGTGGTTAATTTTATATCTTTTTACTTCACAGTCATACCTAAATTATTTAGAATTAGATCAATACTAAATATTAATTATTGTACTTATTGCTATGTATTTTTTTACCCATTAGTATATATTTTTGAAGCATAAAGGAAGGTTTATTCCTCTGGAGCTATATTAATGGCTGATTTTATGACCCTCTTAGTAGAAATGAACCCTTTCCCAAAGTTTGTCTAAGTTGACTGTAAGCTTAGGTAAGATAGAGAAGATCTTTCTGTCATATTCACTAGAAAGTGTATCACTTTAGGTGGTATCATAATGTGACAATGTGAGTAATAAAGAAGTTGGCCAAATCACTAAAATTATTGTCAATATGAACAAAACCTGGATTGTCATACTTTTTCAAAACTCTGGAAGATGTTTTTTTTGTAGCCCTTGACAAGAGTTAGAAACAATGAACTTAATATTGGTGGTTTTGAAACTCCAGTAGGGAAAGTGACCTGCAGGTTAAGGCTGGAATTTGGGACCAGTGCTGCCAGCCTATATGTAAAAACAAAACAACACAGTACAAGAGAAGCTGTTGTTGATTATTATGAAATAAACATTCCTGTGGTTCATTTGAAGGCAAATCTGTAGTAGTCAGCAGAGGCTGCATGTGACCACATCTGAGGCCTGGAAATTCCCAGTTCCTGTGCAATGAGAAACTAGTGCCCCGGCGACACAGATGAAGAAAAGATGGTGTCAGGCTCTTTCCTTTCCATCTGGTATTTTACAGCAGCTCTGCCCACAGTTACTCTTAAAGGAAAATAGAAGGAAGAAAAATATTTTCACAGTCTTGAGTTGTTTAGGCTGAATGCTGTAAGCCAAATTATTGCTTAAGAATAAATTAAATCCTGAATAAAAAAAGTCCAAACATAAATAAGATACACTCGAGGGAAACCTCTTACTGTTATGAGATCCTGAGTTAATCTGACTTGCCCAGGAGCAGCAAGCTAATGATACCAGTCCCCAGTATGAGGGTCGATACGTATTTTGCCTTTGTTACTCAATAGTAATTTGCAATACTCCCAGTATTCTCTACCACTTTCCCTAATTTATTTTTATTTATAAATGTATCCCCAAAATAAAATATTATATATTTAACTTCTTATTTTTGTTTGTATTCCTTCTCTGGCATTGGAATATAAGCATTACAAGGGCAAGGGTTTGGAAATGTTCTGTTCCATTTTATTTATTTTTGTTTGTTTGTTTTTATATATGTTCTCATATATTTGTTACACTTAGAAAATCTCATTTTTTACTGGACTCAGACTTAGAGGTAGAAGCTCTCAAAGAGGACAGCCCAACATCTATTGGCAATCTGTTCCTGGAGTTTTTCTTTGGCCTCCTTCCTTCTCTTAGCCAAAAGTTCAGCATATTCTGTGGCTTCTTCCTTATTTTTCTTAGTACTTTGTTTCTCCAGAGCAATGCACTGACGTTTGTGTTGCAGAACACGTGGAGTAACAAGACGCTGAATCTTGGGTGCTTTGGTCCTGGGTTTCTTGCCTTCTTTCTTTAGGGGCTTTCTCACAACATATTGGCAGACATTCTTCTTTAGAGAGATTAAAAGATTGCAGATTCTGCTAGCTCTTTTGGACTCCAGGCAACTAAGCACAGTAGTATCAGTGAGACCAGGAATATCTTTTTTACAATGACCAAGTTGAGAACACTGAGACTGGCATCCACAGTGCAACCCCAAACAGATTTGTGCTTTCTCTCTCGTCCTCCTCAGCCTATAACAGGAATGCCCCCTGCTCAGCAGCAGGTGGACACGACCATGGGTCAGGGCACCCTGCTTCATGAGAAAACCTTGTTTTGTTGTTCCCACCACTGATCTGAACCACATAACCCTTCCAGTCTCCTCCCAGAGCATCAACAGCAACTTCTGTGGCCATACATTTCTCATAAAAAGTATGAAGTTTGTGTTACACAATCTACTTCAGTGAATTTCTGGTAGCCAGTGTTTGGGAAAGAGATGTTCCATTTCATCCTGAAGCAGCCAACTGCTTCCAAGACGCCATGAAAAACAGCTGTTCCATTTTAAATCCATGGCTTATAGTAAGAACTCAACATATATCTGTTAAAAAGTAATAACAAATGAATCATCTTTATTTAAATTTAATGCAGGGATGTGAGAGCTTATAGGCAATGTACAATGCAACAAATATTTATTCCAGAAGCAAGCTAGATAATGAAAGACACTTTTAAGTCCTAAAAAAGGTTTGTGAATTATCCTCCCCCACCAGGTGCTTGAGAAATATGACTCTTTTCTTTTAAGACACTTTTTAATACAATTTAATAAATGTTCACATATGTAACTTACATATATGCATACGTTTGATACATGCAAGTTTCTAGTACAGATTATTTTCCCTTTTGCCTATTTAATTTGGTTCTGCCCTGAATTTTTTCTTCCTCTTCTCCCCTCCCTCTCAGCACACATACTTAAACACCATAAAATTTATCTTTCTCCTCCAAAACACATGGTAATTTCTGTAGAAAGGAATTATGTACCTTTTATTATATTTTAAGTGTTTTAAACTTAACTTACAAATATCTCTAACTTACAAGTTATCTCTAACTTACAAATGACATTGCTGAAAAAAAACCTTATTATATCCTTAAAGATGTATGCATAATTATGCTAGGATGAAGATATGATTGAAAAATGGTCTTATAGAAACTTCTCATAATACAGAGACTACAGAAAAATGTATGAGCTATGGAAAAAGTTATTCTTCAAATTTGTTTCAATAAATTTTTTCCTACTGTTATTGCTAAATATAACAATTAGATGTACAGGTAACCTGGCAAAACCTATTAACCAAGATATAATTGAGATATCGGTTATTGAGTATAACCAATATATTATACTTACTTCTAATAATCTTTAAGACTTAAAATCTAGATAAAGGAATGATTTATAAAAGATTTTTTTCTCCCAATTATAGTAACAATCTCTTCATCTCTTTAGTCATGGAGCCTGCCAATTCCACACGTTTCTCACTGCCTCCACCTGCTGGCAAGAGAGATTGACAATTCCTCATCCCTTAGCTCAGGGTCTAGGATTGAAGAACGGGTTCCTGTAGTCCATTTAGTCTAAGGATGCATCTTAGTTGTTCTTGAATTTTTTGATCTGCCTGTTCTTTTACCTGCATTTTCCCCATGAGTGTAAGCCTTCAAGGACAGCAAAAACCTCATGTTTTGTATTCCCAGAACATATTGTTGCTCAGTGTGAGTTTGTGACTGAATTTGCTTCTTGCCTTTCTGCTGCCACCAACTGCTAATTCTACTTCATATTTCTCTTGCCCATGACTAACTGTGGTAGAGGTGCCCTTTAAGCTCTTTATTTTTTCTCCTTAGTGCAAACTTCTCTAAGAGTTAGGAAATATAGCCTCTGTAATGAAAAAATAATTCTTTAGAAAACATGCAAGCTACCTCCAAAGTTTTCTTATATTTTTTTAGAGAAATAAATACTAAATTTCAGAGCTTTACTTAATTTCAAGTTATCCTGGACAGTAATTCACAAAAATCGGGGTAAGATAAATGGAATGGGAATATACTGGGGAGATCAATGGTTCAGCCACACTGTGAAGAGGACACCAGAGCAGGGCGCCATGATTTTTCTCTTTGTTCTTTAGTTGCTCTGCCACAGGCCCTACACACTGGAAAAAGAAGGCATTATTGTCAGGATACATTGAGGGTAATGAGAAAAGAAAGGGCAAGGCAGCTGTGTATTGGGGCACATGAAAGAGAGGGCATAGAAAAACACCAGTTAAGACTAAGTAGTGTTAGGGACAGTTTCATCTTCTGACTCTTGAAAATATAATAGGAATTTTTAACACATTCACATTTTCTCAACGACCAGAGTATCTTGAAAATAGTAAGATCAATTCCCACTAGTCCATGTGATAAAATTCTGCCTTAGTTTAAGGGTGCAGAAGGACTGTAACCAATCTAGAAGAGGAACCATGACCCAAACCCATATTTCCAGACTCCTGCTGAGGACTACCTAATTAAAAATCTGATATCAGTCTTGCTTTTCACCAGGACACTACCATTACTGGAAAGTATAATTCACTTGTAAAAACTCAAGATAAACCTTGAGGATTTCATCCTGGCTGGTGTGGCTCAGTGGATTGAGCACTGGACTGCCAAGCAAAGGGTCACTGATTCGATTCCCAGGCAGGGCACATGTCTGCATTGCAGGCCAGGTCCCAGTAGGGGGCACGTGAGAGGCAAACACATATTGATGTTTCTCTCCCTCTCTTTCTCTCTCTCTCTTCCTCTCTCTCTAAAAATAAATAGATAAAAATCTTGAGGATTTTTTTATATTAAACATAAATTGCTATAAATGCTCTATACATTTCTTGTTTAAATTCTTCAATAAGCATTCATTTATGAGCTCAGAAAAGCCAGAATATTGTCCTTAGACTCCCACTAAAGTAGCTGTCAGTGTCAATGCAGTAAATTCTGATACCCACATCCCCCAAATTTAGGTCCTGGAGTTAACTAAAATTTTAATATCTTAATAGCTTTATTTTTCTCATTAAGTCATAGTTTTGAAGGCAACTATAAAGAAAGATTGATAACTATCAGTAAAAACTAGCAATTATGTTCTTCTCCATAGCTTGCATTTGTTATAGCAGTCAGACAGAAAATGAACTGCTTTTCCTAAACTCATCATGAATATGTGATGAGATTATATGAGATTTAAAAAACATGCAAAATGGTGGCCTGTTTATTATTGCAGTTCACAGATGAGTATAAAGAGTTGTTATAAGATCTACTAGAAATTTTCATGTCAAAAACTAGCATAATGCATTTTTGGCTTGTAAGATTTTTCTTATGGGGAATAAAAGCAATAATGGAAATAAACATTTACCTTTAAAATATATTTGCATAAAAGTATATCATTTGAGCTCTGGCCAGGTGGCTCAGTTGGTAGGAGCATCACCCCATACACCAAAAGGTCACAAAAGTTCTCTTCAGGTCAGGGCACAGACCTAGGCTGTGGTTTTGATCCCTGGTCACTGCCCATACAGGAGGCAACCAATTGATGTATCTCTTTCACATTAATATCTCTCTCTCTCCTTCTCCTTTACTCTCTCTCTAAAATCAATGAAAATATATATCCTTGGATAAGAATTAAAAAATTATATTATTTGATTTAAATATTTATATTTTATAATCATATGTAAGATAGACTATATGACCTACATATAATTCAATGCACTATGTGTAAGATTTGGGCATATCTAATATATTTCACTAAAAAAACTTTATTTAAAATAATGTTAATGCAACAGACATTTCAAAAGAACCTATTGATTCATTAGATTTTAGTTGCATAGATGCACTACACCTTGCTGACAATTCATTGACTTTAACTGATAATAATTATGATTATTATGCATTTTTTAAAACCTGGCATATATATGTTTATGTATATATACATATATGCTAATTTATCTCACAGTAACAATATGTGATAGGCTCTGTCATTGTCACCTTGTATCTAGATCATCAAATATGGGACAGGAAATTTAAGTAATTTGCCCAGAGTACAGAGCATAAATGCCTTGTTGGAATTACTGTCTTGGCAGTCTGAATTCCAGAATCTATTTTCTCAACCATGTTGCTACACAACCTCTAATAATATAATTATTTAAATGTTCATTCCTTTTTCCTCACCATGCTATGGATTTGACTGTACCCTCCTTCATTTCTATACAGATATCTCCCAGTTTGACTGCAAGTGTATTGAATGATTCATTTTGAATTTTTAAGTCTATTTAGTTAAAATCCCATTAGACCAGAGTAATTTAGTTATTATAAAAAATAGTAGTATTTAAGTTAATGTCATGCCTTTCCAATATGAAGATGATAGTTTCCCTCAGTCAGTAAAGCAAGTATTTTAGATCTTTACTGTTAATGAAGTTAGATTTCTCGATTGTTTTACTTCTTTCAGCTTTTGTCCTTCTCTTTTTCAGTCTCTCACTTTGTAGCCAATAACAGATAAATATAACCACGTTGATGAGTACAAGAGATGTGGCTTTCCATCATAGGTAAACAATACAGCCAAAATTAAAACTTCTGACTTCTCAAAGATTCATTTTAGAATTTAATAATACTGAGTGCCCACTATGTGCTGAGCACCCTGCTAGATACTGATAATTGCCACCATAATAAACAGTCTAATGGAGAACAGAGCCATTAATTAAACTGTTAAGGGAAATGACCCTCACAGATATTGGTACATGACCTTTTTAATTTACTACCATGTTTCAAATAAGTCAAAAGTTATAGATAAATTGTCAATCCTATTTTTTTAAAAAAATATGTCTCTAATATCTTTTTTGTAACATTCATTTGTTTCTGTCCTTTGCACAAAGTTTTGTGGGTATGAATTAGCATTGAAAATTTTGTTTGTATCTACTGCTTGGCAACCCAAACATTTTGGTACTGTTCCAACTTTAATTCTTGACTAAAATGCTAAAAGGCAGTTCACCTCCAAAGAACATTCTCAGCTTAGAGCCAGATAGATCAGTCATTACAGTGACACCATCTTCTAGGAGAAAAACTAGGTGATCAGTGTGACTAAATGTCACAGTGGAACAATTCTCAAATCCACAGCCTTGCCAAGTTTGTCAACACAGCCTCACACTCTCTTTTTTCTTGTGACACTTACACTCAAATGGTGCATTAAGCAGTTCTCTTAGATTATTTTTTATGAGTAGCTGCTACTCAAGAGGCACAGAGAAAGCACTGTTAGAGGTGAAAGGTTAATTTTGGAAAAAGAGATCAATCACAAATACATGTGAAAAGTATAATTAAAGTTTCTCCTTAAAAGTTTTACTTATTCTATTCTTCCTGTTTCATATATACTTGTTTATGAGGAACCTGTTTGCTAGGAAAGATGAAGGGAATTATACCTTCCAGCAGAGTAGTCAATGTTCCAATAAAGGATTTGGTACATTATGTCAAGATGATTTATTTTGATAAAGTTAAAATAACTTTAATAATCTTCAAAATGTTAATGAAGCTGATTCTTTAAATTACTAAAATCTAGTCAATCTTTAAAATTTTCTTCTGATTTATTTTTTTAAATTTTGACAACAAAACTTGAGCATTGACCTATAGAGCCCTATCTAAGCAGATAGAAAGGAATCCAACAAGATTTTCATTTATTGAGACACACACATACATTGTGACAATAATATGCTTGGACAATGGAAATGAGTTTACAAAGCTCAATGGAATGTGATCTCAGCTGAATTTGGCCTCATTGCACCACCCTTCTCTATTCTAATCTTAGTTGATCATTTTTTAAGCTGACATTTTAACTTAACATGTTTTAGAACCCTTTCACTTTTTGCATTTTCTTGTTAAAATTATAGTCTCATAAATCTAGATTATTAAGCTGAAAATTTAAGACAAATTTTACCTTATGTAAAACTTTCATTCAGTCTTTGTGGAGATAAGAAGTAAAGATTCCAGGAGAAAAAATATATATACATTTACATTTTCCTCTTATTATTATACAATTTGCTCAGAAGTTCTGGATTTGAAATCAGGGAGAAAGGGCATCCTAGATTTTCTTCTCAAGAGCTCTGTAAACTTAAGCAAGTTTCTTAACTTCTCCAACTTCTATTACTTTTCTGAAGACCTAAAATCATCATGCAATCAACTTTATGGAACACTAATGTAATTGAAATGCAGGCCTGGTGGCCTGCCACTATGAAAGCCAACACTTGAGGGTCAGGTGCTGACGTAAAAGAAAAGAAGTGGTTTGTTTTCCAGTGCAGCAACCTGGAAGATGAGGGACTCACATCTCAAAGCCCATCTCCCCATCTCTTTGGAGACAGAGGATTTTGTAAGGAGGGATGGGGGAACAGAACAAAAAAATTAAGTGAGGTAGTTGAAAGGTTCTCTACGTGCAGATGAGCACAGTCCATTCTGAGAAGGCAAGTGATAATCCAGGATGTGCAGCATCCTGGTTCAGGTATACGAACTCCACATCATCCTGGCTCCACAGTCGACAGTCACCAAATTTTCTGGAGCTGGGATGCCTAAAGGTTGGAGTCTGTATCTTTTGAAGTTAGTTCTTAGGATCTTACACAAATATGTTGTTCATCTGTAAGCTACATATTAGTCAGAATCAGCATTTAAAGAAACGATGTTAAAAGAACAGTGGGGTGATTACAGTTCCCTGTTATAATTTTACACTGTTACACTGGTATGAAACTAAGACTTAACTATCACTACTAGTAGTAAAATATATGTAAGAGTAGGTCAAAGTATTTATAAACTTTCCTCATCTTATGTACTCACTGGTCTCATCACAGAAACATTATTTCATTGCCCTATTCCAGGTGTTTTAATAATCTAGTTGGGACAATGTTCTAAAAGTATGTGACATTTATTAACTCATCAGCTGCTACAAAAACCATTAAATGTAAAGAAACAAATGAAGTGTCAATAATCTGTAGATGAGCCTGTTGAACATTGGCAAACATGAGTCTATTAAATTATTTATTCTTTATACACTTATGAAATGAAAAAACAGAAGTTTTTGTTTGAATCAAGGCTAGGAGCTTTAGAAATCACATATTGTACATTACAACAATACACAGTGAATATGTATCATAGACAATTGATAATTAAAACATTTAATGTTTAAAATGAATATGTATCATAGACAATTGATAATTAAAACATTTTTCATGGCATTTTCTATAAAGAAGGGAGAAGTGTAGTTTATTTATTTCAAAAAAAGATACTTGGAAGTTCTGGCCAGGATGGAGGTGCAGATAGAAACACTTCACTTCCTTACACAACCAAAAGAAGGATAACAACCAATTTTAAAATAATAAATAACCAGAACTGCCAAAATAGTAAACTGCATGGAACTCCCACAACCAAGGAGTTAAAGAAACAGTCATCCAGAATGGTAGGAGGGGCAGAGATGGGTAGCTGGGCAGAAAGGATTCACAGCAAGGCAGTGGATCATGAGGGCAAGGAGGGGCTGGCTCACTGGGAAACAAATGACTCAAAGTTCTAGCAGAAAAACACTGTGGAGGTCGCTAAGGCAGAAGAAACTCCCAGTCTCACAGGAGAGTTCCTTGGAAAGTGGGACTAGAGAAGAGCTAGCAAGCAGCATTGTTCGCTCTGTGACCGCTCCCCCACAGACAGTGCCACAAAGCACCCTAGAGGCTTGCCCCAAGCTGGCGAATACCTAAGGCTCTACCCCCTTACAACCAACAGGTATGATGAGACAAAGGAACCTCTTGGACAACTTTAAGCACTCCAACATCTGAATCACAGGGCTGCCAGAGGAGAAGAGAAAGAGCAAGAAATTGAAAACTTATTTTTAAACATAATAAAGGAAAACTTCCCCAATCTGGCAAGGGAAATAGAATTCCAGGAAGTTCAGGAAGCCCAGAGAGTCCCAAGGAAATTGGACTCAAGGAGGAACTCAATAAGGCACATCATAGTTAAGTTACCCAAGATTAAAGCTAAGGAAAGAATCTTAAACACAGTAAGAGGAAAGGAGAGAGTTGCCTATAAAGGAGTTCTCATAAGGCTATTGGCTGATTTCTCCAAAGAAACTTTACAGGCAAGAAGAGGGTGGAAAAAAGTATTCCAAGCCATGAAAGCTTAGGATCTGCATCCAAGAATACTCTATCCAGCAAAGTTATCATTTAGAATGGAAGGGCAGATAAAGTGCTTACCAGATAAGGTCAAGTTAAAGGAGTTCAGCATCACCAAGCCCTTATTATATGAAATGTTAGAGGTACTTATATAAGAAATAGAAGAAGATAAAAAAACTATGAATAATAAAGTGACAACAAACTCATAATTGTCAACAACTGACCTAAAAAACAAAAACTAAAACTAAGCAAATTACAAGAACAGAAACAGAATCACACAACTGAAGATCACATGGAGGGTTATCAATGGGGAAGGAAAAGGGGAGAAGGGGTGGGAAGTTACAGGGAATAAGAAATATAAATGATAGGTACAAAATAGACACAGGGAGGTTAAGAATAGTATAGGAATGGAGAAGCCAAGGAACTTATATGTACAACCCATGGACATGAACTAAGGGGGGTGATGCTGGAGGGTGAAGGGTGCAGGGCAGAGGAAGGATAAAGGGGAGAAAAAATTGGGACAACTGTAATAGCACAATCAATAAAATACACTAAAAAAAAGGAGATATTGGGGAATCAGTTTTGTTTTCTCTTTTTCATTGTTTCTTAAGAAAAATCCCATAAAATCACCTCCTAAATAATCCCACAGAAAAAAACATGGTTTTAATAGTGTGTGTTTTCTTGGGTATTTGGAAAGGTTCTATAATGTACCATCTGCACTTCTGAGATAAACAAGTGGAAGAAATTAGTTTAGCAACTAAACACTAACTTATTTTAAGAAACGAAAAGATGTAGTGCTTGCTGGTAATTTCATTTTCTGGATCCAAAATACAGTTGTGGCACACAACAGGGTTCTTTCTGAGGAAATTAAAATGACTGTCAACAGGTAGTATATAATGTCGATGACTGCATGTAAACTTCTCTTTTATATCATTATAATGTGTTTTGAGTCTTTGCGAAATTCATTGGCACATTGTATTTTCAAGGAGACCTGAAAGCCTTATCTTGAATATATATGTGTATATTTACGCCCTTTAAATCATGGGGAAAATATGCCAGTGAATTTCAAATTTAGAACAAAAAAACCCACCAAAAAATTAGAGCTGAATCTCTTCAAGGAATAAGAAACTGGTGAGAACTGAGTTAGGCAAACCTAATGATGATTCAGTGATGAAAACTCAATGCTACAAGAAGCAGTTAGGTGGAGAAATCTGTGGTTTTAAGGGTTACTTCTTACATTTAATTTGTAAAATAAAACTTTACATTGAGTTGCACCCAATTATGCAACTCAGTGAAGTGTGTCAGCAGTGCCTGTAATGATAGATGTGCTTTTAGCTAAAAGTTGCAGTTCTCCCAGACACTAAATATGTGCTATTACTTTTTCCAAATTTAAAAGTTTTTTCATTCTCAAATCTCATTCATGAATATTTAAATAGAAAATATTTTGACCAACAATATATGCAATATGCATATCAGAATGTTCTATAAGTTTTCTCAAAAAGACAATGAACCCAATGCCATTGTAATTAATTCTTAAGAGGATTTCACAAGCAGAGATAAAATGTCATGCAAATTTTTAAATTATTAAACCAAAAGCCAATGCTGAAAGCCTAAAATATAAAGCATAAAGATGGTGAGTCTAAAGTATAAGACTTAGTTTTTTTATGTCATGAGCTTTGTGACTTGACCAGTTTACTTCTCTGTATTTCTTCTCTGTGATGGGCAGTAACTGAATCAGATGTTCTCTCAAATCCCTTCAATTATTAGAAAACTCCTATCCCCAAATCATGACTGAGAGTTTTTAGTTCCAGTGCTACAGTAAGGCTTATATTTAGGCCTAAGATATAGACAGAATAAAAGTTATACATTTATTTCCTTTCTGAAATAATATTCTCTTTCTTACAGTTTTTTGAAGAAAAATCACTGAGACAACCAAACAGAAATTGGCAAAGAATATTTATCAAGGAACATAAGTTATTTAAAAGTCTAAAATTTTTTTGATAGCATAATTAACAAACCTGTCCATTTCATCAGTGCACGATAATCAGTACTCAGTTTACTTCTTAGATGTTCTTATAGTTCTCAATCAATAACAGCTAATTGCTCTATTTTCCAATTAATAGTTTTCCAATTAATGACCCAAATAAAACTTCAATGATAAGTACTAGTGAAAATTATATTAAAAACAACCTTATAATTCTTTCAAATGTGGATAATTTATAGCTAAAATTTCTGTTTGACTGATGTAAAGTTAATTGGGCAGTCTGTATTCAACCTTAGGCAAAAAAACTTTTTAAACAAAGAGTGTCACTTTTTTTAATGAATTAGGAGAAAGAGACTATTATGATGAATTGCTATTTTCACTCTTCACTCGAAGATTTCTCAGTTTAAAGAGAGAAATACAATGATAGAATCCAGAATGCAGTCAGCTAAGATTACATTCTTTGTACAGAGGGAGTTTAACAAAAACAGGTCCTGTATGTCCAAAGGACACACAGATAACTTCTGAGTAACTCAAATATAAACAGGAAAGAAATTTGATAGAAAACCTTGGTGGTGGTCCAGAGCAGGTTTAATTACTGCTGCTCCCTGTGCAGAATTTTGAATTAATAGGGTGGGAGTACAAAGGGAAAGTGAAGCATGATGAACCTCCAACTTTATAATCGGAAACCTTGACCCTCTTTCAAAATGGGCCTCTCCTCATGAAACTGCCTGAGTTGATGTATGAATTAGCATTTTATGTGGTGGGAGAGGTCTTAAAGAGCTATTTCTCTGGTCATTGTACCTGTGTTGAAGAGCATCATTATGGGCTCAGTCAGGGTCTCCCTACTCATAAAAGCATGCAGGCATTCTAAGGGCACAGCTTCCAATTACTCACAGGTGCTAATTTCAGTAAAAAATACATTGAGGTCAGTTATTTAGCATCAGTTAAAGATATGTTTCTACCTGCATTTTGTATAATTTATGTATGAATATTTCTTAAAACATTTCTGTGTCTTATTAGTACTATCATAAAGTCAAGAAATCTGTTATTGAAGACTTTAAAATAATTTTTATTTTTAGATATAGTTAAACTCTATAATAAGACTTTTTAAAGACATTAAATCTGGGGAATACATACATATATACATACATACATGCATTATTTACATTTAAAGGTTTATTTTATTCTGCCCAGAAACACTATGGCAAATATTTCAAATCAGCCAGTCACTTATTGGAACTTTACAACCTCTAGCTGGTGAATCATTCCCCTTAAGATTAGTAAGTACAAAACAGATTGAAATTCAATTAGGTTCCTGATGTAATTTTATGAATTAAAATAACTTAAAAATGAGATCTTTTTCCAAATCATTTTGTACTGGAAGCAGATAACAATTACTCTTAAAAAGTATTCCACGGGACTCACAGAAAATACTCAGCTGCACAGAACATGCCACAAAGGTTAAACTCACTACAAACATCCAAAGGTTATCAGCCAGCATTACACAGGCTTCCCTGCTAAGTGCCTCCTGAATTTACCATCAAGAGTATAACTGTCCCAGGCTGACTAACCCTTTGGATTAAAATGCAAAGATAGGACATAATCAGAATTTCCCTGCTTAAGTATACATAAGAAATAGTAGCAGAGAAAGAGGAAAACTGTCTCTGTTTAATATATTAACATTTATTACCACATTATCTTTTTTAATATCATGAATAGCTGTTACTTATTTTTATTATGCATCATGAATTCTCACTTTTCTGAAGAATCACAAGAGTAATAATTTTTGTGTAACCTTGAGGCCAAGGAAATTTGTGACATTTCTTGGTAGTTAATGTTTTGTACTTAATTTTTGCTTAAAATTATATCTTTCTCTTTCAGAGTTTCTTGGCTGAGGACATTAATTAGGACACATTTATACAATGGTGCAGTGCTTTTCTACATTTCAATAAATAAACTGATATTACATTGACTACATCAAGGTCAAGGAAAAATAATATGGCATGCAGTTAAACAAACTTTCTCAATTTAGTTATAAAACAAAGTAATAGATACACACGTTGGGAAAAAGAGAAAGCAAAGAGTAAGAATTTCAACAGATGAAAAGCAGGAGAATTGTTTCTGAGAAGAGAGGAAGGCAGGAACCTCTCATGGAGAAGAAAGTGCTTTTGTATCCATTGGGCTTTCCCACTGCCAGATAATTATAAATGGTGAAAGAAAAACCTGTTCCCTCTAAACTTCAGTGTAACTTTTTCAGAGAAACCTTCCCTTCCCTCTTTTAAAACACCAATTTGTACAATAGTCCTGTTATTGTGGCATTTTATTCTTTCATAATATTCATCACAGTTTGAAACTTCATTTTTATTTATTCATTGTTGGTCTCACCCACCAGGTTGTAAGAGCCATGACAGCAGGGACGATGCCTGCTTTACGCACCACTTTATCACCAGTGCTCAGCCATGTCTAGTAAATATTAGAAATATGTGTGTTAAATACATGAATGATGTGTCTTCCATGTATAGAAAAACCCAGAACATGAAATGATTCCAGCCATAGTACTGTTATAGGCGAGCACACTGAGAATGAAGAGAATAGCCCTGGCTGGTGTGGTTCCATGGATTGAGTGCAGGCCTGCTAACCAAAAGGTTGCCAGTTCTATTCCTGGTCAGGACACATGCCTGGGTTGCGGGCTGGGTCCCCATTGGGGGCATGTGAGAGTCAACCACACATTGATGTTTCTCTCTCTCTTTCTCCCTCCCTTCTCCTCTCTCTAAATATAAATAAATAAAATATATTTTTTAAAAAAAGAATGAAGAGAATAACTCTGGTGAGGCAGCTCTGTGACTTCCTGGTCCTTTCCTGCTTATAGCAAGGCTACTGTCTCAGTCACTGTGGGCTTTTATAACAGTACCACAGACTGGGCAGTTTAAACAACAAACATTTGTTTATCACAGTTCTGGAGGATGGAAAGTCCAAGATCAAGGTGTCAGTTAGCCTGTGTCTAGAAAGGGTTCTCTTCCTCATTTGTGGACAGCTATCTTCTCATATCTTCACATGGCTGAGAACAAAGAGAAGAAGCAAACTCCCTCATGTTTTCATATAAGGGCATTAGTACCATTCATGAGAGCTGTGCCCTCATGTCCTCATTACTACCCAATACCCCCTGATACCATCACATTGAGGGTTAGGATTTTAACAATGAGTTTTGGGGAACACAAACATTCAGTGAAAAACAGGTATGGACAAGGTTGTAAAATATAACTGTTGCTTAGTAGTTCTTTAGAATAAAGACTGGGTTGCTTTAGTAGACTCATCTTTTACTTTCCTTTTTCATGTGAATCATGCAATACTTTCACTTGAATGAGATATGCTTTCCCAGCAATCTGTACTTTGGTGAACAAAACCTCATCAAAGCAAATAAAATTATTAGAAAATGGAGATCAAAGAGACTTTATAGACAGATGCATTTTTGTACTTTAAGTAAACTTTTGTGAGCTTGAGTATATTTAAAAATATATATGCAAGGCAGTAGCCAGAATGGTTTTTATATAGACATTTGAAATTAAATAAGAGCAAATGATCTAACACCATAACATTATTTCTAAAGGTTGATAAAAAAGATCAATCCACAGGAATTATCTTAGTTAATATACAAGTATGAGAACAAGAGTCCTTGACTTTCTCACTCTTTTTTGAGCCACTATACACAACTTTTTTCAATTAATATAGGTTTATAATAACAAAATTCTAATCCATTGAAGAATAAATAGAATCTGGCTTAATTTTCTAGTTAATGGTTTCAGGTCATCCTCTCCCAAAGACAACCCATTGACTAGAAAAGCAGATACGAGTTAGTTTGAAAAGGGGCCTTTAAATTTTAGTGGTTCTTCAAGGCAGGCATTGGTAGTGATGACTGACAGGCTGAGGCTGGGCTCCGAGGACAAGGTGGTATCTGTTGCCAGAGGGAAAAGCTCTGTAGTTTGGCATCAGTGCCACACTGTTTCTGCTTCATTTTTATGTCCTAGGCATGGTAATCGAGAATGCCATTAAAGTAGAGAATGAAGTCTGGAAGTCTGTTGCTTATTATGCACAGGAATCATCGCTATATGCTTTTTCAGCAATCGTGATTTCTTTGCTGTTGAGAATTATAGACTTTTCCAAGGAAATTCTTACCTTGAGAGGATACAGAAATTGCAGTACCTTCAGGCAACACTTAACATGGTTAAAAAAAATGAGTTCTTTACTGACAAGAAAAATGATTGATAAGTGTCTGCTGAGAAAACTGTGAAAACATTAGGAAACCCAAGAAAACTATTCAGTGGAATCAGCTATATGTAAATGAATATCAACATTTGCATATTTCCTTTTCCTGCTTCATACATTAAGAAGCCCCAGGTGGTGCTGAAAGACAGTGTAGTTTGCTTTAGGATTCTGTAACAATTTGTGTTTTTTCTCATTCACCAGCTGTGTCAAACATGAGGGATGATGGCTGGTAGGACCTTCTCACTGAGGAAAAAAATAAAAGTGCTTTTTAAAATCTGCTCAGGACAGTCATGTAAGTGGATAATATCTGGTGAGATACAAAGCTATGGTGTAGATTTTAAACCCAGTGTTTTACTCTAAAAAAAGAAATCAGGTTCCTTATGTCTCTAGAAAATATTAGCAGGTATGGAGAAAGTTATATAATCAAGGAGAACACAAGTACTGGAAAAGTACAGAGATACCACAATAAGGAAACAGTACTATATTATCCTTTCTAAATATTAAGATGAACAGAAATGAAAATGTCCCACTTACCTGGTTATTTTAATTTAGAAAATTGGGCAAAAAAAGAGGGATCAGGGATGGTTTCATAATTTGTAGAACCCAATGCAAAATGAGAATGTGGGAAAAAAGTACAAAGGTGCAAAGATATGAAATGATTTTTTAAAAATCTTAACCCAAGGAGAGGCTTATTGATTTGACAGAGAGAAAGAAGCATTGTTGTGAGAGAGAAACATCCATTGATTGACTGCCTCTCCTACATGCCCCCCCCAACACACAATCCCTGGCACCAGGGATCCAACAGCAACCTAGGTATGTGCTCTGACTGGGAATCAAACCTATAACCCTTCGGTGTAGGGACAAGGCTGCAACCAACTGAGGCATCCAGACAGGGTGAAATGAAACAGTTTCTTCTAAAATATTTTATTATGCATAATTAACAACTTACAAATTGCAGAAAATGATATTTTGGTTTTATATCTTTATATAATACAATAAGCTTTTGTTAATATATCTTGATTGATCATAAGATTTTTCTGGCTTATATTTTTATGAATTTAAGTCATCAAAATTTATACTTTAAGTACATTTTCAATTAACACTATTGAAAGTGATGTCATTTACTCTAAGCAAATATTTGATATCAAACAATTTTTGATAATATTTAGTTCAAAACTATTATGGTCATGATACAAGTGCTAAGAATACTTTATAGACTGACAATATTGGGGTAGGTTTCTGATAAATTATTTCAAAGTATAAGTTTCAGTACATATGGAGCTTTTGATTTTTATGGGAGAATTTTTCTGAAAAGATTTATCTTTATACAAATTGAATTCACATTAGTTGGGATTTAATTTTAAATGTAAATTTGTATAATGAATTTTTATGTTTCCTCTGACATTTCCTGTAACTTGCAGAGGTCATAGAAGAAACCAAAAATGACTTCATGATTTGTATATAATTCAAAAGCACTTATTTATACATTCTATCACTATATCTTTAATTGCAAGTAAAAATACTGCCCTGGCTGGTGTAGCTCAGTGGATTGAGCATGGACCTCCAAACCAAAGAGTTTTTGGTTTGACTCCCAGTCAGGGCATGTGCCTGGGTTTCGGACCAGGTCTCAGTAGGGGGTGTGAGAGAGGCACCCATGCATTGATGTTTCTCTCCCTTTTTCCATCTTTTCCCCTCTCTCTAAAAATAAATAAATAAAATTTTAAAAAAATAATTAATTGTCCTCCTTTAATAATTGTTCATTTGAAATTCACATTGATAATACTACTATCTTGTGTAATTATTAATCTTTAAATTTGATTTATATTTTTAGGCCTATGGCTATTTCCTTTATACTGTTGCAGTAGTTTTCAAAGCCAGAGATTCCAAACTCTTTGAAGAATTCTAGTATTTCCAAGATAGACTTTATTAGCTCAGTGTCACATGTACACTTCTATTTTGTATTAATTTACTGACAAAGTTTACTCTCCAATCAGTTATATTTCTAAATATAATGAAAAACAAAAATAACTTCCCATTTAGCTATTTATTCTAATTTAAAACATTGAACACACAAGACTTCAATCAGAGATAGCTACGTCATTTGTAAAGCCCAGTACAAAATGAAAATGTGGAGCTCTCATTCAAACGCAGGATAAAATGCTGCAGGAATCCAAAGCCCAGTGAATTCAGGGAACTCTTAGCAATGCATCCAGCATTTGGCTTTCAGTTATTTCATTTTATCAGTGATTTAAGAATATTTTCCTTTTTTTTTTTGAGAAATAAAAGAACTTAGCTTAAATTGTCAGTATTGTAGTAGAAAATCCAGTAGATCTCTAGAATTTATCCATCTTACTTTAAAAAACCAACTTTAGAGCCATTGATGAAGAAGTCCCCATTTTCCTCCGCCTCCACCTCTGGCAACCACCAGTCTACTCTTTGTTTCTATGAGTTCTACTATTTTCGATACTTCATATAAGTGGAATCATGCAGCATTTGTTCCTCTGAGAATGGCTTATTTATTTCACTTAACATAATGTACTCTAGGTTCATCCATTCATCCACGTTGTCACAAATGGCAGAATTTTTTTAATGCTGAATAATATGCCATTGTGTGTATATATCCATTCATCTGTTGATGGACATTGGACATTTGGGTTGTTTCCACATCTCGGCTATATAACATAACCTATAGTTAACAATGCAGTATTGTGCACTTCAAAATATATTAACAGAATAGATCTCACGTTAAATGTAGTTACCACCAAACAGACACACACACATGTACACATGCCAAAAAGCACAAGGACAGTTTGGGAGGTAATGGGTGTGAGTATGTTCAGCTCCTTGATTGTGATGATGGCATAACCAATGAATACCTTCCAACCTCACCAACATATATACGATAAATGTGTGAATTTTTTTTGCATATCAGTTATACCTAAATAAAGCTTAAGGAAAATTTTAACATATTTGTTAGAAAGTGACATTTGGAGGAATCAAAATTCACTTCTTTTAGCTTATTTATGAAACATTCTCAAATGGAGAGAATTTAGAAAAATATTATTAATAAATATGCTGCCATCATTTATATCAGATGTCATCCTAGAAAAAATTTCTGTTAATTTTGACACTTTTGGTCAATAGAAACAACTGAGTTTTTATTGTATACAGAAATTGAGTTTAAAAGTTCACATTTTTGTTGGTCTCAGTTTGAATTTTTACTGTTTGTTTTCTTCTATAAACCAGAAAATCTTAAATTCATAATATATAGTAACCTACAAGGTCATTCATTTGGTGCTATTGCTAGTGTGCCAAGGTAATGCTTTGGAAGTTTAAATCAGTGTCTGAAATAGTCTTTCAAAACTGTATCTTTCTTAAAAACATTGCATGTGAAAACAACGTGCTCTTCAACAATAATGTGTTTTCTGTTTTTTAAGTTTACTTATTGCATATATTCAAAATCAGTTAATTGAACTATTTAGGTTCAAACCTTTTGAAAAGAAGATGCAAAGTGATACAAAATATATTTCCAGCCAACACTCAAGATTTGATTACAAAACAGTTAGACAAATTTTCATAGAATAAGTTTTCAGTAAAAATGCAGTACATGAAATGAACACTAAAACACAGCAATGGTTCTAATAAAGGCTCATTATAAACTGTGATTCTTGGCAAGCATAACCTTTGCTATGTTAAACTATAAAATCTATATGTTCAGAGGGCAAACAGTATTCTCTTTGTTGAGCCAGAGAAAGGAAAAAGAAAAAACTATTTCAAGCTACACTAATAAATTTTTAGTGAGTCTTTTCAAGTATCTTGCCAAAACATTAGACAGGTTTAGGGGAATGCTTGACTGCAAATTGATCCATAATAAATTGATTGATGTCATCACTTGAATCTATGTTTTTCATGGTTGGTGATTTAGGATGTATTACAGTTGAATATGTGTTTGACCTGTCAAGAATTCCTCTTGTGTATTTAGTTTAATTATAATAAGTAAAGGGAGGAAAAAAAAGTGAATGAGAAATATCCATTATAAAAGTACCAAATTTTGCTATGTGCAACTTCAAATATCTGTAGTGATAATTTTAAAAACACTGACTGATTTTTATATATCTAGTGCCATTTTGGGCACTTGAGATACTTCAGTGAACAAAAATAGACCATAAACCAATCTTGAACTAGTCATACCACTGCTGTAGTTCTAAAAGAGAATGAGGGTGGTAGAATTATTAGAATCACATCTGACTTGGGGGATCATGTGAGCTTGGGTAAATATCCAGTTGTTTTTGTTTAAAATTGTATTGAGAAGTGAGAATATATACTAGAAGAATCATATAATCTTGTGGTTTCCTACAAAGAAGTCTGAAATAAAAACCAAAATATTTTTCTATGAACAAATAAAAATATAAATAGAATCAAGTCACAACAAATTATTTACTACAGAATGTGTACTGCACAAATTAATCTGAGGGAAACAAGGAAATATAAAGCTGAGTGAGGCACTACCATACTTAAGGTAGTTGAAAATCCACTCTTTCACTAACCAAATGCTTCAAAAACACAAAGAGGTGATAAAAATTGTAGCTTTTGGCACCATCCTGGTGTAACTAGTAAAATTTAGGCCTGGTCCAAAGTAATTCAACAGAAAGAACTTCCCACCTTTGTTCTTGAAGCACGGAGGAGGCATGATTTTGAGATGGAAGGTGTCATATTTCAGGAGGGAGGACAGGGGGCCAGGAAGAACCTTCCTTGAAATGATATGTGAAAATGTATTTTGTCCCTTCTAGCTAACTGGAACAGGAGGTACCCACTTGCCTCAGCATCTCACAGAGTTTGAGAAGCAGAAGCTAGACATCATCATTTCTCTCATCCCCAGATTTCAATGGACAGGGTTTTGGGCCCGGAGCCTTCCAGAGGCCTAAGAGTCATTATAAGGGCTTCAGACTCTACAAAGAGCTTTTGGATACATGTCAGCCATGGTAGGGTTAATGCTGCACATGGAGCTTTTATTATTTCATTTGGTCAAAACTGGGCTTTCCAACTCTCCTGATGAAATGCAAAAGTAACATGTCTTCAGAAATTCATTTTTGTCCTCTGTCAAGATTACTCAGTGAAATAAAGCTTTGTTTCCTGAAAAACATAGTAATGTAGGGAGTAGGGATGTTTATACTTATCTCTGTTTCTGGCTGTTGCATAGTCACTTCTGGCATACAGGGCACAGTACATGGGCTCCATTCCTTCTGGTGCCCCAGGATTTATATCTTCATTCTGGTATAAAAAGGCTGCTGTGACAGAGACAAAGCTTAACTCCCTCTGAGCTATCAAAAATATGAATCACTGCTAGAGGCACAGAGGGAACTGCTCCCTGCCATTTAGCTTCTGAACACCATTATTGTCCTTTCTGAAAATAGAGGATAATATTACCTCATAATGTTCTACTTGGGAAAGTCAATCTCTGTGTTTTAAAATTTACTATGATTTGCTATGAAGGATATACACATATGTAAACAGCCATGTATTGTAACTACAAGAATAGTATAGCTAAAATGGTATATGAGTACATATGTATGTGTATATATAGATGGTGATTATTAGCAATAATAGAGTTCCTATTTCATCAGATAGGCTCCATTCAAACTCAGTGAACTGAAGGAAATGACCATACTGAGGAAAGGAAAATGCTAATAGTTCTGGCTCTTTTTTGGCTTTCAATCACAGTTCTTCTGGCTCATTGGCCGAGCTCGTTGGCCAGAAATGGGATAAAAAGAGCAAGTAACTACTGGTAATCGTTCTGTTCTGTGAAATATCATTGGTACATCAGAAAGATTAATTACAGAAACATTATGTCCTGTCTACTACTGTGCCGACAGCCTGAAACTAAGCAGTTGTGCTACTGAATCACACTGAAAGGGTTTCTGGCAGCCTGACCCTTCCTCCTGTGCTTCTCCCAAGTTCATATCTAAAAGATGAATGAGAAAATTTAATGGCATGAAGAACTGAAAAATGTGAACTTGAGTTTTTGTGACCTGAAAGTGGACCATTTCTTTTTAATGCATACTACAGAAACCAAAACTGAGGCAAATTAGAAATTAGAATATTATAGATTATAATTGTATTTGACTTTGGATAATCATTCATTGCTGTTTTAGGTTCAATCTTTTTCTATTTTTCAATGGACAGAACACTTAAGAAATTGAACAAAGGCATGAAGATCTTTAAGTTATGAGTTCATCTGAACAGAATTTTATATAATCTATGATAGGTCTATATCTATTTTTGTTTCATAATATTATACATTGCATTATGTGTATTTATATACAGTGATATTATCACTTTTGCAAACTAAAAGCTACCTAAGCCAGAACCCACATTCAATTTTTATATTCTAATGTATACGCACAAGTGCTTTTCACAACTCAGTGAATCAGATTGGGGCATCATTGTAGTTCCTACCTTGCATTCAAGGTCTTTAGATTTAAAGTGCCATAAATTGGAATCCCAATTGACAGTTGTGTCGCATCTGACACTTAGCCTATCAGAGCTTCATTTCTTCATCTGCAAAATAGGGATGGTAAGTCATACCCAGAATTATTAAAATTACAAAGTGAGTTTATGCATGTGAAATTCAAAATATAGTGACATGTGAACACATACACAAATTCTAGTTCACTTCTCCTCTTCCAAATAACAGTGAATAATTGTTAGGTAGGTAAATAACTATAAAGATTCTCCAGGTTCTGATTCGTCCTTTGGTTGCTTTTTATATTTGCCTGACAATAGTTATTCATGAATATTACAACTGGAAAGTATTGCACCAAAATTTTACTTTTAAGTACAATTACAAATATTTCTTAAAGTCAGTTTCACTAAAACATCAGTATATTAAATGTCTTCTGTGTCAAAATGTTAATCACACCAAAATATTTTTAAAATTGGCTCACATGTATTTTGGGAAAGAATTTTTAAACAACATATTAGAGGTGTCTTTAACAAACTAAAAGAAACAAAATCACATGTGATTTTAAGTGCACGATTCATGGGAGGAAACACAGATGAGGAGGCACATGCTGATAATGCTGCTGGAGCCAGGACAAATCCAACCCCAGAATACAGAGTCACCTAGGAAAGAGAACTACATAAAATGACAAAGATGTCATGACTGAAAATGCAACACCATAGTGGTCATTTATTTATCAAAAAAAGAATTGAGTATGTGACAACTATGTTCCATAGACCCATGTGTGTAAAGCCAGATCAGGAAAAAAGAGTATAATCCTCTGGACAAAGGAGCAATCAAACTGTGAGGCATGGATGGGCCGAGGGCTATACCCACCTCTTCTGCAGCGGCTGTCTTAAAAATGGACATGCTGTCAACTGATTGCAAGGCTGTATCTTTTGATTTCCATTTAACTAAATCTAGTTACTGTAATTTCAATTTATGAAAATTTCATACTTTTTCCAGTTTGATTCAAATTACTTTCCTCTCTCTAGAGACCCAAAGTTGCTTTCTCACAGAAATGTGACTATATCTACATGATACAAATTCACAGTCGAATGTGGCAGCATTTCTTGGACACTGATTTTGACTTTCTTTTGGTTGTATTAAAATTCTGGCTTCTCATTGAGCATGAAGATATTTAGCAAAGGTATTAACATAAAGGGTGATGGAATTTTAATACTGTGTGAAGAATTAAAGGAAACTGGTCCTAGGAGCTAATTATGGAAATGCCTCCTTAGTATCTTCCTCTGGAAAGAAGTCACTATACCCACCTACAAATCTGTTCACTTTCTGGAAAGTTTTTATCTTTGCCTTATTTTTTTTCAGAAATGTCTTCAGGATAATGCATTTAAAGTACTTGTGGAAGTATATTGTCACCAGAAGCTTCATTACTTGTTTTATAAAGATTAGTTTCTATTATCTCCCATCCATAAGTAAATCACTTCAGTGAAGCGGATGTGTATGTAGCAATCTTAGTGACTGAATGTCAACAAAAGTAGTAAGTAAAGAGAGAGAATCTGAATAGCTTCTTGAAGAAACCTGTTTAAATCCTATACTTCAAAATACTGGAAGTTTTATTACTTTGAAATTGTCAACAATGTGAACTGAGCTAAACCTAGAAGAGAGTTAAATAAGTAATTCATCAACAAAAAATACCCCAAATAATAATTGTTGAGGACAGTCTAGTTCAAAGAAATGCCATTGTAACCTTTTCACTAATTCATTTCATTTTAAAATCAAAGGAGACACATTATTTTCAAGCATTTAAAAGAGCTAAAATAATAAAAAAGTAACTTTTTATCCTAAATAATTTACTATAATAAATTTTCTTGTTAGTCAGCCTCAGCTTAGACTGAATCTTTGCTGAACTTAAGTTACTGAGAATGCTGCAGCATTTATGAGAGCATTACTGGACTCTGGGTGGTTATTTCTACTTTCTTTCATACTCCTCTCCCATAGTATAGAAGAGCCCTTAATAGATGGTCAAGTAATTAGCATTGGCCTCAAACGTATAGAACTCATATATTCACAGAACTAGCATTATTAAATATATCTCCGTAATGTGTCTGTTGGAAAATTGTTCTCTCCCCAACAACTACAACAACAACAAAAAAACCTTGGTCCAGTGGTGGATGGGCTGGGTAGAGTGGGGCAAAGGGGAAAAACCTAGGACAACTGTGATAACATAAACAATAAAATATTTTTTAAAAATACTTGGTCCAAATAAGATTTACCAGTAAATTATTCCAAATTTCTAAGCAACTTCTAAGATAATTCCCATATAATACAAACTATGCTAAATTATACATAGTTCTCTTCCAATTTTTCACTATTATCAACAGTACAGTAATTGACATATTTGTACATAAATCATTAACATCTATTATTTCCTAATGATAGATTCCTAGAAGTGTAATAATTAAGATGACTGCAAATATTTTTAAGGTTCTTGCTACATATTATCAAGTTGTTGTACAGAAAGGAAATACCATTCTGTATAAACAGTCAGTGTATAAGAATACTTTTTTTCATCTAAATCTCTTCAACTTTGCCTATATAAAAGATATAACTTGTTTTCCAAAATATGCATTCTTCAAAAATATAAAATATTATTAAAGCAAAAAATTACAGAAATCATATTTGTTATAAAATTACATAAATTTTCTTTTATTTTCTATCTTTCAGTCTTTGAAGGGAACTAACCTATTATATACTTCATCATCTCCCTCCATAACCACTTAATTTCTCCCTCCCCCCTCTCCCAACTATTCTCCTGTTTCCACTATTGCTCTCTCCTTCTGCAAAACAACAGCCAAGATAATCCCTTAAAAACGAATTCACAGTGTGCTGCACTGTTTAGAACACTCCAGTGGCTTCAGATCTCATGAAGGATAAGAGCTAAAATGCTTAGAGTGGTCTCCATACCTTTCTAACTTTAGCTCTCACTGTTCTTTCCCTCACACCCTCTACACTGGTCTGTTTGCTATTCTTGAAACATGTCAGACACACTCCCCTCTTGGGGTATATCCCTGCCTGGACTACTCTTCACCCCTCCTTGTGCATGGTTCTCTCTCTCATTTCCCTTGGACCTCTTCTCAAATGTTGATTGTGACATTCTAACTGACCACCATATGCATACAAGCACTGTCTCCTCAAACACTTCCTACCCACCTTCCTTGCTTAATTACTTACAGTCTAACAGCAGGCATCTTGCTTAACTATCAAGCTATCATCTCCCCCCCAACACTAGAATGTAAGATCTGTGAATAATGTGATTTTTGTCTACCTTAATCACTGCTGTACACCTGGCATTGCCAACAAGGCCTGGCGGAAAAGTAGGAGTCGCATGAGTGAATGAATAAAAGCAAGGGCAAGGGCTGTGTAAAGCAACAAAGTGAAGGGAAGCTTTCTGTTACTATCTTGCAGAACTCAACAGATTTCTAGTTTTGAACCCATATATGTTCATGTGTTTTGTTTAAGGTTAAAATGATATTTACACTGTAAACTTAACAATACATTCACAAGCTAAAGGTTAAAAAAAAGAACTTCAAGCCATTTAGAGAAAAAAAAACTTTGAGATTAGTAAAATAAATAAACAAAACTAAAATCAATTTTTATTTTTATATGAAGAAATACATGCCATGTTGTCAGTTTAGTTTTTATTTTATTTTACTTCTGGAAGTAAAATAGTGAAAGCTGTTGGGTTTTATTTGATTTCCATTCAACATAAATTTACGGCAGGTCAAACATATGCCTCTTTCCCACCCAAGAAAACACATACAACTTTCAATTCTTTTATTAACTTACATAATTTACCTAAATATCTCTATTACATTTTAAAATGTTATACCACTATATCTTTATATGCTTTATAAAACACACACACACACACATTTAAATGAACATTTAGTGTTAAGGTTATTATATTGTCAGTGTCATCAGCAATATTTTCAGACATTTTTACTAGCTAAGTACTTTATTTAAAAGGATGTTAAGCACATATTTCAAGTTACATATAAATGCCAAGATCTCCACTGAGAATCATCATGCAAAGGTTTTAAAGTGGTTTATATGGTTGTAACAACTCTCAACACCAAGTTGTTTTTCAACTTTTCTCAGGACTTCTAAACATAGAATACAAATAAAAATTTTATAGTGTGTAAAATATATGAAGTTTAGTAGCACTCTTGCTTTGGAATTAGTATTCTACTGGAAGACCAAAAGAATGTAAAATTTTTACAACTAAGGACAGACAAAAAACTTGAAAATATTTTATGCATTCCCTTAATATATTAATAAATAGCTCAGCATTTTCATATTGATTTAAAATAAACATTTAGTCTTTACCATGAGAAATTGCAATAAAGAGAAATAACATTCAATTACCACAAAGAACAAATGATACTATCTTCTGTATCTTTATGCTTATGTTTAGAAACACACACAAACACACCCTGTACTGAAATGTAATATAATTCACAAGACTATGTTGCAACTGTAATCTCCAGTGAATTATGTAATGCCTCCCCTCTTTATATCCTATAGCTATTTTTTCCTCTTCACTTGAACTGCAAAAAATCTTCTGGAGGAAAAAAAGCAATGTATTTTTGTTTATTGCCTAGAAATACATCAATTTAAAAGAAAACAGACCTCCATTCTAAGATTTTATATTTGTTTAATAGCACCACCTAAGCAAAAACTGCTAAACTGTCAAGAAAGTCAGTATTTATGTCAATATGTCATAGTGTGAAGAAGACTTGGAAAAATTAACCTTTTGCATTTCACTGAAAGCCATATTCCTGAAAGCAATTTTCCAAGTTTCCTAAGTTTTGAATCTTATCTATTTTCAGATGTTCAGAGGAAGAGGGTACTTGGATAAAGGTAATGAATGAATCCACTTCCCTGAAAAATCTGTTAACTTTACTGATCAAGGCTGAATGGAGTGATCAGAGACAGACAGACTTTGTTTCTGAATACACTTAATTTATTAGGATGCTCAAATCCTATTTAAAACTCTGCGAGTGAAATGAGATTGAAGGTAGTGAATTATTAAATAATATTTATAAAAATGGTAAAGGTTAAACAGTCAAAAATAATGACATGGTATTAGCATGATCACCAAGTATGTTACAATCCTTCTTTAATTCTTTCTTTATATTCCATATGCCATAGAGCCCCCAAAAGTATGAACATAAAATGGGAAATATTGAGTCCCACTAAATTCAAATTTACTACTACAGCAAATGTATCACTCATCCTGCCATCCCTGATATTGAGTCGTGTTCCTTAAATGAACTAGTTCCAAAGACTTCAGCACATTTTTAGGGTTTGATTGTTTGTCTTTTGGAAAAGCAATGCCCTATGGAAAATTTCTGTAGCTTTGCAGAGTTATCTATGTAACTTTCTGATGTCAATTGTTTTAATGATGAATATTGGAGTCTAAGGGTAACAGTTCTGTTCAAAATAAAATCAGGGAGAAATGCTGGAATTGATTGATAGGCATTTGTGATCATGGCTTAATTTGGATTAAAATTCAGAAGTCAGCCTGGTGGCAGTGATTTCACACTTGGCTAAAAAGACTTCCCTCTCTAAGTTTGGATTGTTGAACTCATACATTATGTATTTTCTTTAATGACCCACATAGCCAAGGGATGGCACTTTAAATTGATGAGTGTTATATATTCATATGTAGAACAAATTAGTTTAGGGGCAAATGAAGAATAGATGTTCAGTTGAGCTAGCATGAACTGCCACAATTATAGTGATTATTATAACCACAGTCTAATACCTTCCAGACATCAGCTATCATTATATATGTCTCTATCATAAAGACAAAATCTTATCTCTCTTTAAAAGTTACATTACATGAATATTATTTATATAATATAGTTTGATACTACCAGTGTTTCATGTCAATCCACTACTTTGAGGAATTTAATATTCAACAGCACCAAATTTGCTTTAAGGCATGTCTAGGATCACAATTCATCCATTTAAAAGCTTTTGCTGTATTATATTCTAGAAACTTTGTTTTGAGAAAGATTCTTGAACATAATAATTTCATTTAGTCGACATAAATGACTACAATCACCATGTTGTCGTGTTCCCAGCAAGCGGCCTGCTCAGGGCAGAATGGCCGACGTCTGCTGAACATGCGCCAGGTCCGTGGCAGACAACACTACCCGTTAGCCTAAATATTAGGAGAAAAGCTATGCAAGAAAGTGAAAACACCAGAAGAAACCCTCATCTGCTTCTGGCATCATAGAAATTTACTGAAGTCACATCAGGATATGTCCCTCTAGTTGTTTACCTATTTTTTAAGTCCTAGGTTACAATCATAGTCTACTATATCCTGTTCTTTGTTTTGATTTATAATAAATTTATATCTTTACTCAGTTTATTATGCTGATTAGAAAAGTAATACATGCTTCATATGGATGATTTAAAAATAAACAAAAGCCAGTGAAATAAAATAATAACCTCTAATCTCATCAACCAAACAAATCTACTTTCACATACTTGATATCAAAATAAATATGTGATTTTACATCTTTGGTCTGTATGTCAAGCTAATGCATGTATGTAAAAATGAGTTTGTGATATTCAGTTTTCTAGATGTAAAAGTGTTTGTTTATTCTTGCTTCAATTCTTCAATATTATGCATAAGGCTTATGGCCATATTTGTTGTCCCAACCTCTACCCATGCATTTGGGAATATTCAGTTAAGATCATTTGAAAAACTAAACTCACACTAGCTCAAGTAAAAGTCAGGGTGGAACTGGATGCTGTTGGTCAGTATGCAGATGTTCTGGGTGTTAAGTACACACAGAACCCATTAAATAGGCACCTGAAAACTAGTGAGCAAGCAAGTCAACTTCTTTTCCCTTGAGGCCGCATACTCTCCTCATTTCTGTATTTCTTTACACTTTTATGGATCTTTCTCCCTCCTTAACTGATTCTGCTTGTTTTCTTAGGGTATAATCCTACGTGGACTACCAGCCTTCACCAGGCTCCTATCAGCTGACCTCCTCATGTTTGAATTTTTACAGTTCTAGAAACCAGTACATGATCAGCTCATCTGAATGAGACAATACATACCACAGGTGGCTAACCAAATAATCCTCCGGCTCTTTCTGAGAGCTGCTGGCCACATGTAACTCAGTCAGTAGTCACCTCTGCATGTACGTACACACACAACAGCCTTGTACTCTTTCTCTAAGTAGAAAGCAATATACATAATTTTATTTAAGAAGGAAAAGTGGATAAGGGAGAAAATTGAAAGATGGGATCTGTTATTAATTTGGTGTAATGAGTTAAAGGTTCATGGCTCTGTTTTAGATATTTTGTGATAATAAATATGAAGAATAGAAAACAATTGCCCTATGCTTAGCACTAATTAGGTTTTTAAAATATGTTAATTTTCCACTAATTTTTCTTGAGTATTTTTTTTAGGTATCTCTTGATAAATCTTCATGGTAACATATATGAAAACAGATATGTTTATTCCGTGATTTGGTGGAATGAATTTTCAAAATTCTAGATTTTTAAAAAGATTTTATTTATTTATTTCTTTTTAGAGGGGAAGGGAGGGAGAAAGAGAGGGAGAGAAATATCAATGTGTGGTTGCCTCTTGCATGCCCCCTACTGGGGACCTGGCCGGCCACCCAGGCATGTGCCCTGACTGGAAATCAAACTGGTGACCTTTTGGTTCACAGGCCAGCACTCATTCCACTGAGCCACACCAGCCAGGGCAAAATTCCAGTTTCTAAGTTTGGTAAAACTTATAATGAGTAAAAGCATCTAATAAATACTGAATTAATACTAGTGATAAGCCATATGATCTTTTCTTGTGACGTTTTCTTTTCTAAGATCTAAAGACCCATGAGCTGATAGCAAGTGTTCAATATTCCCATTCTCTCACCATTATATACAACAAGTTGCACCTCAACTAGTTCTGCAGTTGACTGAATGAATTTTTTTATAGGGACTAACATTAACACTGTGAGTTTGTAGCCAGGTTTGTGTTGGCATTTTATCTGGTAGGGAGAGGTGACAGATGAGGGACTCTGAAACTGCCAAATACAGACTTTAAAATTCTCTTCATTTAGCAGAGTGGAGGATTGAATGGATTTTACCATGTTAATGTATGTTCTCAAGCATTTTCTCAGTACAGGGTCAACAATGATTTGATCAAATTAAGGGAGCTATTATATTCTCAATAAAACAAAAACTCCATTTCTCTGCTTGTTTCACTGAGATTACTAGATGCATTTTCTCAAAAGCTTTTTTTCTTTTTGATGGTATTCAATATAGTAGAACAAACTTTTCTTTGTCATTCACACTGACTCTACTTTAATTAATCCCCAAATTACTATAATAGCCATCAGTCTTCAGAATTCTAGCTACATAGATTTGAAAGGAAATTGAATACCTTTAGTAACATTTGCTAAAAATAGGCATCAATCTTATATATAGCTGATCTCACTGGCTGGACTCTTATTTCCTTTCTCACTCTATCCTAGTTGACCCCACCATTCCAATGATTTTAAGTGCATCTATAGGCTGATGATTCTAAATCTGCAGATTTCATCCAAGCCCCTTTTCTGAATCAGATTTGTATATCCAACTACTTTTGCACTTGGGTTATTCAAAGTTAACCTCAAGTTAACATATTCAAACTGAACTGTTGATTTTCTGCCAAATATTTTCTATCCTTAATTTCTTTTACTTCTCAGAAAATGATTCCTTCAACCATGCTTTTCTCAAAGTCTAAAGCTTAGGAGTCATTACCAACATGTCCCTCAGCCCCATCACTAAATGCTGTCAGTTTAACCCTCCAAAGTGTCACAAGTGAGTGTCACTTCTTGATCTATTTTGCCACCATCTTTTTCAGGTCAAAATTAGAGTATAATTGGGCTCCTTGTTTTCACTCTTGTCATCCTTTACTGCTTTCTTTCACAACCCATGAAGCAAGAGTTTTTTAAATGATTTATGAAGTTATTCTAGCATTTAAGAAATTTTAAATATTTTATGTTACTAGTTAATAGTAAATGTTTAGAACATATCCTATTCTAACATAAATTCTTCAGCTAGATCCACCTGGTCCTTCATGATCTGACCTTTGCCTTCCTCCTTGAGGCTCTATTTTCCCACTGTCCCCCTAACGCACCGAGCTTCAGCTACTGTGCCCTTCTTTTAAAGACTTAATTAAGCCGAGTCCTTGTAAAACTGAGTCATCACACATGCTGCTTTCTCTACTTCAAAGTTTAGAGTGATATAAATAATAATCTCTTAAATCTAGTAATCTTTCCCTTCATAATACTTACCTGTTTGTGATTATTATGTCTCTCTTCTCACCTTCCTGTAATCTTTGGGAGACATTGCTATAGCAGCAGAACTTGATCTCTGCTATATTATGGGAGCTTAACCTAATGCCTGATGCATAAAAATTGCCTAATAAACTTCTTTTGATTGATCAACAATATTTGAAAATACATGATATTTCAAAATTAAAGAATAGTATGTCTTCCACTTTAAGAAACTATCACTCTTAGGATATAATCTGTAAGTGATTAGTAAATTTTAAATGAGTATCATTACTAAAAGTAATCTAGCCCTGAATGCCATGGCTCAGTTGGTTGGGCATTGCCCCACAAAGTGAATGGTCACCAGTTTGATTCCAGTCAGGGTGCATGTAAGAGGCAGTCAATCAATATTTCTGTCATACATTGATGTTTTTCTCCTTCTCTTCCTCCCTACCCTTCTCTCTAAAAATAAATAATTAAAATCCTTTAAAAAGTTATCTAAAAAACTATTTACTTGACCTATTTGTAATAAATGTTGTGATTCAATTTTCAAGAGAGATCCTGCTCTCTACTTTATATCTGAAATTTTTTCTAGGTCATTGTATATGAAAGAAACACATGCATATGAAAATTTTTTAGATTATAATATAGAAAATTTATAATTATTTAGCAATTGGAGACTTAAACATTTTAGTATTTTCTACTTTAAATTTTTTTCTTGTTGAAACTCATCGTTTTGTTTTCCTTTTCATCTTTCAACTCAGCAGCTCTAAGCCTGACATTTTTAACACCCCAGTGGAATGTCTGGTTTTCATTTGCAAAGCACACCTCATTTTTACAAGTGAAACATTTCACTTTTACAAGTGAAACATCATGGTCTGAGGAGCACATGCAAATCTTACAACCAGCTCTGCTTTATTGCTCTGATCCCTATTAACACAGACTGAAACTTCTCATAAGATAAGCTTTTGTTACAGAAGCAAAATACTTTCCCATTTTGAAAAGAAAGGCTGTCCATTGAGCTTGCTTCTGAATCTTTGCATGGGAAGTGCCACTGGCGTTTACAGAGTGTTGGCCTCACTTATCAATGTGCCAATGATAGCTACTTGAGAAAGTGCAGAAGTTCATGTGTGCCTTGAGTGGTTTCCACACTCACTTTCATTGGCTGTACACACCCATTTCCCCGACTCCAGGAGACAGACAAAATAAAAACACAACAATGTGGCTCAGAGAAAACACTGGCCCTGGGAGTCCAGAGTCTAGTTTTAGTTCTGATTCCAACTCCAACACCCTCTTTGACACTGAACAGTTCGGTTCATTCTCCATTTCAGTCTCTAATCTATAAATGATGGAAGTTGGTTGATTAGACCCTAAGAAGTCTTTCAACTTTTATTTTCTGTTAGTCTATTTTTCCATTTCTTAACTGAAAAAAAAATAACATTATTGAAATACTATGTTTTATTTTTCTAATTTATGTTGAGCACCAAAATGGGACACGAAGGTCATACTCTTTCTTTTAAGCTCCTTAGGTACATAGTTTTATTACCATATATATTTTTGTGGCACTATTTTCTTCTTACCTGTCAAAATATTCTGTAAAGACATAGACTTTAAGGCAACACTCCTCCTTCCGTGCTTACCTAACCTCATGTCAGTATTTCACTTACGTGTGGAGAGGTCGAGGATATATTTTAATATGTTAGCAAAGAAATGTGCTTTCAAATTTATTTTATCTTCTATTCAGTAGATTGGCTTTGAGTTGATTCTTTCTAGGAAGTCTGTATCATAAACTATTGAAGGAGCTACATCAGAGGACTGACGTTTGTGTTTGGGAAATTCCCTTCCTTGTCCTCTGACCTCCTTTATCTGGAACTTACATACCACTTATTGCTCTCTGTTAGTAGCTGCCTCTGCAGACCTGACAAGAACATTTAAAAACTCTTCTTTATTATTAAGGCTGTCATTCAACTGTTATGGTTCTTCTCCTATTTCCAACCTGTGCTTTAGTGATGCCAAAATTCCCATAGAATGAAATTTTGAAGAAGGTCTTTAAGAAAGTCAGAAAAATGCATATTAAATTTCTGTAAAACATTTTGTAAGTTACTGCTTCTTTATCGTTGAAATCAGTTACTAAACTAAAAATAATGGCCATGTTTTATAACTGGGTTTTACACAATGAATTTTGATAACTATATTTAACTGTAAATATGTGTTTTAGTTATCATAAGAATTAAAAAGAGACTCGAGACCTTTGTCTCAGTATCTTTTCTACTGGTTCCTTGAGATGTTGGAAAAGTTTACTAAGATTTAGGTTAGGTTTTCTTTCTCTTATCTTTACAATACATATTGTCCTACTGTGTGCTGAATGTCATTAGTTTATGAATATGCTATGTAATGTAATCTTCAAAGAAAAATAGGGGCAGGCAGTGTAGCTCCCAGTTTACAAACAAAGAGAAAATGGAAGGTATGATAAAACAGCTAATAAATTGGGAGACAAGAATTCAAGCTAGGCTTAGTTGTCTAACTCTAAGCTGTTTACTTATTTATGTTTTTTTGTTTTAAAAGTAGTTTGACTAATTGAAAAAAACGTTGGTGAATTTATGGTAAGTCAAAGTTATTTTTAACCTCTTAGTTTTAAATTTTCAAATACATGCAATTAGAATGAATCCAGCAGTTAAAGACCTTTCTCAGTAAAAAGGTCTGTTTATGTTAAACTCCCAGTTGTCTCATTGTAAATAGTTACTTCTACAGTCAGTGAGTCATTGAAAAAAATAATACTTTTGTAGGCATTTTATATACATACTGCAGAGTCCAATTTTACTTTATTGAGGAAATATATTTTATCAATGGTAAAAAGATAAATGTTAGTCTTCCCTGAACAAATTATCACAAATTTTAAAACTCAAAATGAACAAGGTTGATTACAGTCAAAACAAAATTAAATGCATCGTATTTACTTAATCAACAAAGAGAAATATTTGGTATTTTCAATTATAGTTCCAAATTAAATCCTGAAGGATTTTAATCATCAATTGAAAACATATTGTGATTTAAGCTAAAAAAGAAAAAGGAAAATACTATAAATTTCAGTTCCATAAAGTTTTTTGTTCCTTTCCCTATATGGGTTTCAAAACCTAGCAAACTGACATTCTTAAGGCAATGTGAAATCAAAGCTAATGATCCTCATGTTTTTGAGGGGCCATTAATAATGGTTGGATTTTTCTATATAAAAGGAGAATTATTTTTTCTGATGGTTGATTATGGAATGGTTTCCTGAATGGTATGACCAAAAAATTTGAATAACTATGACCAAAATTTGAATAGCTGTATGTATATTGCAAAGCAGTATGAACAGATGGACACATTAAAGGACGACCATGTGTATTCTTTACCAGCCCTCCCATCAGGAGGGGAAGGCCTGTGTCTCTCCCTGAACCCGTGCACGTGTTGTGACGGCTTTAACAACAGAGTGTGGTGGAAGTGATGACATGCCAGCGTGTGGGCCTGGTCTGAAGAAATCAAAAATATTTTGCATGTTATTTGCATTCAATTAATTTTAATCACTAAATTTTTACTGATGTTATCAGTATCTACATTGATTTAAAAAACTGAAGATTGAGCTTTCCATCTTTCTAATGCTTCTTATAAAATTAGAGTTGGAACCTGGAGTATGCTATGACAAATAAGCAAATTTATTAGGCTGTTATGCCTAATATATGTTTGGGGTTCTTTGGAATCCTTGATTCTGTGAATTTATAGTTTTTATCAAATTTGGAAAAACATGGACATTTTTCCTTTAAATACGTATTTTGCCCCACCACAAACATCTTTTTGAGATGTCTTTTGAGAGTCTACAATTATATGCATATCAACCAATCTGAAGTTCTCCATAGCTCACTAATGCTCTGTTAGTTACCCTGTATAATCGTTTCCCCCTGTAGGGTAACTGGAGGCAGTCTGGCTTCCTTGCCCATGTGTCTGGGTAGCTAAGAGAAGCAGTGTTCCCATAGCCTTGAGACTGGGTTCGAAAAACTGTTCCCATAAAATGAAGTGGGCTCGCATGCGCAGAATTATGTTATGTTATATAATTTCTGGCATCTTGCCGGCTTTGTTCTCCTCTAGTACTTAAACAGGTAGGGACTCCCTGCTGGGGGCAATGATAATTAGAGACATGCAAGGGGAGAAGTGCCGTTATGGGTGCCACACTGGGGAGCAAGGACCATGACGTGAGACATACAGACAGATACACAGCTTGCAGCGTGCATGGCTCGCCCACCCGTGAATAAAGGCATGCCAGACATCCCAACGGCTCCATGAATATTATTTCGTCTGCACAAGTACCATGAGCCTGCCTGGCCTTGAAAGGTGGCAATACACCCCCTCTCTGTGCTTCATTTTCTAATGTTTTTTACTGTTATGTCTTCAAAGGCATTAATCTTTTTCCTCTAAAATGGCTTATTGGCTATTACTCCCATCTCATACATTTTCTTTTCACCTTTACAAGTTCAATTTGATCTACTTATTTTATATATTTTATGTTTATACTTAATGTAGTCAATCCCCTCTGGCTTTTGAACATATGGAACACAGTTATTATAACTGCTTCAATGTCATCATCTACTAAGTCTACCATCAATATTATTTCTGGGTTGGTGTTACTGGATGATTTTTTGTTTGTTTGCTTTACACCTTATGGTTGTATAAGTATGCCTGGCAATATTTTATTGGATGCCACATATTGAGAATTTAGTTTTCTAGGTGCTAGGTAATTTTATATTCCTATAAATATTCTTTTTTTACATTATTTTTATTGCATTTTCTCCATTACCATGCACTGCCCCTATACTCTCATCCACCTCCACCCATTTCTGAGGGGTGTTTAAGTCATTTGATCCTATCTGGTCTAGCTTTTAAGCTTTGTTAGGTAAGACCAGAGCAGTGTTTAGTCTAGGGCTAATTATTGCCCTAGTGAAGTAAAACTCTTTTGAGTACTCTACCACATAGCTCTTGAATTATGAAGTTTTTCATTCAGGCTGGCTGGGTCAACAATCATTTCTAACCCTTTGTGATCCTCAAGGATTTTTTCCTCTAGTTCTTTCTGATAACTTTGTCCAGTGGTGGGAATTTGCTCATATACATGTAGTGACCCCTACTCAGCTGAATACTCTAGATCTCCCAAATTCTGTGTTCAGCTCTATTTCCCCAGAACCCTTTCCCATGAATGTTGGCCACAACCTCTGCCCCCCAAACTCCCAGTTCCATCTCCTCAACTTAGAAATACTACTGCAGTCTACTTGGACTCTCCTTCCTATGCTTGCAAATTCTCCCCAGCTGTAAACTGGGCCAAATATAGAGATCATTTTATATTTTCCCACCACTCAGGAATTAATGATCTTGTTTGCCTGATACCAAATGTTGAAAATCATCTTTTCATATATTTGGTATGATGTTTTAATTGCTTTAGATGGGAGGATATATACAGTTTCTCCTATTCCATCTTGGTATAAAGTAGAATTTGAAAACTATTATTCTAATCATTCAAAGATCACCATATGATAAAAACTTTCTTATCTTTCATAGGTTCATTGATATACTTCTTTATCATCATTCAATAAGAAATAATATATTAGAATCATTGTCCCAGATAGTCTTGTTCAGAAGTAATATAATGTACTTGATTTATCCATATTATACTTTCTATAAGAAGACATATAAATAGCCACTCAACCTATGCATTTTTCCTGTAGAGACTAGAAAATCATTTAAGAGGAAGTCCATTCTCTTTTAGGATAGCCTTGATAGAACCAAACATTTTCTTTATACTTTTGTGAAGTCTGTACTTTACTGTTACTTGATCTATTACCTGGTGTATTTAGAATAAAATATAAATGGTCCAGTACATGACAACATTCAAAATAATTTAAGGTAGATAAAGCTGAGTGTCTTTTTTTGGCTAACAGCATCAGGCTCCTCCAATCAATTGAATATGATACCTTTTTTGATCTGCCATGATTCTCATCTGCAAACAATATCTTTTTACTTCGAGTCACGTCATTGCATTGGTGTTCTCATGGGGTCTTTAACCTCTCACAATTAGAAATTATTATATTTGTTTCATAGACATTGTTGGTCTTTATTTTCCCACATTTTTTTACTATCTGTTCTCTTCATATTGAATCTCAGAACTCTCATATGAGATATTTTCTTTTGTTTTTGAAGAGCAATCATTAGCATTTCCTTTCTTCAGAGTTAGGGATGTTCAACTCAGTTTTAGATTATCTGATAGCTTCTTTATTTATCCCTCGTTCTTGAATTATCACTTAGCCAAACATAAAATTTTTAGTGGACACCTGACTGTATTCATGTTGAAAAGTGATTAGAGAGTATAATTTTCATTGTCGGCAGATAATCTATTTTTTCTCTGTCTACACAGCTGTTCTGCAGTTTGATGTTTGTTTGTAAGTGTAGATTTGTTTTTACTTTTCATTCTTGAGATTTGTTTTCTAAAATCTGAAGATACACAACTTTCAATGACTCTGGAGTTTTTCTAATGTTTTATTTTTTGTTTTTCACAAGTATCTGTGGAATTCTAATAAAGTATATATTAAACCTTTTCTTCTATTTTTCTTAACTATTTATATTTTATAATCTGCATAGTCTGTGCTACATTCTGTGTAATTCCCTTAAGTCTAATGAATGGCCTGTCTTTCCACTTTTATTTATTTTATTGTTTAGCCTCTCTACTGAAATTTTAATGATTATAATTTAAATTTTTATTTTTCCATATTTACTTTTGACTCTTTTAAGAGCAACTGTTCCTTCTTTAACTTTTTAAAAAACTTTTTGTACTTCCCTAAGCACAACTATTCTCTGCTTTCTGAAATTTTACCTAATGCCACTTTGCTTTCATCTACATCAGTACAATAACAGCATTTTTTGTAAAATTAATAACTTTGTTCAGATTTCTTTCAGTTAATGAAAACAGCACTAATGTAGGTCTTTCATAAAAGTGAAGCAATATAACTCTAACATTCAGACAGTGTGATACTCTTCACTTTATGCCACTTGTGGCATAAATGTGCTGCTATCACACAGTGGGGGCAACATGTACTACAAATAAATGTAATGTATGTCCATGTCAGATAATTTCAAAACCTAAAGTCCTCTGGGACCCAGTGCCGCTCTTGTTGCAGTCAGTTCGTACTTCTGTAGGTTTGTGTTTGCTCACGTGGGTTGCAGTTTTGGATTAAGTGTGTGTTTCATCAGAATTTCTTCAAGGTTTATGTGGAGGGTGAGCTGTTCCAGAGAATTCCCTTCTATTTTCCATGCAACCCCACATTATCCACAACTTAGTGCTAACAATGAGTACAACCTCTGGTTAATTTCTTGACTTCGAATTTTCTGGATGCTTGGAAGAATATGTTTAAACTCCAAACTAGATGAAAGGTAGTGGTATAATTATGAATTTTCAGAGAGGCTTTTTTTTTTAAATCCAGAGGTTAGATGGAGTCTGACAGGCTTTCCATCTGTTTCTAATTGTTAGTAGATGGATGTTGCTTCTGAGTACATTTACTTTTTCACTGAGGTAGAGTCCTGCAAGGGTCTTGAATTTAATGGAACCAGCTTGTTTACCTTGTGGGGCCTGGCACATTGCCTCTTGTCCCCAAGATGGTTGTTAAAACATTTTAGGGCACTGAGATTGTTAAACATTCACAGGGCAGCTGTCGTTCCCATGAAGAGATTTTTGATGAGCTTTCTTGTTGTTACCTTGTTTTGATCTTTGAGGATTCCCTTTTCTAACTTACAACTATTTTAAACTCACAATAATATTATTTTAGCAAATATTTCTAAGGTTTTGTAATGAGAAAGTCCTTCAGACTGAATATTCCAAATACTGCCCTATCTTCCACAACTTCTACATCATTTGGAGACACACTTACTGTGACAAAGACAAAGACAAAGAATTATACCGCATTTAACTGAGAACTCTGTGTTATTTAACAATAATTACAAAGCTTAATTATGGCTACTATATCGATTTATAAGTTACTTAATTGTCTTTACATTCACCCCATATTTATTTGTCTTGTCCCCACGTAAAAACAACTAGGTTCTGATGTTCAGATGCACCAGGTATCAAGTCAGGGTTGTTTCAGTTTTAATGATAGAGTCAAAGTGTCTTAAGCCAGAAATCAGATTTAATTGGATAATATTTAAAAAATCCAGTAGTTAAACTAATGTCCCATAAGCTAATGATGTTGCCAAAATCTTCTTCATATTTCAAATCTGCTTTTCTCACATCAATTTTGTTCTTCCCTGAGAAGTGGTGGAAAAACAAACAGCTTACTTTCATAAATTTGGCAACCCCCGCAGAAGTAGATCTCCCCTCTTCAAAAGAATTCTATGTATCACTCTTATTCGTTTGGATAAAATGTCAATACTTGGATCTGACTATGGGGTCAGCTCCATCAAAGTACATGAATTAGAAAAGGAGACAGAGCAGACTCCCAACGGGAGAGTTGAATATGTTAGGACGCAAGCAAAATCAAGATTCCCACCGCACTGTGCACTCTCCATTTTTGTGGTCCAACTGTCTAAACACATTGAAAGAAAGATATTATTCTAAAATCACTTCTTCTTAGCACATCACACTGGGGCATAGTAAGTATTGCCTTTCTCAATAAGTTCATAAAACGTCTCACTCCATTTAGCTGAACCTATTGTCCTCCACTTTATAAAACTGGAATGACAATTCTCCAAAATTCCACAAATTTGTATGCTGATCATCTTCTCAATGCCCTGGGATGCAATTCACAGAGCCTAGAAAATTCAATGAATTTATACTACTAAGGCCTTTCTTTACAATTTCCTAAATTTGGGGAAATTGAAATTTCTTATATCAATATTTGCTCCACAGAGTTCAGTTTGAAGATTGAGATCTTTGACAAAGGTAAGAAAATATTAGTTAGAAATTCTCCAGTCTTTCAGCAGTAGAATCCTTTATCTCCTACTTAAAAAGGAAGCCAAACTTCCCTTGTTTTCCCTCTTTCTCTAACAGAAACAAATTTGCCCTTATGTTACTTAGTATTTTGTAAGCATTAATTTTCATGTGAGTAACATACTTGCAAATGAAACCCTCATCTTCTAGGACAGTGTTCTGATTCAGAATACATTTGTGATGAAAGAAGCTTTATTACCACTTTTTTTCTAACACATCACGGATGTTGTTAAATACATAAAAAATGAATCATTAGAACAACGATTAGACGTGAAGCACTCAGAGACTGAACTCTGCCATGAAGGTTTTTAAACTCTCACTTACAACACCTTTCCTCATCTCCCGGTACTTGTTCATGAACCGCACTTCCAGTAGCGAAGATCGGGGGTACCTCTGACCATGCTCAACTTGTCCCTCCAGTGTGTCACAAATTCAGAAATAGGTTTTATTTCTTCTCATTGTCAGTTTCTTGTGAATATGAGTTGAAAAACAGATTCATTTGCTCATAGTATACTTATCCTCAAGGCAATGAAAGTCCAGCACTTGCCAGCTTTTATAGACATCCAGAAAGTTTAAACCACCAGCAGTGCTCCTCTTGGCCTTAGTTCTCTACTGTGACTGTTTAAACAAAAACATGTTCTTCTACTACTACATGAGATTTGAGCCATTCCTAGCCTAATATCAACCGTAATCAAAAAAAAAAAACCTGTATTCTCACTTTTTGGCCTAGCCAAGTGCTATACCTTCTAATCTTTGTTCTCATTCCAAACGCCCAACTGTACATTTAACAGCCATTGATGCCATGAAACTCAATTTCTCCCGCTATCTCAAGTTTTCAGTGGCAGCCTTTCCCCTGCTTTGTTCTGCAAGATATAAAATGCATTCTTTAGTACACATGGTCCATGATTATAAAAACTTTGGTAATTGTGTCTAGCAGTTCATTTTGGCAAGTAATGTGTCCTTGCAATTCAGCTTAAGTCAATATGCTGTGAAATTGATGATTTCCGACCACTCTCCATCACATAGTCCGTATGTTCTCTGTAAACACAGCCTACACTCTGACTGACCGTGTTTACTCATATTGTTTTAAGTGAGCTGGGACTACAGTTGATTTTCAAAGCACATAAATAATTTCCTTACCCTTGAGTGGTGAAACAATTCTCCTATTATAGGCTACTTTTATATCTAACCTGTGAAATAAACTTTTGGAGACTCATACAATTATCATATATGCATAATTTTCTTCTTTACATATTCAATATATATTGTTATGTATATATGTTTGCATATGAAACATTCAATAGTTACATTTGTAATAATAAATAATACAATTTAATACTACATTTGCTTCTCTAATGACTTGTGTGACAAGGAGAGTTTTAATTAAATCAAATTTTCAGATTCTGGCCCTAGCTGGTATAGCTCAGTGGATTGAGTGCCAGCCTGTGAACCAAAGGGTCACTGGTTCAATTCTCATTCAGGGCACATGGCTTGGTCTCAGGCCAGGCCCCCTAGTGGGGGGCAAGCGAGAGGGAACCACACATTGATGTTTCTCTCCCTTTTTCCCTCCTTTCCCCTCTCTGTAATAAATAAATAAATAAATTTTAAATAAATAAATAAATTTTCAGATTCTATTTTAACTTGTATAGACATCATTTTTAATTTATTGACTAAAATTTGCACATATTATATAAACCTCTGCCAAATGGTCATTAGTAATGTTGTCATTTTAATTTAACCAAACACCCAGGACTTTTGACAGTACTCATCACAAAATCTGTGGAAAAGTTTGCCATCCAAAACCATTCTGACAAAAATAAGACAAAGAACTATTGCTAAAATTTCAGCAATTTCTAGGTAGAAAATTAAATACAAATTATATCCAGACTTTTAGAAATTGAATTGATCTCTTCTTCCATAAAAAATGCATATTACTATAATAGACCAGTTTATAGAAGACGATGCTGTGAATTTCAGCTGTCTGCTGCTGGTGAATGCCACCCACTTTGAAAGTCATAGAAAACTTTTAGTAAGTGTGCATTTTAGTTTCGTAACAAACAGATGATGATAGTTGCCATCAAGGAAATTTGATGTAATCTAAATGATTACACCAAGCTGCACATATATTTACTAGCTCAATCAAGGGCTGCATGTTTAGTGATGGTAAGAAAAGCACAGAATGTGCCAGTACTATTGTAGCATACCTAGGCAGCTTTAAGGCACACGCAGGACTTGAGGACATTTAGCTCAAACTTAATTGTATCCTGAATGACAAGGATCAGACATAAAAAGCTGAAAATCTATTCTCTATATTCAAAGGTACCAATATCCTGCTGGTATTCATGTAATTCAGTATACTCTTGATTCAACAAGCATTTTCTCCCCTGATAGACTGCTGAATTTCACTTTGGATATGAAGTTTTATAAAAAAATGGTCCTTTCAATCTATATTTCTGGTTGAGCAAACATAGGATATATCGAGCATCATTCTATATTATGCCTGGTAAGGAATGTGGTTACCAATGAGGAGAGACTATCCTAGTCCTGGACATGGGCATGTGTGCCTGTACTGGAGTGCATGCACACTCTGGCCCGTGCACACCCTCGCACACCTCCCTTCCTTAGAATTTAATCTCAGTAGGTCTACATAAAAGACCACATGCTCCTTTCTTATTATGTGTGGGTGTGTATGTGTATTAACATTTTGCATTTAAAGGCTGGCAGCTTCTGTTCTACTAGAGTAAGTCTGTACTCAAGTGCTCCTTTGCTAGAGGGAAATTTTTAAATGCCATATAGCTTTAAGTCTTAACCTTGACTGTCTTTTATTCTCAAATACCTATTCAGTTCTCTGTGCTGAGTGACTCACAATGAAGTGAGAGAAAATTCAGTGACTTGACATTTACAGGTCCCAACTGATTCGTTTATTTATTCAACAGAGTAAATATTTAGGCACCAGAATTAAATTGGAAAATGTTTATCAAGTTTAAAACCACCTTTCTTTCAATATATAAAACATAAACTCAGAGGCCTAGGCATAGGGAAATTTATCTACAAATGTGCCCTACAGAGAAGAGCACATTTAAATGTCCCAATGGCTTTCTGTCAGCCACTAGCTTGTTTTGAAAACTTCCACCATTATTTTAGGACCGTGCTATTAAAATATCTCTTCATAAACCATAATTTACATGCAACTATAACTTATTAGCCATTTTATACAATCTGCATGCAGTCCTCTGAATGTATTTTTTCTCTCTCTTTCAGTTTAAGGATCTGGTCTAGTTATTTGCATACCTGAAGGACATATAAGGGTCCGGCAGAAGTAAAGCCTGAATGAGTGTGGTTGGTGGGGTAATACTATGGGTGTAATAATTTATAGTTTTCATTTGAACATTTCACCTAAAATGTCACATTGTGTGCTTGAGTGTGATATTGTTAGGTTATAGAATTACACACTTAAGATTCTGTAATAAAATATTTTGTAATAAAAAATGGACAATATTTGTGCTGGACCCTGTATTTCTCTCTTCACATGTTACATCATATCTTTGTTTATGCACTTGAGGACAGATTAGCTCAAAGTGTCTTATGACCACAACCAGAAGACAGACTCCTAAAAACAGTCTCAGCACAAAAGCATGATGGATATAAAAGTTTGGTGTTTTCTCTTATAGTGAAGTAGTATAGATAAGCTAACTAAAGAGTATTATCTAGAAGAATAAAGTTTCCTATTATTCTCTGGATGATTTTACTGTTGGTAAGGCCATAACATAATAACATTATGCAAATGATCTTTAAAATCTGAGAATACAGTGATATGACATTATCATGAGGGACAACATACTTACAAACCTAGCTTTTGCATAAATGTCAGGAAGATATCACATTATCTATGGACATTAAAAATTACATATATATTAAAATGTGCCACTTTAATCATTTTAAATGTATGATCCAGTGGTATTAATTACATTCACAATGTTGTACAACCATCATCACTATCTGTTTCTAAACGAATTTTTCTCACCCTAATCAGAAACTATACCCTTTAAACAATAGTGCCCTATTCTCTAAAACCAGACCCACTGAATTAAAATGTCCAGGAGAACATGAAAAAATTGCAATTTTACCAACATAACAAAATAGCCTTATAATTAAGCAATTTGGGAAATGGGGTTTGTGAAGTGTTGGTCTAAGCTAATCTCAACAACTAGCATTTATAGAAATCCCAGGTCACCAAACTAAAAAACAAGATTCTAAATGATAATCTATTGTGCCCTGAAAATACAATCTAGTCTTTTGTTTCAAATTCCATTTTTAAAAATATGTATGTTTAATACCTGATTTTAAATATACCATCTGCTTATAAGATATAAATATTTTTGTGAAGAAACTATCACGTTTTAGTCTTCTACTGTTTTTTTTTGTTTCCAATAATAAAAATAAAAATGTATTTCCACCAGATAAATGGTAGGAGAGTCTGTATTATGGTTTTTGTTTATTATTCCCATTTTGCTTCCAATATTCTCATGTTTAGAAAAGAAAACTCAATTTAGTTCCCTTATATATTATTTTCCTATCACTCCCACTCCCCAAATTGTGCTTTGCAACAGTTTACCAACAGTATGTTTCCAATATTAAAGGTAATTTAACATTAGAATACCTCTCAGCTTTATTTGGATCAACAGTACCTGTTTTTCCAGCTAATTTTCAAAGAATCAATAGTGGCTAATATATATAAAGGTATCTACTGCCTCTGATAACATTGTTATTGGTTTGAAAAAAAAATAGTAAAACTTCAACTCTGGGTGAATTTGAACTGAGCCTTAAGAGATTGTGCTCAGCACCACAGATTAGGAAAAATGTGGGTTTTGCAGAGAGAAGTCCTGGAGGGGCCCTGAAACTCAAGTCAAGGAGCTCCCTCTCTTCTCACCTCTCCATCTCCTCCTCCTCTCCATTTTTCCTTTCTTCCTGAGAGCTTTCTTTCACAAGTGGAATTATGAATGGAAGTTGCTCTTTCAAACAGGAGAAAAATAAATAAATAAATAAATAAATATCAGTTTCTCCACTGCAGTAAATTAAATATTGTAGAGTAAGACCTTCGCCTCAACACTGCCACCATTGTAACCTATGTATGGTCCTGAGAGTCTCTAATGAATAAATGGAAATGGCCTGAGGTTCTAAATTACCATCTGTTTTCTAAGTATTTACCTCCCACTCCAAGGTAAAACAAATAATCTCTGTTGGGAATATAGTTTGTGATTTTTATCTGCCTACTCCTCCTCTTTAAGCTCAAGCTTAGGCATCAAATTGCACTGAGTATACACATTTAAAATCGCAATCAAACTGTGCTGCTGCAATTCAATCTGGAGGGCTATGTTATATGAGCTTCATATCCCGTTTGTAGATTTACTTTGCTTGTGGAATCTCAACTGTCTCAGTTTTAAAAAGGACATGCTTTACTACAACTTTCAGAAGTTTCATTTTATCACAGCCCTAACATGGACCCTGCAGCAATTGCCAAACTATAGCTTACGCATTTGGCATGATTGTTAAAGCTTTGGGTTTAGTGCCAATTTGCCTTGTAATCAAGTGGTCAGGTTTTATCCATATAGTCAGTTGATGAAGCTAAGCATAAAGCCAATGCAAGAAGCTAAAACAACATCCTTTTTGTGCATGATGTACTCACATATGTTTTCCTGAAGTGGTTGTTGGTAAGATGTTTACCTTTTTGCTACTGTTTTTATTATTGGTATAATTGACATTCTCTTTTCCTACCATACAATTCCCTCCCCACCTCTTCCAGGTCAGACATATAGTTATCTCCATAGCAACATGCCCATCTAATAGAAAGATACATCTTCTGAATGGCTATCAACACAACATTAACTGTTAGAACATAACATTTTTCATGTTGGAAACATCTGGAATTCACAACCAACCAAAATGCATAAAAATGCCTGTGTCTCTTCAACCGTCACCCAAGGCTGAGCCTGCTTGCTTTATTAGAATTCATCCACAAACAACTCTTATTAACCAGCTATGTAGCATAATAAAACTAAGCTTTATTTCAACATCAAAAAAAGTTTAATTTACAAGTAAAGTTGCTTATAAAGACTCAAATTGCCCTTTGTGAAAAAGAGTTGATGGTAGATTTGGGCTATATTACCAACCTAATACTAGTGCAGTGATACCTCTATTTGCTGGCTGATTATGTCCTCTGGCAAAATTCGGAACTGTCTACTACTCTGGTGCAAACTAATCAGTTTTCAAAATTAGTTATTGATCTCAGACCCACTGTGGAAGACCAATTTAGTGGCTGTTTCGTTGAGTAGTGAAGTGACACTGTTGGTCTGAGGAGCAGAGAAGTCAGAGCAAATACAGTGGTCAAAGGCAGTGCTCAGAGGTAGTTTTCTGTAGCAGGGAATTGACCAGGACTTCAAGGATGTTCAATTTCTCCCATTAGAGATTAATGGTGCAGGTGCATTCCTGCCAGTCACATGGACTTATGTTCTTCGTATGTACATTTGTTATTTATATTCTTAATTTAAGTAAGTAATTGATGGTAAATCATCTCAAAAATCCCTAAGGAAAATATTTCTTTCTGTTGCTTCAAACTTAATTTTTTATTTGAATTTATGTGAAAGTGACTAGAGGAAGTGGTTACTTTATAAGTGTAAAAGGATCCTTTGCTAATAAGCATATGAAGGAAAACACTACAAAAAGCTAGCAACTATGAGTTTAAAACACTTCAGGTATAAATTCTACTTCATATTTCTCATAATGTGTCAAATCCTCTTCATTTTGCTGACTGTTTTTAATGTATTTTTAAAAATAATTTCTTAATTATTTTTTCTATACTTTGTTTCAGGAAATGTTGAAGAGAACTGAGATGTTAGATAGTTTTCTGACTATCTCAGAGAAACAAAGTTATGAATTATTTGGCTAGTTACATAGATGAAAATTGTGTAAAAAATGTTCTTAAGTGTTTTTATCAATTTGACATTCCTGAGGGGAGGCTCAGCTTAGAGGTTAAGATACAAAATTTACACAGAAAACCCCAAATCAAAGTCACTTATTTTAACTATGGTTATTTTTTAAGAATACATCCCACAAAGGCAGTATAAAAATGGGCACCCATGTAGTACCTAACCATAGCTCAAAATTGAGAGGTGACTTAGAAGTCATTATGGCAGAAATGCATTCATACATTTCTTGTTAATGTGGGTTGTTAATCATTTTCTAATCACCTTGACTTTCAGCAATACACTGATTTTTTTCTTCTCTTTATCCCCTTGTCAATGTGCATATTCTTGTATATATAGCTAATAAATTTAAAATATAATTTCAATAATTGTTTTAATTTAAAATATATTTAAAATTTCCACATTATGCATCATTTTTGAAGTCTCTAGTTTCAAGAATTAAGATTATATTAAGTGAGAAAAAGAAAAAATTGTTTAAATATATATTGGAGGTGAAACTTTGCACCTAACTAATTTGACCTTCAATAGAGCTCCTGTAAATTAAGAACGCATGGAGAGCTCTTTAAGGTGTAAAAGTGATACAAATTCTGATGATTTACACATTGTCACGGAATTCCATAATTTAAGTCATCCACTTACAGTACTTTCATTATAATGTCCTCTAATACCTACACATAAATAAAAATTTAAATTTAAAAATATTGTAGCCTTGTTTACATTGTAGAAATATAAAATAATGTTATAATCCTGAGAGCAAGATAAGAAAACAAATTGTCATAAACTTTTTCAGCTCTTCATAATATTAACATTAAATTTCTCCCACATGATAAAAGGTACATCAAATGTCAATCAACCTGTAGTTTATCTAAGATAGCTACTAGAATATTAAATGCTATATTGCATATGAAACTTGGCATGATTAACAAATCTAGCAATATTCAGTAAAATTTTAAATTGGGTCAATGTTGGGGTCCATTTTCAATCAGATAATTTCTTTAAGACTGTGGTTTTTTTACCCTGGAAAATCATAGAAATCAGCTCTGGAGTTTGTTAAAAGAAGCAAACCCTACTGAGTCAGAATTAGCATGGATAATTCTAAACATTTATATTTTGTAAGCTAATGTTCCACAGAGAAAAACCACTCATTTAGATTTTCTGCAAATCTCAAAGGAAAATGTAAAATAAATCCAAATATATGATAGCTAAAGAGGTACATATGTGACAATTTTTCATTTTTTCAGGAATGTGTCACAGAAAACTCCTGGTGCATGGATCTTAGATGTCACTGTCTGAAAGCCTGTCAGCTGTCAACTCAACTTACAAATTAACAAGCAAGCTCATATGTTTTTCCTCACATTAATCTAGCTGATGAGGGATAGAAGAAGAAATTTTCTTAAACATTAAACTCTATATGTTGGGGTTAAAGCAAAGTGTTTCAGAGCTATTTCCAAATGCAGATTATCAGAAATAGCTCTGAAATCTGTATTCTCAGAAATGTGATCATAAAATATAAAAGTAAGTGATTATATAAGAAGGTTATTTGGAATAATTGCATTAGTTTATATATTTCATGTTCAATATATTTGGTTTAGTCAATGTTATACTTTCTGCTAACCATTTTAAGGAGTTCATATGTACACTAAGTATAGAAATAGCTGTATATAACAATTTCAGAAAACACACAGAACAACAGTTGTGCACATAATTAAATGTATACTTTTTACCAGGAAAGGAACTTGGCATTCATGGAGCTCTATGGCTGTATAGAGTGATTCTAAGAAAAATTCTATAAAGTATATAAGCTTCTTCTCTAGACCAGTTGCTATAGATATTTCATAGAAAATTTGACAAATTTGATCATTGGACTTTTTATCTCTGTCCATATTAACACTACTTAAACACTTATAGACAATAAAGCACTAAATAGTATAATAAGAGGCAGCCATTAAAATTGTCCAAACAACTTTTCTTCTGTTTGTATTTGTTTTCCCTTGTTTTTCTGAGTAGCCCTTAGAGAGGAAGCTCATAAATCAAAAATACCTGAATTATCAAATTACTACAAAAGCTACAAAGAAACAGAAGATTTACTAAAAAATTAAAGTTTTAAGCATAAAATCTATGAAGAACCATCAAAGAAACAAAGTCAGGCTGGGTTTTAGATTCTGTCACACACATTTCATTCTCCCTTTGCCTCCAGCACTAGCTGAACTCAAGTCTAATTATAATACAGAGACAAAGGGCTACACACTTCACTCAGAGTAAAAAGAACAGAACAAGAAAATATGGTTTAGAGTTCAACTTGAAGGGTGAATATCAGATTGGGGAATATTCCCATAAAAGAACAAGTGGAACTCTGAAGTATGGTATTGTGGAAGGTGATTAATGTTCTTTGGAAATTTTGAGAGTCCAGGATTGCTTCTCCTATGTGTGGTCATCGGGGAGAAATGGATCGTACTAGAGTTGGCACCACATTGGTTTTAAGTCACATTAAGGTGTAAATGATTGATCAAATTACTTGATGACCTTTTGAATTTCATCCAGCTCTTAATGTACTCCAAATATATCATCTTCATTGCCTTAGTTGTCAGCTAAGTAAAATAATATGGTTTGACTAGATGACCGATATGGGTTCTATCAGATTCTGTTATTCCTTTTGCAATGATAGTATTTTTTTATACTGTTCAATAGCACTGGTTCTAGTATTTCCAGTTTTTGCTTTTTGGATTTGTGTGTGTGTGTGTGTGTGTGTGTGTGTGCTCTAAGAAGCAATGAACTGACATCACCTAAATTAGGGACAAGCAACTTAAACTTATTGTTAGTGATTTGTAGTTATTATAATAACTAGAAATTGACTAATATAGCTTACCTCTCTAAACTGGAAAACATTTCCATGGGTCACTTTGCATTTAATTATTATTAAGATATCTTGTCTAAATGTTTTTTTTTTTTTTACTACTAAATGGACTTTAAGCTCCTTTCTTTTGGTATTTTCCAAAGAGCTCCTACTGCTCTGCATAACATGTGCTGCGTGAACAAGCGGATATGAGAGAAAGAAGTACACACAAGCACTGAGTCAGCCCAAGGCTTGAGCTGACAGTGTGCTTTGATGAGAGTGGTTGAATAGGCATGGAAAGTAGGGTCTCCTGCTTATCAGCCTTAAACTACCCCTTGCCTTCCAGGTTATAGCTGAGGTATCCCTCAGACTCACTGCAAGGCAAATCCAGACAACCTGGGTATCACAGCCACGGGCAGAGATGACCCATGCTCTGGCAAGCTGACTTCCAGAAATGAAAGAGGACTAGGGGTGTGTAAAGCTATACCTTAGAGCTCAGCAGGCTCAGCCTTCCCAGTTTTCCTTGCCTTCTTGTTTGCTTTGTTGCCATAGACACCTGAAAACATTCCAGCTCTTATTTTTCAGTCATTGCAAAGCTATATTGCAGAGTTAGTATTCCATCAAGAGGAGGTTGTGTGGGGAGAAAAGTGGGAACAAAGGATGTATATATGTTTCAGAATCCAAATTCTTGCTTTGGCACTTAATAGTTGTGTAACCTTAGGCAAGAAGTTAAATTCTCTGAATCTATTCTTTTATGTCTATAAAAATGAAAAATGAAGTCTCACTTTGTTAGGTTGTTATACAAATTAGAGATGTCTATAAAGAAACTTCCACAATGTCGTTATTCAAAAGTAATTGCTAAACTAACACTTAATGATACATGCATTATTATTTTCATATCATCATTCTATCTGTAGGCACTAGTGTAGAACTACCTATGTCTATAAGTTTCTCTGACTTGCACTTTTTCACATTTATTTAACTAGGCAAATCTTTTGATTGACTTATAAAGATGGCTTAAAATGCAGAGACTAATGGTCTATTCACACAAAGCTACAAATGATATATATGTAATATCTATTGAGCTCTTAACATGTGCCAGGCACTGTGCTCAGAGTTTTACCTGAGTTATTTCATTTTTCCCATTTTACAACGGGAAACTGAGTCATAGTATAGTTAAGTAAAATTTTCCAAGGTCATAAGCTAATTAATGGCAGAGCCAGAGCTTGAGACCATGTACGCTTTAAGTCTTTCTAACATAAAGCCTCTGTCTGTGTCTGATTGGAGTCCTAATAACCAGAGCAAGGATGAGGAGGAGACAGAATATGAACAAATACATAACTGATGAATGGCAGGATAAGAGGTGGAAGAGGTTATGGTTTAAATATAAGGGCATAGTCACTGCTATTATTGTTTGGGTTCAAATCCTAATTTTTCACTTACCAACTACCTGGTGTGTGTCTTTACTCCTTCCACCACCCCTTCAGTTTTTAGTATTTTCATCTGTAAAATGACCTTAATGATAACTCCTTTATCGTGGGATTCTTGTGAGGGTTAAAGGAGGTAAAATACCCAGTACAGAGGACGCATTCAAAGAATAGTGTATATATTTACCATGGGTACAAATAAAAGAGGTTTAAGTTGTAGAGGATGTTTTTCATCTACGCATCACACTTCTGTTTGAGACACCATGGTAAATATGGCTTTGCATTAAGTGCAGGTCCCCAAAACGTCCCCCAGCATTTATTTATATAGCAGTCAAAGAGAATATATTGCACTAAATCTACTATATATTGCTTGTTTATCACAGCACAGAGAATTTGCTGGGCACTTTGTAAAATACAACCCCTCTAATCCTCATATCAGACTAGTAAGGTAACTACTATTGTGCCCATTTTACAGACAGATATACTGATGAACATGAAGGCAAAGGGACATATTAGACTTATACATACACATGAAGTACATTAGCTAAACCTGGAACAATGTATATTTTTTTTAAACAATACCTTTATCCTTTAAGATTGCTTATTTCCAATTTAGAGACTGAGACTTTAGCAACAGAAAACAAATCTTAAGAGTCTTACATTGTTGGTGCTGCTAGAAATGTGGTCGAGATTATTTCGAGTCTTGACTTTGGAAGATTTACATATTGTTTTGTTTTTGTTGTTGTTTGCTTATTTATATTTATATTTATATTTTTCTTGTTATTCGAATTGAATTAAAAGGTGCTTGACAGCCCTGGCAGGTATGACTCAGTGGGTTGAGGGTCACTGGTTCAATTCCCAATCAGGGTACATGCCTGGGTTGCAGGCCAGATCTCCAGTAGGGAGACCACACATTGATGTTTCTCTCCCTCTCTTTCTCCCTCCCTTCTCCTCTCTCTGAAAATAAATGAATAAAACCTTTTTTAAAAAAGATTCTTGACAGAACTTGAATACCTAAATTTCTCATTGCACTCTAACAAACATCATGCATATATTTTTAAATATTTCTAATTATTTTTAAATATTTCTAATAATCATTCAATAATGATTGAGGGATAACTTATTCATGGCAAATTAATTTAAGGTAACTTCCTCTAGACTATATATAAGGCATAGTGCATTGTAGATGTCTTGTGTTTATGAAATTTCTAACATTGTTATATATAACTATGTGTTCCTGAAACCATCTACCACAGTTTAATTTAACCAGAATGTATATCACTAACATGTATTATTAACACACACAGGGAGGACACAAGTAGGTTTACAGTAGTTTGTATGGAAAATAATGTAATAATTAATAAATAATATTAAAGGAAGAAACTGTTTTGTATACTCACAACTGCCAACTGTTTTTTGCCCTACCGTGTATATGTTAACATGTTCTATAGAACACACAGTGACCTAATCAAATTTTTTTTCAGGAAATTTATTTGAATATAAGTTAAATTATTGTCTCTCATTTTATGTTATCTGTATGTTTATATGAAATTTAAATGACAAAATAACTGATATTCTAGTTAAATACCAATGATTAAGCCAATGATTCAAACATTTTATATTTTCTACAAATGCCTGACAATATGTTCTTTCTTGTTCTTCTACTTTCCAGTGAAAGATACATTTTGAATATTTTGATTTTTAATATTGCATACACTGTTCTATGCAAGTTTTTATCAGGTTTGTATTGCTTGCATTAAAACCATATAAATATTATAATTTCATTAATTATTGATGGATATTGTCAGCTTATTATGTGACATTCTGTGTTGCTAGGTGGGTTATCCTTTTTACAATCAGGTTTCCATTTTAGAATGCTGTTTCAGTGGTTTACATTTTTCAAGAGTTGATATTTCCCATTTAATCATTTTTAAAAGTTAATTTAGTGACAGCTGTGTAACTGAGTGATCAGTCTCTGTTTTATTCTACCCAGTGTGGATAGCTTTTCATTAATTTATTTTTTAATCTAGGTAATGTGTGTCTTGATACTATAGTGTTTGGAGATTTATACATTTATTAAACAAAGACATGAAACAAATTAAAGACATTTTCTTAACTGCAAGGTAGAGCTATCAGCTGGTTCAACAAGCTTTGAAAATAAATGAAAATAGCAGAATTAAATAAGATGGCTAGGAAATATGACCTTTACCTATTGCAGATTTTAGGAATCAATACATAAACATGTAAATATAGAAAAATATTAAAGCATTCCTTCTGGAAAATAACAAAGCTTTAAAATTTAATGACTAATTGAAATACCAGGCCCCTTTTGTGTGACTGTGGCTTCTCTCATTACACTAAACCAGAAATTGAACTAGACTTCAAGGCACATATAGAGGGTTTTAAGACACTGATCTTTTTGCGGAAGACTCTCTAAGCCCTAATAAATTGTTTCAATAACGTAATGTTATTATTTTAGAGAATCTGATGTACTCTAAATACCAAAATGCCACAAAAAATACAAAACAGTGCATTTGCTGAATCATATATCAAGCAGAGATTTGTTTAAAAATTATTTTGAAGAATATATTCAACCTCATTGTATATCCTCAACTGGCTTCATGCTGGTCTTCTCCCTTGATTTTCTACCCTTTAGCTTCCCTTTTGTCTTCATCCTAGTTTTAAAGAGAGCATTCCAGCATCCGATAATGACTTATAAGCTTTATTATAAATTATGGGAGGCTTTGGAGCTATAACAAAGAGGACTGTTTTTTTCTTAAGCTGTGATAGAACCAATCATATCAGAAGGACTGTGTGTTTGCACGTGCTTAGTAGTTGTAGAATTTTTGAAGCAAGACAATTTTTCTTTGAAAATTATTATATCATTAATTTTTAAGAACATAATTATATAGAGTATTAAAAGAGTACCTTGCAAATCTCTCCAAAGGGACAAGATAAAGCCAACATAGTTCAAAAGTTCAGAATTCAAAGCTTCAAAGTGTAAGCCTGGAAGAAAGGAAATTCCTCTGGGACCACTATCATTTTCTTACATTCCCACCAATGCTTTGCTAGTTTGTTCTGAAGAGCCATTCTCTACAGACTGCTCATTACAATTTCTGCTGCAACTGGCCACAGTCGCTTAAACCATGGTGTTAAAAGACAAGGTATTTATCCACGTTGTCATTTTGCTTCTCTGTGGCCAAGGGATTAATTACTTTCTCAAGGGCCTAACTCTACCATTTCCTTTACTTTCGGGAAAGGAGATTTTTAGAAAATGCCTCTGTGTGACCACAACTTTTTCTTTAAAAAGAATGTAATATATCATTTAAAGGAAGAAAATTACCCAGAGATAATTTTAGCCAGAATTCAGTTATTTAATTCATATTTGAGAGGTGACCTCACTTCAGAGCCAAATCAGGACTCGAAGTACCCTTCTAAACATGATGAAAAACTAATGTCTTCGTGCAAATGAGCCTTGTGGCCTGGCTGGGTGACAAGCATTCGGTTTGTTTCTGTTTTCACCAGCTTAAATCTACAAGCTGGAAAGTGACAGAAGAATCTTTTCAGGAAACAAAACTGCTTAGGATGCATGAGGACTGTAGCTTGGCTCAGGCAAGAAATCAATATAGTGAACTCAGTATTAGCAGTTTAAATGGCTCAGTTAGAATGCTTAATTAAAGCAAGAATATTTCACTAAAATATACAGGTTCTGGCACAAATAATGCCCTTTTTATTACAAAACCTTTTATTACAAAATCCTAAGCATGTAATTCTGTAACATAACAACATTCCACTCAAGCACACCATAGGACATTTTAGGTGAAATGTTCAAATTAAAACTATAAATTATTATACCCATATTATTATTCTACCAACCACACTCATGCAGACCTTCTGCCGGACTCTATACAAATGTCAAATGAGCATTTAGGACCAAATAATTTCAAAAGAAGAAATTCATTACATATTAACACCTTATATATTAGTCACTTTATATTGATTTAATTATTTTATTGAGTCTGTTTCGTTAACCACATAATATCACATATGCCTTCTCATTATTTTTCATAACAAATTTATGAAATAGATGTCATTATTATTTTCATTTTATGGACAAGCAAAACTGAGTCAGAATAAACTTATGAAACTTTGGTTGATATTACATATTTAATGAATTACCCAGAATTAAGTTCTTGCCTCTTATTCTCAATCCATACTTTCCTCGTCACACTTTAAAGTTCTGCCTTTCACATCTGTAGATAAATTCATGTATATTTACTTATTTGTATATAGTTACTAACAGTAATAAATTACCCATGAAAAACTGCACTTGAAAACTATTTTTCTATGCCTTTAAAATAATGAAAAAGGCCTTTTTTATTCCAAATCGATCTTCGAAGATTTATTGCCATTTTCTCGTAATATCTCTGCCTCTCAAAATATAATTGACATGGGTGTGTTGCTTCCATTAATATGGAAATCATTGTAATAAGATTAAAAATCCTTATATAAAAGAAAAATACACTGTGTATTCCAGAATATTTTGATCTAAATTGAACCTAACATCTATAGAAGCTGAACTTACATATCAATTAGGACACAGCCAATTAACATAAATTAGATTTCATATGTAGGCTGCATTAAAACATGAAGGATAAACACATGTGTTTGGCAGGGATAAACATGTCCATTTTTTTTCTATGAAAATGAGCAAAATAACAATGTGACACACTTTGAATGTGTCAGTTTGTCTTTATTGTCAAATGATTATTTCTTCACATGTGTGCTACATGCTTTAGGTTGATAGATACATGGTAGTTCAGAGAGATTAAATGAGAATTATAATATTTACATGTTTGCATGCAGTTTACAGTTCAAAAGAACTCTATTTTGGAGCTAAACTATTGGGCAAAACTAAAAAGTGCCAACTTCAGTTAAGATCCTAATAACTTGATTCAATTCAAAGAGTGGTGGTGTCCCAGGTTCTCAGCTGTCGTGGAGTGTGCAGCAAAGGGAGCCCATGTGACAGGCAGTGCAGAGGTGAGCAGGATCTAGCCTGCTAATTCAATCACAAGGCTGATTAACTGGTTCTAATATATTGAACTTATTGAACTTTGTTTTGACCATATCTAAATATGCTCTCTCACAACTTCACTGTATAGTATCTGATACTTAGATTTCCCAAATAACCTGAATAGAAAATGTACTTTTCTTCTTTCCATCTTTAATTCAAAAGCCCCAAAAGAATAATGACTAACATATTAACAAATACTCTAAGGAAATTGCTGGAGGAACTTTTTTTTACCCACTGAGCTGTATAACAAAAACTTACTAAGTTTCCAGAGTCTCCACAGAAATCTCACCTGCTTGGTCGGGACCCATTCCCACAAAGCACATTGTGTTTGGAAATGAAACATATTTCACTACCTGCCATTTGAGAAAACCTTTATCTGGAGATTTTCTTTTTGAAAATTCATTGTTGAAAATTTTTTTTCTAAAATCTATTCATTAAGCTGGAAAGTACTCGGCTTTTAGGTGTTGCTGATTTCCAAGTGTTTTTGAATATACAGAAAAGTGTTAACTATATTTCATTAGTAGTAAGGAACGTGACCGAGGCTCATTCCATGTGCATGCTCATGAGCATATGTGGGTATAAGCACATACACTATGTGCATAAATATAAGTGATGCTTCTTACATTAAGGATGATCACCATATTTTGCTGTGTATAATACGTACCCACATTTTCGACCCAAAGTTTTAGGGAAAAATCTTTTGTTTTAATTTTTTAATTCAAGTATTTATTTATTTATATTTAGATACTTGTTTTTTGTATTGTAAAGGAATTTTTTGTATCATAAAATAATTTTAAAGTAGTTACACTTTTCATACATAAGCATAAATAAAAGAATTAAAAACATTTATATAGATATGGAATTAGTACTACCCATGTATAATGTGCACCTTATTTTTTCCTTAAAATTTGGGGAAAAAAGTGCACATTATATATGGCAAAATATGATAACAGCAAAATAACACATCAACTACTATAAAAAATCAGATAAGAAAAGTTGCTATTTATTTATTTTTACTTTTTATTATCCTTAAAGTTTTATTAAGAGGTATTTAGTTGTTTAATATAGAGGTTGTGTTTATATTTCACAAGTTACAGAACAAATATTCAGCTAACCTAACTGTGGCCTGTTGACCTGAGAGGCCTCCTCTTACAGGAAGATAAGCTGAGACCCAAGTAAACTGTGTCAAAGCCTAAAATGTTTATCTCCTCAAGTTTGAGTTTTCTTTATTCTTCTGTTCACACCTAAACTCTGCCCATTTCCAGTGACAAAATCTTAGACTGAGCCCTAGCAACTCAATGGGCAACATGCTTCAGTTGTCCACTGAAAATTATCTATTACCTGCCTCAAGTGCTTATCTATAAAATGTTTGCCTTACATCTCACCATGAAGAGGAAAACAAGCTTTAAAAAAATATTTTGGAAAAAAGATTATTGCAGGCTTTGTCAGCACATATAACTATATTAAAAATACCACATAAATAATTATAATATTTATATTATTTAATTTAATGATTAATGTATAGCCCAAAGCCACAACTTCTATAATAAAGGACAAAATCACATAGACTTTATTTACAATAATCTTTTCTTCATACACGATGGGTACTGTATTTCAGCATGCCACAATAATTAACACTTTATCTATTAACTACAGCCACAAGAGACATAGGATGACTTTTTCTAAACATTAGATTTCAAATTTTAACATAATAATAAGCATTTACTAAGTTCCAATGAAGTATGAGATTTTGTGCTAGGAATACAAAGAGTGAGATAAAAGATGAATCTGAGATTGCCCTACCCATCCATCCCCAAGGGCTCCAACTCTAGTTCAAAATTTAATAGACAACATTATCTTGTAATGAGGCTTTCACTGCCTGTGTAAAGTTGCAGCTCTGAGTAGGTTGAGGGGAGGGATATGAGAAAGCACATGCCCAAATGATGAATTTAAGGTGATTTGTGACAGGACAAGAAATTTAAGACTGTCTTGAGCAGATAACAGAAAAATAACATTTCATAATACTTTTATTTTTTAAATTTTGATGATCTTGTTAACATATCATAATTTCCATGACTAAAAAGTATTTCTTCACTAGATCAGCCTTTTTACATTCATATAGCAAATGAAAAACTTTATCTAAACAATTTGCAGCACTATTGAATAAACAGAAAGTAAAATAAACTGCCCCTTCTGGTATACATTAACACGGGTTGCAAAGATTTTGAAATTATTTTTCAAGCCTTTCAACATCCATTTTTGGGGGTTTTTTGGTATGCTTTTATTTGGGAGGAAAATGGAGAACAGATGACTAGAAACTATCATTATCTTGTAAATTCTCATCAATTAACTAATTTGAACATCATGAAATAGATATTATATTTAATCTGGGTTTACAGATGAGAAAAATAACTTGCCCAGTTACCTAGTAAGTGGTGGAGCCTGAAGGATTGTAATATATGTGATGTGGTCACTGAGCTCATGTTTCTTAAAGGCTTTCTAATTTATTTACTAATTATTTTTCTCCAACAAGTCCTCTTCTTGTGTTCCAGAAACCTCCTTGATACTGCATTTGCTTTTCCTAACTTTCATTGTAAATTTTCATCTCTATATCCCTACAAAATCTGTTGCTTGAAATGTGCCTTTTTTTTACTTAGTCTTTGAAACGATCTATTCTTAGAAATATTTTTGGCCTGTCTCCTCCAGTTTTTGGTAGCCCTTCAAGGGCTTTGTGGGATGGTAATGGTTTGTTACAGTTGGCTAAATAACACCATTCAACAAGCAAAAGTAGCGCACAGCTTCAAGGCAGCCAAAATATGTCTTCACTTTCCCATCTTTCATAATACTCCATCCTCACTCTGAATGAGGATTACACTTTTAGGATTACTTTTAAAAAATGAAATTAAATTCCCGTGTTATTATAATAGCACTTTATGAGAAAGAACAACAAAATGCTTGGAATGCAGAACATGCTTTAACATGAATTTATATCTTACTGTGTAACATGTAGAAGAAAAACAATAACATATGCAGGGAAATCGCCTTGTTCTTTAGTTAACAGTAACTGCTCATTCCGTGCGTGTGTCCTTGGAGCTCGGCAACAACACTCCACGCTCCTCCGCACGCGTGACTCAGACCACAGCTGTGCAGAACTGGGGTGATGACCCGTGTTACGTCAGTCATCTCTTTTTCTCATCTCGTCTCAATTTGACATTTCCTATAACGGCGACAGTGATGCCCAAGTTGTTCTCTCTATTTTCCCCAGGCTTTCTTTCCTAATTTACTTTTGGAGGAAACCATTACACTTTACCTTACAGAGGGGAAGTCTGGTTTATTTTCCTGTTAAATTCTGCACTTTAACCACAGTCATTTCATCACTCTGTTTGTCAAAATAACAATTTTTTTTAAATCCACACCTATTTTTAAGTCAGTTTCTTAACATTTAAAAAAGTGAATTAATGTTTCCAAAACTTTACTGACAGGCATGCTTTATATTGTACATATATATTGATTATGCAAAATAATGCATGATTTAACTGTGATACAGGTATAACTAGAATTCAAATACGCTAGATAAATGACTATGAAATACACATTCCTAATGTGGGCAAGTGAGTAGTGGGCATGTAAGTGTCTTGTCTGCCAGTGACTTTAAACTCTTTGGAAGGAAACTTAACCAACACTCAGGGTCAAAGCATGATGTTTTTTGTTTTTTATTCATGGTGTTTTGGTGAGAAGTTCATGGAAAATATAAACTAGTAATATGTCCTAAAGATCTAAACTGAAGCTCATCTCATAAAATCTAAAAGAAAAGGGTAGGCCCTGGCTAGCATGGATCAGTGGATTGAGTGCCGGTGTGCAAACCAAGGGGTCGCTGGTTTGATTCCCAGTCAGAGCACATGCCTGGGTTGCTTCGCATAAGCACAAAGATGTCCATTCTCATTATTATAAATTTTGTTAATGTTTTAATCATGGAATGGGAATCACATAAAAATGAAACTGCAATAACCAGTATTTTATATATAATCTTTGGGTTGTGTGTTTAGTATGTCCACTGAAGCCATTACACAGAATGGCTGATAAGCAAGTTCACAAGCAACGTGAATGGTGGCATTTTATAACAATTAGTAACCCTGTCCATGCGACAGAATGGGCTCCCCAGCAACCAGACCAGACAGAACACATAATGGCTCTCTACATTGATTTCCATTGAGTCACATGTGCTTTACCACCTCACAAGCTGTTAAATTGAGCTGTTTGTCTGAGAATATGGGGCAATGTTTAGAAAAGTTGACACATGACAACAAGCCAAAACATTTTTGTTTTCTTTTATAATCTCATTGCTAAGAGAGCTTTCATAGCAGGCAATGCAAAATATATGAACATCATGGTGAACCTGAATTAAAAGTGATTAGTGATTAGTGACTTCACCTTATGGTATTGCTGAAAACCAAAGTATAACAAATAATTAAATAGAATATAAATTCAATATTCACTTTAATAATGTATGACTCACATTTGCTGCTGAACATTTGCTTCTGAAAAATCACAATTTCTTTTCCAGATTTTGCTTTATATTTGAATGACTTCACTTGCTATTCACACTGGAAATGACAACTCTATGTAAGTGCTTTCATGCAAATTTGAAACTGAAGCCAAATACCAGAAGGGAGAGTGAGCAGTGAATGCATGATTAAGGGGTAAACTGTCCTAGTTAGAAGCCCTGTGTAGTTCAACAATTTTGGCAGTCCTGTTATGTACATATTGTTTCCCCAATGGCTTCAAATTCACTATTCATTATGGATTGCATTATAACTAACATTTTAAGTGAAACTTTACAGGGAGGAATGGGATTCAATAAGAAGTACTAGTCAACTTTTAATAAGATTTCTGAAAATGCTAATTGATCTTGTGGAAAGGTAAATAGTCAATGTTGTTCATAACATCTAAAAAGGTTACTCAATAAATTGTGAATAATTAGGGTATTATATGTAAATGTAAAAAAGGAAATTATTTTATGAAAGTCTATACTAAACTTGATGCTCATGCAAAGAAAAGTGTCTAATGGATTAAAAAGTACTGCGTGAGAGTGTTTAAAAACAGAAATCATGCTCAATGGGAGCAAGCTTTGGTTCACTTGAGAACTCAATGCAACTAATCCCATATATTTTTTATTCATTATCAAACTTCTAAGAAGAGTAAAGTTATAATCTGACTAGTTTTCAGCTAAACACTTAATATCTTCTGCATTGCTGAATGCTATAGTTTTATTGCTTCATATCTAGTGTGTCTTGTTTTGATGTAAAGCATTGGACAGTCACATAGAACTAGGATCAAATGTAGCACCTTTCTCATGATAGCACTTTGTAAAGATACAAAACTAATCTATAAATTTCAGATCACAATATGTGCACATCATAGAATAAGTGCATGTGCCATATTGAATATGTTTAAATGCATGTGCCATACTGAATATGTTTAATATAAACTGTTATATTTCTAAGCTTTCCTAAGAGATTCTTTGGTGATACTATAAAATGTATGACTTATTGTGTACTCATTCTAAGTTCAAGATTCCAAACCTCAGTATTTCTCCATTTAATTATGAAACTGTGAGTTTGAATTATGTATGGCCCTGAAAATGCTCTTGGTGATCCCTATGGCTATTTTAAAACTTTGTTAAAAATTAATGACTCTAGTAGAGTGATTGAAAATCCAAACCTAAATAAAGCAGGTAATTTAGGTCAAGATGGTGAGAACACATACAAGTTCAAGACTTTGATCAGGTTTTCCTTTCATATTACAAGCCTATTTTTGTGAAGTAAAATATAATTGTAACATATGAAAGGCAACTTTATGCATTAGTTTTATAGTTTTATGGTCTGCATTAGAATGGAAATGTTTATCTTATATGAAAAAAAGCAATTTCTTGTCAAAATATATGTTGATATCTTTTTTATTTGGAAGAAAGAATATCAAGACCTCTCTTAATAAGTTGAGATTGTTGTATCTGATTGTCTTTTAACAATGAATAAGTGCTATGGAATCTCACAAACTGCTCAGTTTAGCTCTTTGTTGTCAGGTGAAAACTATACCACTCACGAAATCAAAATGAATAACCAGAGAAATCAATACTTCATGCATTTGAAAAAGTGAGAACAACAGTAGAGAGGATATTTTCAAGGTTTTTTAAAAAATGAGTTGTCTATGACTCAGAAAAGCATAAAATAGGAAACCAGATGCCTGACTACTTTTGGAAAGAGAAATCTCTGCTTTTATAATCAATAGTGGAAATAAAGTATGTGATCACCCTGCTGAGGTTCCACATACAAATATACCATGATGTTTAAAGAAAGTTGCCCAAGCAAGAACTTAGAAGGGTATTTCAGAGTTCTGAGGACTCTTCAGTTGCTGTTTTGTTTTGATTTTCTTTGTTGTGCTGGGAAAGGGAGCAACTTTCTCCAATTACCTTTCTTACATATGCAAACACAAGCACACACACAACACTAAGATCTTTATTTCCCCATGTATTTTGTATTATCTTCCTGATGTTCTCTTTTATTCAGTGAAAACTCACTGTATAGCAGTTTGAGGAGTTTCTTGAAAACAAGGCTTTTCATAAGGTCAAGGACTAAATAAGAATCAATTACAATCATGGACAAATAAAGAACTCCCTGCTCCAAAACCTGACCTAGAGACCTAATAGAAATTTTTCTCTGCTGAATTGTTCCCTGGGGTTATAAAGAAAGTAAGTTTTACAATATTTAGAGATGATGCCAGAAGGACATACATCTGGTCTCATACTCCAAGAAATAAGTTACGTTGATTCATGAGAAAGTAGTGAAGCTCAAAGAAAATGATACATAAACTCTGCAAGAGGACAGATGTTTTTCCATTGCTAGCTTTTGGCTACCCTTTGGCTTTCCAGGTTCTTTTACATGATATATACCAACCTTGCTCTCAAGGTCTCTCTTTGACCATTGGTGGTTAAAATCACATTGTGCCTATGTATGTATAAACAGCACTGCCATGCTGGGTTCCTATATCTATAAAAATAGTCTAATATTGTAACTTATAAATCATCAGCTGCTGTATGATGTTAAGGGTATGCTGAAAACAAAGGAAGATGAATTTTTGTCCTCCCCCTTCATGCTGGGAGATACCACAGATCACATTAAAGCAATAGTGTAAATAACAACAAATGGTTCAATGTGAATAGAAAATAAAATGCCTGTTCTCCCAAGATTTAAACAACTTGAACTAGGCTTTTTTGGAAGTGGATTTAACATTGCCATTAAAGCACTTTTGGGGGATCATGAGTTATAGATATAATTTATATACAACACAATTCACCCATTTAAAGTGTATAATGCAATATGTTGGGGGTTTTTGGTATATCCAGAGTTGTGCAAAAGTCACCACAATCAATTTTCGACCATTTTCATCACACCAGAAAGAAAGCTCCCCCACCTCCTTTGCCCAATCCACTCTTCCTTCCCAGCCTTAGGCAATCACTAATCTACTTTCTCAACATATATAGAATTGCCTATTTTAAGACATTTTCTATAAAATGTCTTCACAAAAGGATATCATCCTTTTTGACTGTGTTCTTTCACTTAGCATAATTTCCCCAGAGTCATCCATGCTATAGCACATATCAATGTTTCATTCTTTTTCATTGCCTAGTAACATCACATTGCACATATAATTTGTTTGTCTATTTGCCAATTGATGAAAATTTGGGTTGTTTCTATATTTGGGCTATTATGAATAATGCTGCAATGAACATTTATGTATAAAGTGAAACTGCTGGGTAAAATGGTAACTGTATGTTTAATCTTTTTGGGAACTGCATGACTGTTTTCCAAAGTGGCTGCACCATTTTCCACTTTTGCCAGCAGTGTACGAAGTTTCCATCATCTTCACATCCTCAACAACGCTAGTTATTATATCTGTCCTAGGAGGTTTAAAGTGTCATCTCATTGAGGTTTAATTTGCATTTCTCTGATGGCTATGATGTTTGATATTGTTTCATGGGCTTATTGCTCATTTTTATGTATCCTTTGAAGAAATATCTATTCACAACTGCCCATTTTATAACAGGTGATTTGACTTTTTAGCAATGATTTATATTTTATTCTCTTATATTCTAAATGTAAGTCCCTTATAAGATTTGGAAAGAAGGAGCTCCTACCCTTTGCGACAGCATGGATGGAACTGTAAAGCATTATGTTAAATGAAATAAGCCAGGTGGTGAAAGACAAATACCATATGATCTCACCTTTAACAGGAACCTAAACAACAAAACAAACAAACAAGCAAAATATAACCAAGGACACTGAAATAGAGAATAGGCTGACAGTGACCAGAAGGGAGAGGGGAGGGAATTGCAGGGGAAAAGGAGGAAAGTTTACAGGAACAAATATGAAGGATACATATGGACAAAAACTAGGGGGAGGTGGAAGTGGGAGGGAAGTGGGGAGGACTGGGGGCAGTGGGCTGGGATGGGAGTAAAAGAGAAAACTGTACTTGAACAACAATTAAAATGAAAAAAAGAAAAAGAAAAGGTAAGGAAGAAAATTTTAAAAAAAAGTTTATGGCTTGCAAAATTTTTCTCCCACTCTGTGGTTTGTATCTTCACTTTCTTTACTATGCTCTTTGAATTACAAAGGTTTTTAATTTTAATAACATCCAATTTATCTTTTTTTGTTTTGGTTTTGATGTTATATCTAAGAAACTATCACCAAATCCAAGATTACTAAAATTTACCCCTATATTTTTTCCAAGTTTATCTTTTATGCATAGGTCTTTGATTCATTTTGAGTTAATTTTTGTATATGATATAAAATAGATACCCAAATTTGTTATTTTGGGTGAGGATATCCAGTTATTCTAGCATTATTTGTTTAAAGTGATTCTTTTCCAATTAAGTATTATTACACCATTATTGAAAATCAATTGATGGTGGATGTTTCTCTTTACTCTCAGACATATTTCATTAATCCACATGATTATCTTTTTTGTAAAGATTTTATTTATGTATTTTTAGAGAGAGGGGAAGGAAAGGAGAAAGAGAGGGAGAGAAACATCAATGTGTGGTTGCCTCTCACATACTCCCTACTGAGGACCTGGCCCACAACCCAAGCATGTGCCCTGACTGGGAATTCAATTGGCAACCCTTTGGTTCATAGGCCAGCACTCAATCCACTGAGCTACACCAGCCAGGGCCCACATGATTATCTTTATGCCAGTACTACATTGCCTTTGTTTTTTTGGGGGGGCATTGATCCCTTCATTTTTTCCCAGCTTTATTGAGATATAATTAACATATAACACTGTATAGATTTAAGATATACAACATGATTTGATGTACATATATATTGAATGATTATCACAATAAAGTTAGTTAACATATCCATATAAAAACTTTTTTGTGATGAGAACATTTAAAATCTACTCTCTTGGCAAAGTTCAAGTATAGAACACAGTGTCATGACTGTAGTC
>CM052539.1:134316597-134335947 GCA_028533065.1 Trachops cirrhosus | reverse complement strand
TTTTAAAGATTTTATTTATTTATCTTCAGAGGGGAAGGGAAGGAGAGAGGGAGAGAAATATCAATGTATGGTTGCTTCCTGTGCATTCCCTGCTGGGAACTGGCCTGCAACCCAGGCATGTGCCCTGACTGGGAATTGAACCGTGATCTCTTGGTTCACAGGCCTGCGCTTAATCCACTAAGCTACACCAGCCAGGGCATGAATTATTATTTTTTAAGAGAATGTTTCTTCCTATGTGCTCTGATGTTTTAACCTGGATACAACCCGAACATTTCAATGAGACTCAGCATTTGCTACTGGAACACTAATACAAGACTGTGGAGGAAAATCTGGCAGGACATTTTGAACATAACACTACAAGGAGTTATAATAATAGCTGAAAAAATGTTTTACATGGTGCATGTGTGTTTGTGGACACGTGCCCACTGCCATGTGGATGTGCATGAACAAGGAAGGACATGCTAGTATTTCCTTTATACCTAAAACATTTACTATTCATCTTTCTTCCTCTTGAATCATATTATTAGCATTAAGCCTATGGATTTAGATTAATGAATGTTTTAAATCTATACTTTTTAATCTTGTGAGATCTAATAAATATCAAAATGGTAAGACTATTTTAGCCTTTATGAGGCTAATTAAAAATACTTTTAATTTCTCCTACTCTATCCTACTTATTTAAAAAGTAAAAAATATAATAACAAAATCTAGATTACTTATTACCAAATGTATGAAGTTCATCTTAATATATTGTATTCTTCATCTTTCTTAAAATCATTGTTCTGAAAACTGTGGCCAGCATACTCTTTCTTCAACTAAGCCAGATAATTTTTCTGCCCATATATTTTCAGTTAGGACACATGGTCACAATAATACGAGTATACTGCATATGCAAAGCCACTAATAATAGAAACATAAAACTTTTAAAATAACAAAAGTATTTAATGTCTAAACATTTTCATGACTGTAACAACTTAGGAAATCAACCTATTAACATTAATAAATGCTAGCGCCACCCAAAGTTGATATGTTTTTTAAACCATGTAATTCAATACTATTAACATTACCAAATAAGAGCCACTGAAACTTATGGTTATTTTTTTCCTATGAGGGATTATGTCTTAGAGTTCATTCAAGCCATTGTATACTATGCTATAATACAACATTCTAATCATATAAGTAATTAATATAAATGCAGTATCATCCCACAGCATGTATTGTTTTCTACTTTTCACTTTCTGTGTGCAGTTTGAAATCATCAATACCCATTACAATGAAATGTAGCTCATATTTTTATAACTACCATCACCTATAATCTCTGTAATCTCTGTGTTTGTTCAAGGGAGCTGTATAAAATCATGGTTCCACAATGTTGTTTTGTTTTAATCATGGGTTTTACTGAGTTTTGAAAACTTGGAAGCAATAATAAATGGACAAATCAAGAAAAAATTCCTTAACCATGAAAAATATAGATGAAGCCCTAATGTTAGATTAACATACAATGCTTTTAGTATATTAATATGCAAAGCATAAATATCCTGACATTAATTGATTTGCAATAAGAACCAAAGTGAATAGATCATTAGTGGGAGCAGAGGGCTTTAACAGAAAATGGAGTATGGAAGAGTTCACAAAGCTCTGAATTTGTGGTTTTCATTCCAGTATGCCTGCTGATCCCAGCTTGGAGAACATAGATCCTCAAAAGCAGGGATATTTGAAAAGCTTTTAATCAGATATTCACTCTGCTATACATATGGAAAACTATATAAATTTTAAGAGGTTGTCCCTTATAAATAAATTCCCCTGGCCAAATAGAACTTCCAGGTCTTCAATACTGGTACTTGCTTTTACTATGAGTGTGAGATTTATGTCATGCAGAACATAGGCCTTGTTTCAAGAAAAAATATTTACTATCCTACAGTGAAAGCAAAACACATTTGTAGAAATAAAATCACCCTCCCACTGAATTATTTATCCTATGCTAAAAGTCAGTCAGATAAGAACATATAAGACAGAGAAGACATGGGACCAGTGGTAATAATGGCTTTTTAATTTAGGAGTTCTAAGATATTTATCTTCAAATACTCTTGCATATTCTATCAAACATTCTAAAGAAGCAATCTATATCCCCACATAAATAAATGTATGTTAAATTTCACTTTAATAAAAAACATAAACAAATTTAAAACCCTGCTCTCTTAAATTTAACTTCATTAAAAAGTACTATATTTACATTTAACTTTAGTAAAAACAATGTAAAGCCTTGTTCTCCTAAATAACAGTTACACAGCACCTTTGCTCAGGCACACATCAATGAAGAAGGCACCACTCCAGGAAAATATCAGCTGGTACTGCAAACCACGCATTCTGAGTTACCTGGTGAGAACAAAACAATGTGCTTATACTGATTTTTCATGAGAAAAATGTTAATGAGAATATAATCTTTGTGAGATAAAATTATATGAAATTTTGGCATTTTATATATCACGTTTTCCTAAGCAATTATGGAGAATGCATATTTATGCACAGCCTGCTTGATGTGTTTGTCACTGAACTCTGTCTTCCCCCGACAGGGGTAATATCTGAGCCAGAAAACAGGGTACAACCTCTGGGTTTAGTCCTCAGTTTTTAAAGACGAAAAACATTTACTATGGTGACCATCCAAAAAAATAAGAACCAAAAGGTTCTTTTGGGTAGGAAAAAAAGTGTGGAGAAAAATCAAAGCATTCCTTGACTTCAAAACCTCTAACTTCCAATTAACATCATGTTAATCAATTTTTGTTCTATCTACCTTCTAATAAGAGCTACTAATAACATGTCACTGAGAAGTATTATTTTTAAAAAAGATTAGATGAAATTAACAATAACAACTTAGAGCTTTTAGCAACTCTTGAAAAATGTAGAAATAAGGAATTTGGAAAATGACAAGAGAGCTCAAAGGAAACAGTTTCTCAAATCATTCAAAACAAACCTTAATTTATCCAGCAAACTGTCCCAAAATATCTTCATTCACATAATTTTTAACCCCTTTTTTCAAATAATGTTTAAAATTCTTTCAACTAAATTTCAATTGGGTTAATGATCTCTTTAAAGAAAAACAAATGTAAGTATCTCTCTTGAACCTTGTTAAAAAGCCATCAGTCATTCATACCTCAGTGTGAATTGCTTTATAGCATGTTTCCCTCCTAATTGCTCTATTTAAACAGGAAGAGGAAAAAAGGTAAGTTACTTTGATGGGTAGGGCTCTTGAGACTTCTTGGGATTTTAAAGTAAGAGAAAATTTCAAAAAATTAAAAACAAATAAATGAGCCCAAAAGACAATCTACATATATTTTGAAAAGTTAGCCTTGGATGACCCTATTATAAAGAAAAAAGAAAAAGTCTTGTTCTTGCTGTGCTGTGTGCCCTCCAACTCGGTGAGCCTGGAGTCTAGACTTGTTCCATTAGTAATATAATTTAGCTGTGCTATTGATCAAATAGGAATTTGTGTTTAGACACAGCAACCTCATTACTTCTAATGTTGTTTCTATGGAAAAGTACATTTCAAATTCCATATACAAATTTTAAACTTTTTGAGTTCATTGTGTAACTTGGAAGCAGCTTTTATTGGTCATCTTTTCTTTTCTAATTGTAAATGATTGACACTAAATTGACTGCAATGAGCAAACAAGATAATAAGAGTGCAATAATAATAAAAAATTGTCTCAATTTCCCCACTATTTTATTTATTTTTAAAAATATTTTATTTATTTATTTTTAGAGAAGGGAAGGGAGGGAGAAAGAGAAGAACAGGAACATCAATGTGTGGTTGCATCTTGAGCACCACCTACTGCATATCTGACTCACAACCCAGGCATGTGTCCTGACTGGGAATAAAGCTGCTGACCCTTTGGTTCACAGGCCAGTACTTCATAGAGTTTCAAGAGAAAGGTTTACATATATATGCTATATGCACAAGAGTAAAACAGTGTACATGTAATCCTCATAATAATCAGCAGGACAAATATTAGTACTCAGAATCTATAGGATGGAAATTGAGAATCACAATATACTGTGCATCGTAATTACTTTAAATATAATAGTAATGTTTTTCAAAGAAAAAATTATAAAGATAATTAAGTACAAAAACCCTTCACATCTTGTTATTCTGAAGTGAGTGAATGACTAATTTATGACTAGTTTTCACATATAGGGGAATTGGTGATCAATGAGGCCCACTTGCTGGCAAGTCCCAGCAAGTTTTCAACTTAGAAGTATTTAATTGATTATTAGCTCAAATTAATATTTATGATAAAAATCAGCGAAACAATGTTAAAGTTCAGACTGTTCTTCCTCCAGATTAGTCCAAATCCACAAGGTTTTCTGAGTTTCCTAGTTAAGCTTACTGTTCAGAGTGATAGTGCTTGTATAATGCATTTTCAATCATCTACTGATAAAAAGGAGAAACTTCTTTAACTGCCAAATGGGTAACAATTTCAAACACCTGTGTGTTTGTTCTGAAATGTACTCCTGTTTCTCTACTCACTCAAGATTAGCACTGTTGCCTGTGGTCTGGGTGCTCTCAATCTGACTGTGTGTGAGTACACTGGTGCCCTCAGGGTTATCACGAAGAAAGGCAATTGCCCTCTTGTAGATAACTGCAGGTCCCTGTAAGACCCTTTCTCCAGTTAACAGTGCCCTTTAACAAACATGAAAAATGTCCAGTGTGTCCACTATTATCTACATATTTTTGTAACCTGTCTTTAAAACTCAGCAGAGCCAAGTGCTTTTGTTGATAACTCCTTGTTAAAATAACATTACATAGTCTAAAAATATCATTCTTGTTTATTCCCTGGAGATATTGTCTATGTTAATTAATGTATTCCTTCTAGTAATAATTATAGGAATTCCAGTTCTTGACAGAAAAACAGAAAAGACCCACATTTTGCAAAAAAAAAATGTGTGTCAAGACTAATAACATACATGAGGGGCCCCTTGAATTTGTTTAAAACACATGTTTTAAGAGTTGTATGCTTTCTACCAGTGTTAAGGCTCCTAATCCAGGCTTTATCTCATGGCCTTGGTCTTCAGCATGTAGGTATGTGCTTCCCCAAATCATTATCAAAACATACATCTCGCATTCTGTTTCAGGCATTGTGTTCTTTATGAATCAATGCTGGTGCGGCTCAGTGGATTGAGTGCCAGCCTGCAAACTGAAAGGTCAATGATTTTGATTCCCGGTCAGGGCACATGTCTGGGTCGTGGGCCAGGTCCCCAGATGGGGGAGTGTGAGAGGCAACTGATTGCTGTTTCTCTCACACATCAATGTTTCCCTCCCTGTCTTTCTCCCTCCCTTTCTCTCTCTCTAAAAATAAGAAAAAATAAAATAAAGTCTTGAATCAATAAATTTGAAGGAATAGATAAATTTCAGCGACTTTGTGTTCTCCACTTAGCTAGTACAACAACTAATAAACAGTAGGTGTGCAACATACCCTTCGTGGTAATTTCTTACTATCTAAACATTAAAACTTCCAATGTTTCCAAACTTATTGTATTACTCCTCTATATTACACTTCTACCTGAGACAAGACACCCTAATTAATATCCACTGAAGGAGAAAAAAAGAGAGACAAAAAAAAGAGTCAATCTTGATTTTGGCTAAAAATATCACCCCAGACCTTTAAGAACCCTCCCATTAGAAATAGACCACTGAGGAAGAGTTACATCACGATGTTCAGATGTTAACGGAATCTCTCAACATCAGTGACTCACTCCCATCTATATTGGGCATGACATGATTCAAACATGTTCCTGAAGGTCTTTGGGTACTATAACAATTATTAAAACAGCAAATACTAAATACCGAAAACCTACTATATGCACATCCTACCTCCAGAATTCCCCCTTTGCCAGTCTCTCAGTCTGAACACATTTTCCTCTTTTTCTTCACTTATTCAAGGTCTTGCCTCTCCTTCAAAGTTTCACTTTAAACTAAACCTTCCCTGGCCATTTCAGGCCAGATTAGTCATTTTCTCTCCTGAACCCTTTCAATATTTATACTTGCACACACTCATTAGGACCTTATTCATGGGTGGCTGATATTTTTAGTCATTTTTTTCCTTCCATCTGTATCTTCAAATATGTTAAAACTCCCTGAGCCAGGTGTTTGGGGAGAGGAAAAGGTAAATAGGCTGAGCGCAAAGGGTTTTGAGGACAGTTAAAATATTCTGTGTAGTACCAGGATGGGGAATTCACACCTTTACTCATTTGTCAAACCCACAGAATGTATAAGACAAGAAATAAACTATAAGCTTTGGGTAACAGAAAAAAATCAAGCACAAGAATCATGTCATTTGTGTTTTTATGTGCACAATTTCTAAAACAGAACTTTTAAAATTGCAGATAAATGGTAAACATTTGTTAATGATAATGCTAATGTTTTGGGGGAAAGGTATGCTGAATGGGTGGGAGTGAAATGGGGGAGGGAACTGCATATGCAAAATGACATTAAAATAAAGTAATATAATATCATGTATATCTAAATGCTTTTTTAGTTTAAAAATCTACTTTTATATCTATCTTACTTTTATGTACGTTTATAAAATTTGAGTAACGACTTTCCATACAGAGGTACTTTGCAAAACCCGACTGACATGTTATCCAATTTAATCTATCCAGTTTAGCACCATATATTTAAAAGGCAGAACTATGTTTGACAAGTTTATTCAACAGGCATAGTACTTGTGCCTGCTAAATTTCTAGAAATAAGCATAAAGTCTAAAACAGAGAATGCTGGCTTCACCTGAGAACAAAGAAGCAACAGTGCGACCCCATTTCTTTTTCCTCCTAAAATTGTTCCCTAAATGAAATTCGATACTGCTTGGAGAAAAAGTAGGGCAAGAACAGAGCTATAACTTTAGAACAGACTCATTTTCAAGCAGAAATCCAAATTGGAATGTCAACTAATGCCAGTAGTAACAGAGTTCTGGCTACAAAACAATCAGTTTATGGACTTATTAACAGTTCATAAAATGTATGGCATTCTTCTGGTTCTTGTCACTGGTGAACATATGCTCTCAATTTGCAACAGACTGAAGCACCATTCTGTAAATATTACAAATAGTTGTGAGCATCACAATGGAAAGATCTCAAACCACAGGAGAAACACGACTCTTATTCAGAGAGCAGCAGACCCTTTCAGATGTGATCAATGACTGATGACACTGGGGGTTTTCAGAGGGGGTTTCGAATGGGGATTTTTGAGGTCTTCTAAATGGTGAAAATTGTAACTCTCAATTTCATAAGGACATGATAAACCCCATCCTGTTTCAAATTTATGATTCCTCTAGGCCAGAGTTCTGAATTGGCTCCCAGTTCCAAGTTTCTTCACACATGGGCAAAGTTGTCCTCAAATGTCAAACTCAAACAGTATTGCCATTACAAACATCTTTCTAATCCTGAATGAGCTAACAGTTTTAGAGCTATAAAGTTACCTCGTCTTTTTGCTCCAAAACACTTGTACTTAATATATTCTACTGTACATATGTGTGACTCTCTTCCTGCTTAGAACATAAGCTACTCAGTGTTAGAGACCCCGCCTTCTCTGTGTGCCCTCTCCAACTGCTGACTTCCACAAGGCATCTAGCACCAAGTCGACACCTAAACTACTCAGTGAGTATTTTTTAAGTGAACAGAGCACATCAAATCTATTATACCATTGAAGAGAGTGTTACAAATATATTTGTAGAAATATATATGGGAATCTTGTATTATTAATTATCATGCATTATCTTTTAAAATGAGTTTTTCCTTTCAAGAACACTAAGATTATGATTTTTAAATTTCTTAGTGTTCAAATTAATGCTTTATTTTATTTGTCCTTAGATGATCACTTTAAAGCTCTTGAAATGACATTTTATCCTATATTATGAGACTTGATGACAAATTAATTCTAAATTTATTAACATAATTCATATTTATATTTATACATTGAATAAAATGTTTCTTTCTCTGAATTTTTGTCCTGATGTTTACATATTCTCAAAATCTAAATCTTAAGGACTTTGGTTCTATTTAAAGACATAAGTTATATTTATAATGCATTATTTTGTACTAAAATGTCATATCCTGGCATTATCTATTTTATAATCACAGATAATTATTTAAGATTTCAAAACTGATACTTTATTAAAGTAGCTAAAAAGTTTTCAAGCATCCAATTAAGGCTAGAATAATAAGATAGTCATGATTCTACTTATAGCGTAGTATTGAAAAAGAAAATCTCTTTTGTTACTAAGAAGACCTAACACACAAATATAAGAATTCTTTTAGCTTTGAAGTTTCTAGTTTTGTTTAAACACTAGCAAAGGATTTCAATTTGGATTTTTGTCTTCAATGTTATTTTTTGTCTCAGTCAGTCTCTAAATCCAACCCATAGATAATTACTAATTTAGCTGTGGTTTATGTTACCTTTTAATGTTTTTCTTTTTGATCTGGCACACCCATGAAAGCCAGAGAAATAGTACAATAATATTTACTTTGTGCATGTCCAGAATACATATTAAAGCAGGATGGAAATACCTCCTCAAACATTCATGTATAATGACAAGATCAAAGTACTCTGACGATTGACCATACATCCAGAAATACACTATAATTAAGATAGAGGAACAGAAACATCCCCTAAGAATCTTCTATTGTATAACTACAAGGAAAAATAAAGGAAAAAATCAGCAATCATTTGAGTATATTGACTATATCATTCTCTACTTTTTAACTTCCATATAGAATGTGTCTAATATTTTCCTCTATGAATTTGTGAATATGCTTAATAAATGTTCTTCATTGTGTAGCACTTTTATAATTCCTTAATAAGCAATAATCTCTATGAAATAATAATCAGTACATTGCTTCCGTGGTACCAGAAGGACATTGATTCCGTGATATTGTCTCTATAGTTGGGGAAATGTGGGGAAACAAGAGACAACCATATCAGGAGTAATTCACTGGGGCAACATAATAAGAAATTTCTTTCAGGGGAATGTTTTAATAATGTTACCTAACTCATAGTGCTATGAGGACAAGTGAGACAGTAACTTGTTAAATAATTAGAAAAGTAAGTTGTACATACTAAATGCTCAACAAAAAGAACAATTATTATCACCATTGATCTTTGTTCCTCTTCAAGCCACTTCTCTACCCAATTAGACTAACTGCAGAACAGGCTTTCGATCGATGGAGATTCTTTACTCATATCTCGTGGATCTTTCCTGGAAAAGTTATAAAATTCATCTTTTCTCTCTCAACACTGAATTTATCTACCTGGTTGGTCCAGTAGACTCCTTGTTATGAACTTGGCAGCTCTAGACTGTATGTCAAAATTTAAAAACATGTTTTTACATAAAAATTCATGTTTACTTCTTTGAGTTCAGTGGATAGAACAGTTTTTAAAAAAGATTTAAAAAGTGTAATTTAAATTCTTATCTGAGTGAAAGGTCATTTTGAGTATGTGTATAATAAATTCCTATATAATAAACTCTGGGCACCTTTTAAAATGTGCATTAATAACATAGTTATTTTGTTCTCATGTTAAACTTTTTAGAAACCTCAAGATTTAATGGCTATTGACATTAATAAAATCTTCCTAACTTTTTAGTCTGGCTTCTCAAATACAGAAACAAGTTTTGTGGCTTGAAATTCTGCCAATGGTATGAGGAAAAGATACAAAGAAAATCCATAGGCAACAACGGTTTCAGATTTTAGATCTTTATTCCTTGCTGGCAACTAGTTGAGTAATAGCTCAGGACTGAAAGTAGAGAAGAGACTGTAATTGAAGCTATCCCTGCTCCTACATTTTAGTCCCTCCAAAAAGAGGAACCCCTGTTAGGTCAATTATTTGCAGGAGTTATACAGCATCCATAGTATTTCTAACTTATCCTAAGAAACAATCTAAACCAAATGTCTAAATTCAGTTGAAAGCTGCTTATCATCAAAGTTCCTATTCATGCTTTTGGGACCAGACAGATTATTGAGAGAACAGTGCCAAGTCAGAAGTAAGCCCCATTTGTAGACTTTTTGCCTTTATTAAAATGTTTTGGTGCTGATATTTGTTTTTCCAGATATTTTACAGATGATTATCTAAAATAACATCATGGTGATGACATAAACTTTTCTTTTTATACAGTTAGATTCTATGCACTTTAATAGCTTTACCAGCCTTCTCCCATGTAATACATACCTTCAACACTTCACAGGCAACATTCCCCTAAAACATCATGTCTTTTGCATAGGAACTTGACATTGTTCACTACAACTTCCTTTTCACTACATAGATCTCGTCAAACCTCTCTTCATTGAAATGCTACCACCACTGGAAAGTGCTTTCTAAACCCCATGGCTAATTGCCCTTCTTTGGTGCCTGGCACTGCATTTTAAATTTCTGAAAACATAGTTTGCTTCCAACTTCTTCAAGCGGGAGAACACATTTCCTTTATATTTGTAGTGAAAGCACCAAGCATAGTTTTTGGATTAGGTTTGATGCTCCCTACTCACCTGTTAAGTGACAGGAGTGTACTATTTGTTTTTCATATAATTTCTTATATTTGTTATTCAATATATTTTAGAAGTAAAATGGGCTTATGTTGCAAAGAACCAACTGATGAACTGATTTCATTCATTGTTCAAAAGGACTTCATATTTAATAATGTTGATGGGCTAGATGAAAAGGAAAGGAGATTTGCTGAAGAAATTGTTACACATTGTATCCTCTGTGAGGACTAATAAAAACTGTATTTGATAGAGTAAAGGAAACAGGAATGATGTAAATGACAGCAAGAGGCTGAAAGGAGACTAAACTAGCAACTAATGAATGGATTGGTAGATTGATGTTGTTGATTCCATCACGATAGTGGATTATTTATGGTTTGTGTACGTGGTTCTGAGGAAACTTGACCAAAATTGTGAATTTGCTTTCTGTTGCTGTCTTGCTCTAATTTTAAAGATTATTTCATAAAAAAATACAAATTCCTCTCTCCTCTATTTGGAAATCTTGTTTACACTGGAACTTGAATACTGCAAATATCCAGTCTCTTTGTCTTTCAAAGAATTCATTGGTTTTATAAATTTTTATTTTTTTTAATTAGTTGATTATTAGACTACATACTTTTATGGGGCACTACTTTAGTGATAATTTTCTAGTATATATTATGCAGGAAAATCAGAAAAGCTTTACTTGGGCTGTAAATATTTTTGCTTGCAAACTTTTCTCAGTTTTTGTTTTTTGGTTTTTTTGTTTTTTTTTTTTTACTATCAGTTAATGTTTACCATATACAGGGTGAGGATAGTCACTTCTGTCATCACCCGGATGTGAACAGTCTGGGCAGATTATGAATAGTCATTACCAAAGAAGAACCAAGAATATTTCTACACAATGAAGTTAGAGTAATTAATAAAATAAACAAAATATCTGCTCAAGATTTCAAGGATATAAACCATAAGAGAGTCCATTCTGGAAAGTAGTGGCAACAGAATGTTTTAAATAATACAAACCATGAAAAGTTGCTCATGGCTTCAGGAAAGCAATTGTTGCATCTCAGCACCATATGTCATGATTACATTTGTGGGTATGGATGGCTGGGTTTTTACCAGCAATGGTAAAAGAGCACATGAACCTACTAGGAAAACGATCACCAAAAACTCCGAGGTAGCTACCACCCAGGCAAACAAAGGTAAATGAGAAAGACTACATAATCAGTCACTATGGCCCCTTCCTGACATCTAAGAAGGGAAGCTCTTCTTAGATGCAAAGGAAAGGTGAGTTGAGGGGAGACTGCTGTGAGAATTAGGATATGATTATGAATGACTTTGCCCAGATATTTTCTCTTTTTTTGATGGAAACCATTCACCATGAGGTGAGGTATTGCTCATAAAAAAGCAAAGTTAAGAAGAGTTCTGGTGTCTAATGAATAGAACATGACTAGTGGTGACAATCTCCAGTCCTGACTATTAGGTTACTTAAGGATTCATGATACTTTTAGGATTCAAACATTATCCAACCTGTACAAAACCAATATGAATATAGAAATCAAAAATAAACATATGTGATATATATATACACACAAACTCTGGCCAAATGTTGGTGAATATGTATGTAGGGGAAGGGCAAAGAAAGCTGTATAATTTAAAAATCTTCCTAAAAATTTCTGATATGCATCCAAGTTTAAGGAAAACTAAAGGAAACATAGGGGAAGTAGGAGAAAATCTATACTAAAGTGAGACTTTTAATTAAAGTTGTTTTAGAAAAATACCTGTGAAAGTGACAGGAGGAAATGAGGAAGAAGCAGGCCATGCAGTGTGATGGGGGAGAACAAGAAATCAAGTGAGTGACCTACATTCAAATAATCTGAGGTTCACACTTCTTAGCTGTAATTAAGTACAAGTCTCCTGATTTTCCTGAGTCTCACTTTTCTTTTTGAAAAATGTACAAAATGATAGCTATTTAATAAAATTGGTAAAATATTCCATGGAATAATATCTAAGACTGTACCTTATAAATGGTAAATCACTCTTAAAATAGTTATTACCATTGCTTTACAGCGTGAGAAAAATGAAATTTAGACAAATGACTTTGGAGATATAAGTCTTAGGCAGAAAAGAATAAAAACTATAAAGGAAGAATAAAGAAGTTTCAACTAATATAAAATTGATATAATGGCATAGGTGTAAATGATAAAAATATAAAAGAAAATTATTTTAAAAATTATGTTAAATATTAATAAATATATCATGAATTATAGTTAATAACAGCTCTAAGATGTTTGTTAGTTTTTAAAAAATAGTATAACTTCCTAAGGAATAATGAAGAAAATATATGAAGGTTAAGTATAAGGAAAAGGAATTTGTACCTTAATGTATTAAACATTTAAAGCAACAGTCACAAGCAAGATAGATATGAATTAATTCAAGATCCCAAAGTAGAAACCATATATTTTTTAATTCAACATGGGAGGCTCTTTTAAGGGGACCGAATGTACAGCCAATGGCTAGAAGAGTCATGTTGATGAAAGTGGGGATTGTTTCCCTCCAACTAATACTTAAAAACCTGGTATGAGAAAAAGTACACCAACTCGTAAAAGATGTGATTTTATAACTCTTAAATTTTATGTAACCATGTTATAGCACATGAATTTATCAAATTTAAGTGATAGTACTTATGAATTCACAAAAATTCAGTATATAGCTGCATTTTTACTTTCATTATATATTTTTTCTTGCTTTTTCCATCAATTCCTCATTGCAGAAAATATTAAAATTATGAATATCCATCTTCAGCCCATCCACCATTCTGACCATAGTTCTCAGAGATAGAGCATCTGTCTGGATCTTGTTCTCTGCATTTACCCACACACAAACATGCACACACATTGACACGGTCTATTTCGGTAAACAAAATTGGGATTTTACTAAAGATATTATTCTACAACTTGCTTTTTAAAAACAGTCTTTAAAATCTTTCCATGCCATTCTATATAAATCTGTTACACTTTTAAGTAGCTGCATAGTGTCCTATATTATGGATACATCATAATTTACCTATTTCTATAGCTCTGGATATTAAGTTTGATCTAATTTACTCTATTGCAAAAAATCCTGTAGCACATTTGTATGTACATCTTTAAGCATATCTGTGAGGAATATTTCTGTAACACATATTTGTACAGGGAAATCATTGGGTCTAAGTATATGTGTGTGTGTGTGTGTGTGTGTGTGTGTGTGTCTAGTTAGTCAGTACGAAAAGTACTCTCCAAAAGGACTTCACCGAAAAATTTTGCTTTCTATCAAGAAACTTCAGAAACTATCAGAAAGCTTGAGACCAAGTACTTGGTATTTCAAGCACACTGTATTAAAATTATAGCATGACTTTGTTTTAAGAATATTACTCTACGAAATAGCCTTAGAAAAAATAATAGTAGAAAATTTTAGTTTCTTGAACTTGCAATCTGAAACAAAGAAACCCAAGTCCAAATTCAATTAAATGTGGTCTTTTTACAATCACTGTTACAAAAAAGTTCATCTGAGACCATTAATATGGGAAAGAGAGAGCAGTATCTTTTTTTTACTTGAGAACAAGTGTTCATTTATAGGAATTGATTTTCTATGTGAAATCATTTGTAGCATCTGTGTATGATTACTCTTATTGATGTACATATGTGTGTGACTGGTATTTCCAAAGGAATTGCAGATAATGATGGTGAAATCTACACAGTTTGTGAGCAATTACATAGGTCAAGTGAGAGAAAAATATATGTGAATGTAACTTCAAATTTCTTTCCTTTGTGATTGGAAAAATGGTGATACTATTGATTGAAACACATTGAACTTCTTTAATCCTCACCTGAGGATACGTTTATTGCTTTAAGTGAGGGATATTGAGAAGAAGGAATGGAGGGAGAGAAGGAGTAAAGGAAAGGGGTGGGGAAAGAGAGAGACAGAGAGAGAGACTTCTATGTGAAAAAGAAATACTGATCGGTTGCCTTCCATACATGCCTTTGATAATCGAACCAGCAAACAATGTGCCCTGACCAGGGACTGAACCTGCAATTGCTCAAACCAGCTGAGTATAAAGAGTGTATCTGATTTTATATAATTTTAAAGAGACTTTAGCCACTTTGCATCTCAGAAGATGAGCATCATATATGTAGATAACACAGCGGGTGTATAGAAACTGTTGGGACAGGTATTATGAAAGATCAGTCAAGTAACACAAACAGGCTATTAGCACATATTTTGTGTGTTATATGCATTATATACTGAATTCTTACAATAAAGTAAGCTAGAGAAAAAACATAGGGAACGGAAAATGCATTTTCATAATGTATTTAAAACATCCATGCATAAGTGGACCTGTATAATTCTAACCCTTGTTGTTCGAGGGTCAACAGTGTGACACTGTGTGTGCATGTGTGTATGAATGACTATGTGAAAGATACATGAATATATAAAATATTTTATTCCATAATGTATTTCTGTTCACTAAAATATAAATACATAAGCTAACAAATATATATGATGCCTCGGGAACACGCACAGTTTACACTGTGGTTTTCTGTAACCCTGGGGCTATGACTGCATATTCTAGAACTATTCTCAATCCATTTTCAGATTTATGACTTCAGAACACAGAGATTCCAAGCAGTAGAAATTTGCAAGTTTCTGTTTTGAGATCTTGGTTCTTTTGCTGGCTTTCTGTTTCAAGGTTTCATGACTACCAAATTTGTTTGAATATCAGAATCACTCAACAGACTTAAAAATACAGGTTTTCAGGCCATGGTGCAGAAATACTGAATTCAAATGTCCAGGAGCTGGTCTGGTAATCTTTATTGCACTCACCCCAGGTTCTGTCCTGATGATCAGCTGCTCGGGGTTACTTTATGTGGGGTTTTCTTAAATCCAGTTCATTCTGTTTTCCTTTGAATGGACAGCTCTTAATATTATTTTTGCCTTTGCATATTTCTGTTACTAATTCCATTTCACTGCCTGATTTAAGTTTCTTTAATATAACCACTTTTTTAAGGGAAATATTTCAATTTGATCTGGGGTGTTAAAGTAAAAATTAGAAAATATCATTGAATAAAGATATATTCATTTAAGAAAATAGAAATTAAGTGTCTATAAAAATCTTTTTATCTTCAAGTATTAGCCTATATTAGTGTCCTAATATAATTTGCAATCACTAGGCATCATATCAGTAATCTAATAAGGATTGAAATATTTTTAAAGGAAAGTGGAAAAATAAGGATAAGTTAAGTTTGATTATAGGTGCACCTTAATTTATAACATAAGTGTGTTTCTGAAAGGTTGGCTGTTGAGCTAATTTCTATTGACTAAATTATATGTTCTCACTGACATGGCTTGATCATTGCAAAAGCATGATTCTTGGAATGAGGTGCAAAAAAGAATGTAGTTGTAAGGCTAAAGAAGAAAACAAATATAACTCTGATGTCAAATTGTTTTTAAATCATATATTTAAATGTATACTATAGATGTTTTGAAATCTATAACTATTTCTTTCATGAAAGAAATAGTGTATCCAAACTACCATGCATTTAAGGTCTTAAGTAAAGGAAATGAAATCTATAGGGAGAAACAGACTAGCTAAAGCATATTGTTGCTTCCTTCCTGTTGGGGTAATGCAGTATCTCTGTAACCCTAGTAACAATGGCCTTTTTAAATATCTCAAACTTAAAATAAATTTTAGCAATGATGCCTCAATTATTGTCTTGTAGTGTGAAATATAAGACTGTGATGATTAAGGAGATGTAATTAGGAAAAGTGTTTCTAAAAGCTGGATTTTAAAAATGCATTTCCAGTAACCTAGGACATTTGGTAATAAGTATTTTGATAAACATTGTTTTCTTGATGGTTGATTCCCTTTCAGTGAGGTCTGTCCAAACAGTTTCAGGATAATTACAGTTTGTGAAATCTCATTTTCTTTAGTTTTGAACCTGAATTTTACAGTGTATAAACATTTGGTCTGACAGACTGTAAACTTTCAATGCATTAAAGTTATTTAATGGCCGCTAAATTCACCTTGAATCTTATTCAACATTCCTCACACAACCACCTAATGGATTACTTTTTCATTTGACATTCCTCTCTCCTAAGCAACTTAGGTAATTTGTCTACTGGAAGACCCTGTAAAACTCTGATTAAGTTCACAATAGCAGACAGTGGAATTCAGTCCTTCCCCAGCTACAGCTGGGCTTGAATAGGGAACTGACTGAGTTACAAGGCGAACTGCATGTGTGTGTGTGACTCCAAAAGGGCTGCGACCTTGTGATGCAGATCACAGCAGTTTTAACACTCACTTCCTAAGATGTGAAATCCCTGAGAACATGATATTGGGTTAAAAGTCCTCCTCCTTTATTCCCATTCCTAATAGAAACTGTACTGAATAAACTAAAATAAAAATTAAAAAAAAAAAAAGTCCTCCTCCTCATCAGTCTCCCACATCTCTATTTAAATGGTGAAGTTGCCTGTTCAATTCAAATGCGAGGTGCTGCTTCAGAAAAAAAAAACTGGTTTTACTAAGGGAGTGAACAATCAGGGACAGCTGTAGACTGAGGGTGGTCAAAGACCACCTAAGTTTTACCCTATTGTCACAGAGAAGCAAAGGAGTTATGGGCTAATGGGCCATTGGGGGTGGGGGTGGGGCAGAAAGAGAGAGAGAGAAAGAGATAGAGAGAAAGAGATAGAGAGAGAGAGAGATGCCTAAATGAATAAGCAGGGCTTTATTCACCATTTGCATTTCTGCTTTCTTAGATGTTTGTTGCTGAATAGTAAATCTTCCACTGTGTTTTCTGTATTAAATTCATCATGTTTATATTATGAAAAATCATAGATTATAGTAATAAATATCTAATAAATTCTAATGTACTTATCTTTAAAGATAGATATTTGCTTTCTAAATTTATCCTTTCTACATACTAAGATCATATTAAGAGACTTTTAAAAAGTCTCTTAAAAAAAGAAAGTACTCATTTAAGAAAAGAAGGAAACATATTTCTAGGCAGTATTGCAGGAGAAATCTTGTCATTTCCCTCCAGTGCTGCTCATCATAAGAGCTCTAAGGAAATAGTGTTTAAAATCAATTAACCAAGAAGGCCAAAATCAATTTAACATGTTGGCTAATGTTTTACTAAAGTGAAGTCTCTTTTCTTTAAACATGATTAATATCATTTTGGATTTGTTATTAGTGGTGTCACTTCTAAAAAGTGTGACTGTTTGGTAATGAAAGGACCTTTGCATACACATATGGGGTTGATGGGAAACACACAAATTTAATGTGATATCAGTGATTACATATTTTTCTTGCCTTTGAAATTTTAAGAGAACACTCCATTTTTACTCTCTTTGGAATATCTCCTAAAAGGTCACTGAGGAATCAAAAGTACTAAACCTATATCCACCCACAAATAAAAGAAAAAACTTTATGCAAATTATATTCTAGGATGGCATTTCAGAATGTTAGTGTTAGGTAGAATTATAAAAGTTAATGGATTTTAAAGTTAGATGGGGCTAAACAATATTGGCCTGTAATTTTCAAATCATTGTAACAGCTTATTTCTTATAAGAACTTCAATATATACAAAATGTTTTTTTGATTTAATTTTATTGTATTTTTCCCATTACCTTTTAGTCCCCTTATCCCCCTCCCCCCAGCAATCACTACACCCAGTTGTCCTTGTCCATGAGTCCTTTTTTCCTTTTTGCTCAATCCCTCTATCCCTAACCACCCCCCCATTAAGTATAATACAAACGTTTAACATGTACCTGCTATGACTGAAGGAACCAGTTATGTAAGGTGGGCCTACTGGATTTCTTCAGCTTCACAGTTCCCCAGCCCCAGCTTAAAGCCCACAGTTTGAAAACCAGACCTCTTACCTCACATGATCTCTTACATTATCATAACAACATATTCATACATTTGAAATATAACTTGATACATATCTTGTAATAATCTATTTTTCCTTCCTTCCTTCCTTTCTTCCTCTCTTCTTTTGCTTCTCATTATCCATATGCTAATATGCTATTTTTGCCCACAGAGTTTTATACTTTATGTTAATTTGCTTCATCATCATGGTGCTACTGTGAATGAGGTCCACACATAAATCTATGTCTCTTAAAAAACAGAAGAAAAAGAAAATGTTTTATTGTTGGTTGTAAATAGCACACTATCTTTATGTATGTGAGTGTGTGCACACACATACACACACATGACTTCTAGCCACCTGAAACTACATCATGTTTATCTTTGTAAGTTCAACTCCTGGTAATAGTAATGTTAATACCAATAGTCATGGAACTGAGAAAGTACCTTCGTATACATTAGATTGAATCATATGAAATAGCCATTATTTAAACATTGTAATTTACAGAAACATGTTCCTGTGATTTAATCTAATACCACTTGTAATACTTATAATAACTTTACAATGCAACTGTTATCTCCATTTTCTAGGTAAGGAAAGTAGGTTTATAGATGAGTTTTATACATGAGTATGGAAGGCCATACTTCCAGGACTATTGGAGTGGGGATTTGGATAAACACATCTGTCTAAATATCATGCTTTTTCTGTTGGACCAAGCTGCCCTATACGTTAGATCATTTAAATGCATAAGGAGAGCAAGTTTGTTCCAAGTAGAATGTAGTTCCATGGGTGTATAAATTTAGGCAATATTCATCTAGAATACATTTGTTTATGAATTAAGTTAATCTTCATATGTTACAATAATATTTACTAAAATTGTGATCAGTTATCAGTGGTATAAATTGAGACTTCTAGGGTATCTCTTTTTTATGTTTATTTATTT
>CM052539.1:134265141-134316097 GCA_028533065.1 Trachops cirrhosus | reverse complement strand
ATAGAAGTGGTGAAAGTGGACAGCCTTGTCTTGTTCCTGATCTTAGTGGAAAGGATTTGAGTTTTTGCCCATTGAGTATGATGTTGGCTGTAGGTCTGTCATATATGGCCTTTATTATGTTGAGGAATGCTCCCTCTATTCCCACTTTGCTAAGTGTTTTTATCATAAACGGGTGCTGTACCTTATCAAATGCTTTTTCTGTATCTATTGATATATGATCATGTGATTTTTGTCTTTGTTTTTATTTATGTGATGAATTACATTGACTGATTTGTGAATATTGAACCATCCTTGCATCCCTGGGATGAATCCCACTTGGTCATGGTGTATTGTTCTTTCTAATGAATTGTTGAATGTGGTTTGTCAATACTTTGTTGAGGATTTTAGTGTCTATGTTCATCAGTGATATTGGCCTGAAGTTTTCTTTCTTTGTTGTGTCTTTATCTGGTTTTGGAACTAGTATGATGTTGGCCTCATAAAAAGAGTTAGGGAGTCTTCCATCTTTTTGGATGTTTTGGAAGAGTCTGTGAAGGATAGGGGTTAGCTCTTCCTTAAATGCTTTGTAGAAATCTCCTGTGAAACCATCTGGACCTGGACTTTTGTGTGTCAGGAGTTTTTTGATTACTGCTTCAATTTCTAGGGTACCTCTTAAGCCCACAGCTATATCAGCGGTCGATCTTATTTAATTTACATAGCTCATATACACAGTAATGTTACCACCTGTTATTATCAAACCAGGAGATCTTTATTTTGTATTTTGTCTAGAATTTTGAACTAAAATAAAAACATATTAGACAAAAAAACAACAAAAGAGGGCAATTAAAATGTGAGACTCTTTCCTTAGAAATTGTATATAACTTCAGAAACTGTTATGTGGAAAAATAATCAGACTTTGTCTCAATGTTGTATCATCTTTTAAATGAAAAGGAAATGTGTTAAAACAAAACAAACACAACAGAAAGCCTTCTACTGTAAAAGGAAGTTAAAAATAACTACGTGGGGAACGTAATTCAGGTTGATGAAGAGATTATTTGACACCATCATAGATAACATCAAATGGCTATCAGGACCCAAGAAATTAAAGTATGCATAAAGTAGATTGGACGAGGTTATTTTTTTCATAATCATTCTAGGGTAGTAGTTCATTAAAAGTATACAAGAGTTGTTTAAGCTGAAACAAATTGAGAAATTTTTAACATTTTATTATATTTTGTCCTATCCTGAGAAAAATGCCTTTAGACCTCTTATATAAACCATTTACATTTTTTAAAAGGGCAAAATTAAAAATGAGACACATCAGAAAGAAACATATACTGATGAAGATTCTCATAGTATTTACTATATTCTTCGCATGCCTTTAGTAAATAAATTTAATTACTTTTGTGTGAACACACAGCTAAAGGACCCAATTTTATGTTCAAATAGATGCTATGATTCACACAGTTTTCTAAAAATAATTTTTCAATTTCTTCCTGACTTTCACTCTAATTGATAATCAAAATACTATGTGCAGAGGCTGCATCTTGAAACACTTGTTTTTTTTTAAATTAAATTAATAGAATGTTGAAAGCCTAGTCCAAGTACTCCATATTGTCTTAATATAGAAAAGCTATGAACATGATATATATAGTAAGGGAAAACTCTTATCAATTAAGAACAATATTTTAAATATATTCCATTACTCTCATATATAAATTAAATATGGAGACTTAAAAAAATGCAAAGTAATAGGATGTAAGGGTAATCTGGGCTGCATCTTTTGTCCTCTAACAACCATCACAGTTGGTTCTGCCATTCTAGATTATCAGGAAAGGACAGGACACTTATCTCTGATCCAGGGGCACACATTCCCCTGTTTGTGGGGGGCCGAAAGGATATCCTTCCTCAATAGAAAAACTTCCTTTCTTTTATGAGTGATTTAACATAGCAGAGAATCTCTAAAAGCTTAGGATACATTTTAACTGAGTACTCCCAAAAACTAGTATTAAAAAAGAGGGAAAGTTCTCTGTGGCTTAAGACATCAGCAAATTCTTCATGAGCAGATGGGCCTTGAAGAAAACAGAAGGGGGAAGGTAAATAGAAAAGGTAGGAATGCAGATAAACTGGGAGGAAATTACTGAGGAGTGAGACAGACCATGCAACCCAGGATTTCAGTGCAGGGAAATAAAGGCTCAAAAACTCTGACTGGAAAAAAAAACTGTGGGAGTTGCAGTGGTGGGAGAAACTCCCAGCCTCACAAGAGAGTTCCTTGGAGAGCCCCACAGGGTCCTAAAACATACACAAGCCCATGCACCCAGGAATAAGCACCAGAAGAGCCTAATTTGCTTGTGGGTAGCAGGAGAAGTGACTGAAAGTTGGCCAAGAGCCCAGCAAGTGGCATTGTTCCCTTTCTGACCCCTTCCCCACATACAGCACCACAATGCAGCTAAATGGGTTGCCCCACCCTGGTGAATACTTAAGGCTCCACCCATTACAACTTAACAGGTGCACCATGACAAAGAAATATGGCCCAAATGAAAGAGCATATTGAAGCTCCAGAAAATACAACTAAGTGATGAAGAGATAGCCAACCTATCAGATGCACAGTTCAAAACATTGGTGAGCAGGATGCTCACATCCTGATGTGAGTATGGTTGAGTATGGTTGCAAAATGAGGAAAAAGTGGATGCTATGCAAAGTGAAATAAAAAAATATATATAGGGAACCAACAGTGAAGAAAAGGAAACAAGAACTCAAATCAATGGTTTGGAGCAGAAAGAAGAAATAAACATTCAACCAGAACAGAATGAAGAAATGAGAATTCATAAAAATGAGAAGAGACTCAGGGATATCTGGGACAACTTTAATCTTTCCAATCATAGGGGTGCCAGAAGGAGAAGAGGAAAAGCCAGAAAGTGAAAACTTATTTGAAAACATACTGAAGGAGAACTTCCCTAACCTGGCAAAGGAAATAGACTTCCAGGGAGTCCAGGATGCTCAGAGAGTCCCCAAATAGTTGGATCCAAGGAAGCACACACCAAGGCATATCATAATTATATCACCCAAATTAAAGATAAGGAGAGAATCTTAAGAGCAGCAAGAGAAAAAGAGAGAGTCACCTACAAAGGAGTTCCCATAAAACTATCAGCTGAATTCTGAAAAGAAACCTTACAAGGAAGAAGAGGCTGGAAAGAATTATTCCAAGTCATGAAAGGCAAGGACCTACATCCAAGATTACTCTACCCAGCAAAGCTATCATTTAGAATTGAAGGGCAGCTAAAGTGTTTCCCAGATAAAGTCAAGTTAAAGTTCATCATCACCAAGCCCTAATTATATGAAATGTTGAAGGGTCTTACCTAAAAAAAGATAAAAAATACTAACAATAAAATGACAACAAACTCACAACTATCAACAACTGAACCTAAAAAAACAAAAACAAAAACAAAGTAAGCAAACAGAACAGGAGTAGATTCACAGAAATACAGATCACATGGAGGGTTATCAGCAGGGAGGGGGAGTAGGGAAAATGGAAGAAAGGATACAGAGAATAAGAAGCATAAATGGTAGGTACAAAATGGACAGGGTTAAGAATAGTATAGAAAATGGAGAAGCCAAAAAACTTCTATGTACGACCCATGGACATGAACTAAGGAGGGGGAATGATGGTAGGAAAGGGGGTATAGGGCAGAGGGGAATAAAGGGGAGGAAAAAAAGGGACAACTGTAATAGCATAATCAATAAAATATATTTAAAAAAAGAATGCTCAAGCAATTATGTCCTTCATTTTCAGGGTTTTATTACTTTTACTTTAAATGAGTTTTGAGTGACTTTGATCTGCAAGTAATTCTAAGTTTGCTAAGAAATCATTTGTTTCAAAAATTCTGTAGAAAACTTTCAGAAACAAGACTAATGAGACTAGTTGACTTCTATAAGGTGATAATTCTACATTGCTTCTTGAAGTTAAAATTTTGGATCCTAGATGCAGACAGATTTGGACTTGAACCACAACTTCGTCACTTCTAACTGGTTGATTTGATAATAGGATTAATGGTATTGGGGATTTGATATTGAGAATGCAAAGGATCACTATCAAATTTATTATGTAACATGTGTAGTATAGCAAACATAAAGCACACTCATTGATTCTGGTCATTATCCTTTTCAATGTATAGTTAAAATTATTAAAGGGACCTTGCTATTTTTAAACAGGAAGAAGAGAAATAATTATAAATAAATGAAAATTGAATAGGTTTTAGAAAAATAATTTAAATGTTCACCTCACTCTATATTAAAATAGAAAATATACCTTGATTTTTATAGCTAAATGTAAAAATAAAGCCACAAACAAAGCAGTAAAAACTGAGATCTGAATAATTTATGAAATATTTAGGTGGGAAAATTTTTCTATATTTAAAAGCATTAGTGAAATGCACTGTTTTACAGCTTGTGAGAGTGTAAATGTTTTCTGTTTTTCTCAGAGATGTTTCTGCAATGCATACTAAAAATCTTAAAAATGTTCATGCCCTTTGAGTCAGTAAGTCAATCCATTTAAGCCAACACAAATTCTAATGAAGAAATAAAAAATGTGCACAAAGGCTTGCAGAAAAATATGTTCAAGTCAGTGTTGTTCATAAAAGGAAGGAGGCAAAGAATAATCCTTAAAATAACCTAAATGTCCAATAATAAAGTAATATTAAATAAAGGTGGCATACATATACTATATAATATCACAAGCTATATAAAATGGTGTTTATAAGTTTAATAACATAGGAAAGTTTTCTTTTTCAACACGAAGTGGAAGAAAAGCAGGGTACAGAATCATAAATATTAAGCTTGCAACTATAAATAATATGCAGAGAAAAATGGAAATAGATGAAAATATTAAGTGTTTGTTCCTTTAATGTTGAAATTACAAACTATATGAATTTTATTCTTTATATTTTTTCAGTAAGCATTTTCTATAATTAACATAAAAACCTACTTAACAAAGACAACTTGTATATGAACATTTTTTTCAATTGTGGTAAAATATACCATAAATTAAGTTAAATCATTGTAGCATGACATAAAATTTACCACTGTAACCACTTTGATTCATACAGTTAGTTCAGTGTCGGTAGTACATTCACATGCTGTGGTGCAACTGGCATTACCATCCATCTCCAGAATTTTTTCACATCCAAACAGACACTCTGCACCCATTAAATAATATTTCCCTATTCTCCCCTCCCCTTAGCCCCTGGCAACCACCATCCTACTTATGGTCCTTATGAATCTGACTACTGTAGGAACCTGATATGGTGGAATCACAGTGTTAGTCTTTTTGTGACTGGCTTGAGAATTAATCTTTTTGTAAACCTTTTTCCTCTCCAGGAAAGTAATAGAAAGATAACAAAATAGTGGATAAGAAAATAAAATCATAGTAGGTCAAACGGGCTCCAAGAGATTTTTAAAAATGTAGTTATGTAAAATAATTTGAATAACCATTTGTATGTCAAAGGTCTTAGTAATTTTAGGGTTCAAGGAATTTATACACTTTTGAAAGGATACAGCCTCTTAGTGACAAGCATGAAAAGAAATTACCCCCTTATCAACATAAAATTATTTTAAAACACTTCTTTCAAACATAAAACTAGACAGAAACAATAAAAATCTGCCTATACTAGTGAAATTCTCATGTCTAATTACTGGCTTCTCATTATAATGAGGTTGTTATCTAAGATATCTACAGCCAAAACAGCTTTTAGAAATATCCTGATTGTACTTAAATTACAAAATATACATATAGTGACTCAATAAAAGGGTCATATCTGTATTTTTGAAAATTAAGACTACAGTATGTTTTATAGTGACATTTAGCCACCTTATTTCATCTGCTTGAAGTACAAAAATGTGGTACTTAATATGACATTCTTTTCAGGTCTAAAAATTCAGATTCTCTGTTTGTCATGTACACTCATTACAAATATACACACAGAAGGTTAGTTCTGCAGAGAGGAAACGCACAGGCTGCCATGGATTCACTTAGTTATCATACGTTCTCAGTGTTGCTCCCAAAGTGCCGCTCTACAGTTTGGCTTAATGCGTCTCGACCCAGTTACACTTCTTAATTTAACCCAGGCAGAAAATTGTGTGAATATTTCAGCACAGACTGAATTATTATCTGAGAAGTCTTTAAGAGGACATCAGATGTAAGAGGACACCTGAAGCGTAAATTTGAGTCTCAGGGACATCGGATGGAAAGGTCTTAAGGCCTATATACTTACTGTTTTGAATGTTAGTTTCAGTACAGAAACTGGTCTGGCACTGAGTGAAACTGTATGGAAAGTGAGCCAATGAAACAAGTACCTGGATCGAGAGGGGCAGGGATAAGCAAAACAGAGAGCGATAACAGCTCCAAAAGAAATTGCCTGTTTATTCCATTAACACAAGCATATACAACGCTATGACCCAGTGTACAAAGAAACTAGAATACTTAAAGTAAAAGCTGAAGTTGGATTTGTAGCCTTTAGGTGTACTGAGAGGTGGAAACTGGTCTTTGCTGAGGGTGTAACTAGGAGTTGGAGATGTGGAGACTTTGTACCTACCAGTTGTCAGAGATTGTGTTTTGGATAAAAATGAAGCAAAAGAAGAGAAAAAAGAAATTTGAATTCTGCTTTTATAACATGCATCTTAGTGTCACCATTGTGGAACATTTTCATGTAACTATTGTTTCAAAAATTCACATCTTCCTCTAGAATTTGTGACTTAATGCCATATTGGGAAAGGAAAAGACGTGATTTGGAATACATGAATACCAAAAAGTGAGGACATTGAAGCATTAGTGACATGACCACTAGTTTGACCTTTTCTTGTTTTGTTTTTTTTTTTCCTCTTGGACTTTCTTGAAAAGACAGAAGGTCTGTCCTTTGACAGTAAATTAATTTAGTGTGCCTTCTTTAAAAGGCAGGAGACAGGGTGGCTAGCTTGTCTCTTGAGAATGTCTCATTGTCATGTGGAAAGGAAGTGGCCATAAAACCTCTATTGTAAAATATTTTACTCTAATGACAAAATTCTTTCAATTTTTGTTATTAAGTGCTTTAGGTCAATTAATGTCATTTGCACTCCAACTCTTAGTTATTATTTTGGGGTTGTCTTTACTAATGATTACTTAAATCTGCCATCAGCTCATAAGAGTCCTCCAAAATTATTTCTTTATATTTATGGTTCTGTTATGATGTTGCACCTTGAAAACAAAATATAATCAAATTTATCCCAAGTGGCATCCATAATTAAATTTGTAAAAGTTTTCCAGTTTACTTGGTGTAACAAATTCAAATATAAATTTATTTCTAAGGGTAAAAGCAAAGTAATGTCCTGTAGGGACTTGGGAATTTAGTTAACATGATAACAAAAGTTTCTGAAAGAAGAGACAAATTGCTCCCTAGTGAACATAAAAGAGAATGACATAAGGTTAGACAAAAAATTCATGATTTAAGTGAATTTCTTTTGAAATGCAAACAACCCCCAGAATCTTCACAGCTGTCTTAGGGGAAATCTCTTGGGTGGTATCATTTGTGCTGCGGGTGTTTCAGAATGGGCTGGTTCGGTTTCAGGGCAAATATTGCAGTCTCAGTGTTTTGGGATGATCGTCTAGGAACCTCAGTAGCATTCACGGAAGATGGCCTCATGCATCTATCTCTTCACTCCTTGAGAAACATTTTCCTTGCTGCTTGCTGGTTTTAGCTTGATGTTTTGTAGTTTTGTTAAGAGGTACCTGATAAGCAAATAGCCTCAACAGTACCTCCAGGAGGACACAATCCTGCTATTAGCACCTCAGTGTTTCAATTTAGTTATTTTAAAAATTGGCTTTATCATGATTGTCACAATCACCATCAAATCAACAGTCAGGGAAAGGCTCATCGTAAAGAGATACCCTGATGGGAGAGGCACATATGCTCCTATTGCATTTAAGTCTCTGTTCTTGTTTTAATCATGAGATCTTACTGTAGTTTTCTTCAGTCCTATTGATTTTTAATAATACAACTCTGTGGAATCACTTAAATCCTGGGGTAAATTCTAACCTTTATGATTTCCATATCTGTATCATTATAAGCTGTTCCATATCAGGGATGCTAGAATCTTCTTTTATTTTAATAGGGTGTTGTGGTTGATATTGGAATAAGGCAGGTACATTATTCATTTGTAATGGAACAGATGAACCAGCTACCAGGAATGACCACAACTTTCCATTCTACACTTGGCCCTGAAGAGAAACTGCTAATGCTCTGACAGCCTCACGTAAATACAAGCATAATGGATTAGACCAGATGTGCCAGTGAAAGACTAGCAAAATAAACATCACTACATATCCCAGCTTCCAAAGTAACTTTATTTCCCAGAATCTGAAACATGAAGTAATGATTCTTTAACTGCAAAGGGCTCGGGCCTGATTATTGATACAAGAGCTTAAATCCTTGGCAATGTCTTGTATATGAGCAAAATACGTAATAAAATGTTTTCAGGGAGTTTTTAGAAGTCACTTGTCCAGCTCATTCGTTTTACAGATGAAGGGACTAAAATCCAGGGAGGCAAGGTGTGTTTAGGGGCAGATGTTATTCTTTTTGCAGCCTGACATGTAACAGCACTCAATAAAAATTTGTTAGGTGCATTGAATATATGAATTACTTTTTCCCCCAATCTTTTTTCCATCCACTGAAGATTTTTGTATCTAACAGACCTCTCCAGAAATAGGTGCAGGTATTTTGACTAAGATAATGTATTTAGGTATTTGTCTTTGGCATAAAAGCTGCTGTTATAAAGCAATGTTTTTTTTTTTTTTTTAGGGAGGAGGTTAATGGACTTGTAACTAAAAGAATACAGTCCTACTGCTCCTTATCAAACATTCAGATACCAAGCTAAATTACATCAGCAGTGAAAAGTCATGTAGCTCAAACATCAATTTCAATTTAAAAGCGTTCCCAGAGACAAGGCAAATATAATTCTATTCTTCAGTTGAGGCAGTACTATTTCAAGGAAAATTAATATAGAAGTCTGACAAACAGTAATGTTAACAATCTCTTATATGTCTTTTGGATGACAATAGTGATGACAGCATCATATTACAAAAAGAAACCTCAGTCTAAGGGAAGCAGGTAGGAAGAATCTCCCTGAAGCCCCTAATGCAGTTAGGTCCATGTCAGCCAGAGGGTCTGAACACTCAGGAATGCCATCTCCAGTAAGGTTGGCATTGTACATGTGAAGGGGACCGATACTGAATCCCTGAAGGAATGATTACTGTCAAAGTTCAACAAAATACACACAGACGTGACTACTTTGGATATTCAAAAAAGGCATGTATAGCAGGAAAAGTAAATTGGACAATAAATGCAACACCAAATTCTGAGTAGGACATTGTACATGACACTCATTGTGTTGCTTTAACTCCTTTAATACTGTATGATGGGAACCGTGCTAAAATAAATCAGTGTCACATTTACATCAACAAGGTACCTTACTGAACCACAACAGTTAGTAGAGTCCTCTAAGAATTGGCACTAGCTTGAGGACCATGGAGGGTCAATATCAAAACTCTGGTAAGAGTAACAGTCAAGGGCTACTCTCTGACCCACTTAGCATATTTCATTAAGTGGGGGTGGAAGGAATACAGCTAAACTGGCTAAAAAGTCCTTGTGATGTCAACAAATGGGTCCACGTCTTAGTTTCTTACAAGACAAAAGTGAAGTGGGTAGAAGAAAATCAGAAAGAGTACTTGATAAAAGCTACAAAGAGAACTGTGAAGCCCAAAGCATATGGAATCCCTTGTCTTTCTCTAGCTTTCGTTTCAGTGAAACAAAAGTCAACTCTCCTCTGAACTTCCTCACTCTCCTGCTCCCCTGTCCTCCCACCTCTGTTTTCCTTTTCTTCTCTTCCATTTTTTTTTACTCCTTTTCATGTCTGATTGAAGCAAACAGACAAGGGACTACTCCTGAAATCCCCTTGTTCACTAATTGCTAACACTTTTCTCAAGTTAAAAAGTTCTGCACACCCCCTCTATAGCCAGAAAACAATGATTAGTGTTTCAGTCAGTTAACATGATTTAGTGGAAATAAAATGGATTCTGATGTCAATCAGGTCTCAGCATGCTGATTTATTTTTGTACTCTTTTGTTGAAGTTACTTACTTCTCAGAACCCTAATATTTTGTTGTTCATATTAATTTTTTATCATCTTTGATCCATTTTGAGGCATCCAAAAGCTTTATAAAACCCTTGCCTACTTATTTCCTGGTTCTATGCATCTGTGGCTTCTCACTTTCTTCCAACTCTGGCTCCAGTTACCATGCCTGGGGCTGAGTGTTTGTGAATGTATTCATACTTTTTAAAGTTTTCTAATATCTAACTTCTTGATTTTCTTACTTTGGTGACAATAAGACAATCGGTCATTTTTTCTTCTTTCTAGTACCTCCCATTCACACTGAGGTTTTGGCACAACACATAGCACTGAGTACTGTGAGAAGTAGGCAGCATCACTGATTACCACATCTATTTATGAATTTTGTTCAAGACGTTAGTCTTGACTTCATGTATGTTCCTCTGTATAAATATAGCTTGTGATGCATTTCAATCTTTTATCATTCTATTGTTTATTTTTTAAATTTTATTTATTCCATTCATTTCAATCTTTATTCTGGATGTTGCTCTAGATGGAAAGTAACACACTGATGGGGTTATGACATTTTTAAACTTAGTGTACGAGGCCCAGCATCTTGTGTGTGTGTCCCTAGTTGTTAATGATTGTAATTACGGCTCCTGTTGGGACTAAGGTACATGTTAAAAAAGTTGCCATGATAGGTCAAATGCTCAGTAATTTGGGGATCTTCTAAGTTAAGAGAGTATTTTAATTTTGAATATTTTAATGGAATGAAGAAAACTGTATCGGAAATGAACTAACAATGTAACCAAGTAGAGAGGCCCATTTACGTGGCACCTTGGTGTATGACCCAACAATTAATGCTGAAAGTAACAGAATTTTATTTACAATATTCCAACCTTGGGGGGTGGGGACTCAGAGCACTTCAGCTTGGAGCCCTTCTTTCCCATGTTCCCCAAAAGGCTGTAAGCCAAAAAGAAAGCCAATAGTTCCCCACATTCTTATTTTAAGCCAGCCATGCAAACAGTTCTCCAGTCCTTCTGGAAGGTACCAAAGTCATCATCCTCATGCAGCAGCTCTCTTCTTCAGGATTTGGGGTACATTGTCATCAGCCTATATAATAGTCCAGAAGAACATGTGTCATGGTGCACTGGATCATGGTGGAATCCAGGAAAGACGTAAGTCCCAAGAGTCCAGATAAAGTCTGGGTTTGCACAGTAGCAGGTTAGCGTCTTGCAAGGCAAGATCCTTGGTGGCTTTGGAGACCACTAGAGTGGGCACAATCATAGCAGCCTGCCTGCTTTCTTATTAGCCCATGGAGAACCAGCTCTTACGGCCCACATGAATCCTATCTCACTACTGGCAGCCTGCTGGAAGCTACCTTCATTACCAGCTGGATCATGGCTCTTCCTTCTTACTCCTCACTCCTCTTCCCTCACTCTACACCTCATGACAGGTTGGAGGGGGCCCTTCCACACCCTTTCAAATTGCATGGCTGAATCCTTCATGGCTACCTGCCTTTAGTTTAAAGCCTGACCAAGAGCCTCCTTCATGAACTCATCTCTGACTCCTCCCACAATGAGCTATGTTTGCCAGTTTTTTATATAGTTTACAGTGTTCATTTATTTGGTTGCCATCCCCAGCCACGGCAAGAGTGTCTCAGTGATCCAAGGGGACCACCCCACTGGTTACATCAGAAGTTAGGGTATATCCTGAAAATCATACCCACCTTGCCCAGAGGTGGTAGCACAGCTATATTTTGCCTTTGTTATGAAAAGTATCTTAAGCCATATTGTCTGCTCCCCCTATTCTGCGGCCTATGGGGGCCCTCAGTCTACACCCCATTTCAATAACATAGAAATTGAGATTTCGCTAATTCTATTCTTTATTTTAAAATAGGAAAGCTGTAAAAAGATGAGAGGAAAGCCCTCTTGCTCTCTAAGGCTACATGAAATAAATCACCACAGGAAACAAGTCTTCTATTTATAACCACAGGCATTGTATATATTTGGTTTTATGATAACTTTTACTATATTTTGCAAAAAGCATTCTATAAAAACCATCAATAAAACCAGGACTGAATATTTCATTTAATATTTTCATGTAGAAAGCTTAGTATTTAGTATTTCTTCAAATGTTTTCATTTTTATAGAGTTATTTTTATCTTTTGATATGAATCTAACTATACAAAAAGTTTAAAATATGCTAATATGTATATAATTATTTAATTAATCAGAAATGACTGGCAGTAGCAATAACAACAAAATTGAGATTTAAAATCTAAAAAATTCTAAAATCTAGAATTTTGATTATTTAAATTCTAAAATTGTCTAGGTTAAATTAATATAAATTTTAAAAGACTAATTTATGGTAAGTTAAGGTGTCTATTATTAATGTACAGTGACCTCCTATCATTGAATTATATAACAGGATTATAGTGAATTATTTTAAAGATACAATACCATTCTGAAATTTTGAAATAGATCTTTTAAAGTTTTTAAATTTTAATTTTTCTCTTATTTTCATTTTCTTTGTATTTAGATAAGCTTGTATCTATTTGTGTGTATGTACATATATGATAAAGTTTTGATTTAAATAGATTTAAAATGAATATTACCATTTTTCCCCAAGGCTTCTACTAATTTATCATTTGTCTACTTGGCTTTTGATAAATCAAAAGTAATTTCCCCATCTTGATTTAAAACAGGCAATGAATGTATTAATTTTCTAGGGTTGCCATGAAAAAGTGCCACAAACTTAGTGGCTTAAAGCAACAGAAATGTATTTTCTTGCCCTTCTAGAGGCTAGAAACTCAAGGTGTTGGCAGGGCCATGCTCCCTCTGAAGGCTCCAGGGAAGGATCCTTTCTGGCCTCTTTGAGGCTCACTTGGCCCCACCCACTCCTTGGATTTTGACGGCATGACTGCAGCTTCTACTATAATCTTCACATAGCTGTTGTTTCCGTTTGGCTTCAGGGTCTGTGTCTAAACTTCATTCTTCTTATAAGGACACTAGTCATTAGTTTAGGGTCCATCCTAATCCAGTATGGACTCATTTTAACTTTATTACATTTGCAAAGACCCTGATTCCAAATCAGGTCATAAGCTGAGGTTCTTGATGGACAGGAATTTGAAGGACACTACTCACCTCATACAGAAACACATAATAATCAGTCAGATTTTTCTCGTCAGCCTTCAATAACCCATATTGTCATAATAAATTTAGATAATTCCTTCTGAAAGCAAATAAGTCTACTGGAAGTAGATATGTAGACAAGTATATATATCTGGTCAACAAATATTTTCAGCTTTCTACCATCTATGAAGTGGTAATGGGGTGGGTCTTGTGTCTTGCTTTGGTAATGAAATATTAGAAATAACACCATTTGTTTCCAGCCAAAGGATACAACAGCTGTATTCTGACTTTCCATTTGTTCAGAAAATGAGTGCGTCAGCAACCTAGGCCCTATGAGGAGGTTGTGGAGCAGAGTGCCAGCAGACTTACAATGTAATAAGAATAACCCTTCTTGCTTGAGATTTGGGAATTGTTTGTATTTGTAGAATGTGTACTCTCAATGGGCATGATGCAAAACTGGTTCTTGGGGGCAAAAAGTATACATAATTTTTAATGTATAAAATCCACACATATATCCATTACATAAACAAATATACAGTATCTCGGGTATTCAACTTGCATGGGGCAGTGATTAGGACAAAAATATCTAAAAATGCTCCTCAGGGAGTGACAATAAAAAACAATAACTTAGAGAAATTCTGCAGTAGAATAATCTAGTTTATCTAGGATGATACCATAGGCTTTGTTGACATGGGATTAGAGCCTCAGCTTCAAATTATGACACTTTCAAAGTTTTGTCATCAATTTGAATTTTCATGAACTACTCTGTGGGGTTAAAAATAATATCACCCTCACTCATATGCCTTGTGATAATTAAGACCATTAATATAAAGTTTTATTGCCGTGCTTTCCACATAATAATTGTTTTTAAAAGTAAGATATCATTATAATACTCATCATGGATTAATGTCCTGTGAAGAAATAACATTTCCATTTAAACTTTAGGCAATATTCAAGGTAACTGATTATATTTGTGATGAAAGGCTAAGTGCTAAAATAAAGAATAATAAGACTTCTATAATTTAACACATTACAAGTTATTTATTGTCTAACTCACAGTCTAAAGTATTTGGGAGAGAGCAAGATAATCTGTTCTACACGTTCACTCTCGTACTAGTTTATTCCATCTGGTGGCTTGGTGTTTTCTACACAATTTAGCTTTCCAACAAGAGACAGAACAGTCGGAGCACTGGGATGATGTGGGAGGTATCTTAGACACAAGACCTAAGTGCCTGCATTTCATTGGCCAGGTCTCAGCATGATCTCATCTAATACAGGGGCAGCTGGGAAGTTTGGCTCAACTATGTGGAAAAAAGAAAGAAAATGATTTTAGGTTAACATATAGTTTGTCTTTGTCATCATGGTGGAGATTCATAAGTACACTCCAACCACCCAAGGGTTGGAAACCAATTAAAATGTACCACGTGCCAAGTTCTTTAAATGTATCACCCAAAAACCCCTTCTGAGCAGGCACTATTATCTTTGGGTTACGGTTGAGTCAATTGCTATGATCACAGTATAAGTGGTAGAACCAAGATTAGAATCCAGATCTACTTGACCCAGAGCTCTAGTTCTTAGCTAGTATGCTCCATAATTTCCTTATGAGTCACTCATTTACCATCCCATCTTAGGGCAGAAATAATGCAGTAGAAACACTACTTCCCAGTTAGATTGGAGAAGACTAAAAATTTCCCGAAGACAAGTGAATGGTTTACTTAATGTCATAAGATCCCTGGAATTCTTTAAAAGAAGTTTTTATCTCTTTTTGACAATTCAAACATGATTCAGAATGAAGGCTGGAAAATACATCACCAGAACCCCCCATAAATGTTCCTATAGCTTTGAGTTATAGTGTCTATTTAATGTGTGTGTTTGGTGAGAAGAAGAAAAGGGAGAAACAAAATAATAGGTAAGTAACAACCTGGACTTAAGCCAGCTGTAGAGACAAGATAAAAAATTTAAAATCCCTCAATGCTCATCATGCTACATAATTTTCATTGATCACATCTGTATCAATCAGTACCTGCAATATGCATGTTGCCAAATTGCTAAAGGAAATCGTCACAAATGAGTAGTCTTAGGAAAATGATAAATTAAAAGACAGAGATTTGGTGAAATTTTTCACTCATTGCTAAAAACCCATAAATTAATTTTATGCTCAATATATCTTAGGTGCAATGTAAGTGTATTTACATCATATTCCTACTGAATATAAGGAAGTAGTTACTATAAAAAATATGTTAAAAATTAAAACAAGCTTGTGAATGAAATAGGGAGACTGTATAGCTTGTATCAAATCATCAAAAACTGCACTAGAATTTTTCAATCTAAACCATGTAGTCTCTTGATTCTTTATATTAGTATTTGCATATAATAAAAAGGTAAAATTACCCAGAGAACAAAAATCATTTATTCCTGTATTCCTTTTTGCTAAGTTAAAGATAAATCAGTAGAACCTGCTTAAGAAACAGACTAATGATCTAAGTTGAAATATTTTGATATGAAGTATTTTATGTTATATTATTTTTATTTACAGATTTGTCTATTAACTTGGACCATGATGTTTCTTCCATATATTTTATTTTATTACTTAAGGTAGACAATGAACATTTGTTTTTCTCATTTTTAAGCAAAATTATATTACCTAGACACCCTACTGGTATGTAACAACTAAAAAAAAAATAGTATTTGTTGTAAAAAAAACTTCAAGTATTCCAACAAGCAGTCAGAAGTTATTTTATCAGGCAGAAATAAGATCATTTGGGTATTGGAAGAAAACCAGAATCTGCTCCCAAACAAATTAGTTCTTCTGTCTCATAGAACACAAGCAGTTTCAATTGGATTACATGTGCCCTTGGATTAATTCCATGGTATTATTGTAAGGGGAAATAAGCAACTTCTTTTTAATATGAAGAATCCATTATTAAATACTACGTTGAAAAATAAGTCAGAGAGCTGATAAATTTAAAAATCTGGGACCAATAGGTATAATGAAACTTCCTGAATCTTGACAATCCCTATTTTTAATCACAACAAAAATTCTGTTTTGGATTTAAAAAAAGTCGTATTAGGATTAGCATTATGCGTTGCTAAAATTTGATTATACAAACACCAGATTGAAGTAGATGGCCTTGGAATAGTTTGGAAAAGAAAGGATTCTCTTGGGTTCATGAATTATGTTGTAAAAATAGCAAAAAAGTATGTTATTTAACATCATTGAAATTAGGCTATATATTAAAATAAGAACAAGGAAACTTTGAATAGAGATAATTAAATAATGAGCAGAAAAAGACCATACACACATATGAAGCCTAGCCTGTTATGGATAGAATTGTACTTGTAGATAATCTGTATTTTTGTGAGGGTTACCACTTTGCTTATTTTTTAAAAATACTTTCTTAATCTACATGAGAGAATATCTTCCTTACCAGAGCCACTTTTTAATTATGTCAGAGGTTGGGGATTCCTTCATCAACAAGTGGAAGGAGCAGGGAATGAACAACCTTGGAATAAGGAGTACTGATGAAGATAAAGATCTCATCAATGAACTCTGAGCTACCTTTAGGTGATTTTTAAAAATTCCAAGTTGTAAGGCATACACACATGGAAAAACTGTGCCTAAATATTATTACTTACTATAGTTTTTGATTTATCCAAAAGCTCTGTTAACTTTGAAAGTATCACTGAACTTTTCAATCAAGTTATAAAATGATTTTCCAAACTAATTTTAAGAAGGAAAAATCCTTTTCTTGACCACTAGTGATGGAATCTGGCAGAAAACACTTTATTTTTGTGACATACTGCTACATTTCCATCAACTTAAATCTCAGATCTCTAAATGAAACATTTTAATAATTCCATGTAATGTACCAGAATGCCAGGCATAGATAGATACACTTATAGTCACAATTATCACATAGAGAGAAGTATTAATGAATACTTGGAAATTAATTGACTGAAATCAGATACTTAGAACATATTTCAGATGAACAATATGCAATTTATCTTGGCTCCCTCAAATCATTTTTGGAACAAAGTAGAGTGTAATTAAAAAAAAAAACACCTAGGAGCTAATGAATCATCCTCCTCTGATCTGCATTTTTAATGCTTCACTTATTTTAATTGTCCGGTGTCCTTTTGTAGATAATAATAGATATGAATACATTTCATCTCCATATGTTTTTTTTCTGTATAGTATGGTAAGATAATCTCATATAGGAAAATTCAAACTGAACCAATAATAAATGGTGATATTTTAGCTTTAAAAAGATTCTTCAATTTTGAAAACAAAATAGTATCATATATTTCTGTATTTCAAAACCATATTTTGGTTTTTCAGGGTTTTGCTTAAATTGATTAATTGAAGCAATTTATTAAAGTGTTATAGTATTTCTACAAGGTGGCTTGACATTTAGGAGCACTAATTATATCAACAGCTTAGGATTCAAAGGAAGATTGCACCTTTTATTACCTTGAGTTAGATATCTAACTTTGTTTTCTCATCTGTACAGTGGAAATAACATCAACCACATAAGGCTTTTATAGAAATGAAATAATATAATGAATTTTTAAAAATCAGAACAATACCTGACACACAACAAATGCTTGCCACATTGTAGTAGATACTAAAATTATCATGGGTCAAATGTTTGATTTGCCTATATATACCACTTGCAATTATAGTGACAGCATGTTGAAAAGAATAAAAATGATGGACTGGGGTTTTTCATTTTATGCCACATCATTGGGGAGCTGATATGGAAAAGAAATATTTAATATTTTATATTTCATACTGTGAAGACTGCAGATGAGTATTCCATGGTCCTCCAGGAATGCCAACTCAGAAGTACAATCACAAAGAAGGCCATTTGATCACCTTACCCAAATTAGAATTAATTATAGTCTCTTACACACAGTTTTCTTTAGATGTATTGAAATATATATTTATCTGGTAGGCACATTCTGAGCACATAATAATACCATTCCAAATTTTACATAAAAAGAGCTTACCGTGGATTTCCATGTACATTTCTCTATTCAGCAGCTTGTTTAAGGAAGACAAAACAATTTATATTTTGAAAGATACAGCCAAAAGACTCTTTAATTTTCCATTTCTTAAACCTCCTGATTTGGTCGTGGTAAGGCTGTTCTAAGCCATTTCTGGCTTTTTGTCTTAATGAAAACCTAAAATAAAATTATTTAAGCTAAAAAAAAACTGCTAAAATGGAATTTGCAACTTCTACCAGAATGTTCAGGCATTAAAGATTTTCCTCTAAGAAAAACTTAGAGAAATACATTTCCTCCACAAACAACTGAGCTCACTAAGGTGTATTCAATTTTGTTAGAAAGTGCATGTTTCTTTATACAGATCTTACCAAATCTCTCAGAAGGTGGTGTCTTTGTTTCCCTTGGGCTTAATGTCCTTATTATATATTTCCATTGACTCACTATGACTGTTACTGTTGCTGACTTAGTGTGAGAGTTTGGGTCATATCCAATCAGACATTTACAAAGTATTATTTTTAAACCTAATTTCTGAGCGTATCTTCTAGAAAACCAGAGAACATAGCCGCCCAGATACTTGTTATATATCTTACTACCTAATGTAGGGAATGAAGGGGAAAAGGTGGCACCAGACTGATATCAGTGGTGTGCTCTGTTACTTCTAAGAGGTAAAATAATCATCAATGCGAAACAATGATGCTTGGTCCAAAATGCCAAGTAAATAGCATAAACGAAGAACTGTCTCTCAATTTTTTTTTTTTTACTCTGTATGAGGTCATTTGTCATACTCTACACAAGGACAACTTTCTGTGAGATATGAGGCAGCATTTTTCTGCCCTAGGACAGCAGCAGTTGGTAGGTCATTCTCCTCCAACCTATTGCCCCTACTTCCTGCGCAATATAACCCTTTCTCTCCCTGAGTGATTTTATAGATCACTTAAGGAAAGGATCTATAGATGGTGAATCTAACAAGTATAAAATTGCATGTATCTCTTGCCCCATAAATGAAAAACCATGAAAATCTCTCCCAGGTGAAATGTTCCAATATCTTCCTTTCTGAGATTTATCTTAAAATTAAAGGTCTAGAGACAGACTCATAGATAGAGAGCAGTCTCATAGCTGGGGGAGGCGGGTGGAGGGATTGAGCAGAAAAGGGAAAAAGAGAGAGAACTCACAGACATAGACAACAGTGTGGTGACTGCTGTGGCAGGTGGTGGGTGAGGGTGGAAGAGGGTACAATGGGGATAAATGGTGATGAAAGAAATTAAAGGATTTTAAATCTATACAATTTGTTGATTTCTGCATTATTTTACTAGGGAGACTCTATTTTCAGAATTTTTCTTTTATTGCACACATATAAAGATATTTGACTGACAGAGAGACTGGGGTGGTGGTGCTACATTATTAAAGGAATAAGGTAGACTTTGTAATCCTTGAATTTAAACCTAGTCAGAATATTTAAAATGAAAGCTTTAAAGAATTATCATATTTTCCAGTATTAAATATAAATAAGAAAAAATTTAATCCAATGAATTTCGGGTTTTCTGAGACCATGGTATTAACATAAACTTGGCCTTTTGAAGAAAAAAATAAAGCACATAAACTAGATTTTTTCAGTGATAAAACAATAATACATTCATAATTATTGCCGTGAAAATTCAAATGATTTAACTTCAGCATATTAATGCACTGTTTTTTTCTTTTTACAACTAAATAACGTAGATCAAAAGTGTGCTGCAATTACTCTTAATGCTTCACAAGAGTGGCTTGTTTTATTCGTTTGTAGAGCTGTTTCATTGCCATAATATTCAAGCATGCTGAGGTACGGTAAGAACTTCCCTAATTGCTTGAGTGTAGCTGACCATTTTCTGAAACGCAGATCAGGTACATAATAGGCAAAGGAGAGCTAAATTAAGTGGCAACAGCAATATGTATCCACCAAACAAAAGGCTCCTCCTCCAACAACCTCAAACGGCCTCATCAAACGGAGAGAACCTTTCCTAATATTTTCCAGTAGGGGGAACTAAAGACTCACCATCCAGCATTTAGCTCAGCTGCGGGACCTGCACGAGTTCCTATAACCCCTTCTAATCACTACAACAAGCATCAAACAGCTACCAGCGAGCCTGTGATCACACGTGGGCCTGGCTACACTGGCCACACCAGCGACAACGCAGACCCTGCCATCCCTTTGATCCAACATGCCCGTCCTCAATCATCCCCTGTCCTAAATGGCATACACTCTGTGGGTTTTGCCATCTTTGGGCTGGAATCTTGTCTTTTTCGGTTAGCTCAGTTGGGTTTTCAGCTTTCGCCACCCTGTGTTTTCCGATTGCCCTCTAAAGAGGTACCCTCTTTCCTCTGAAGGGTAAGGGGTTCGGGTACCCCCCACCCCCAATCTTTCGGATTCCTTCTCCCATCTTAAGCGTCTTCTACTTAACTCCCTTGCATCCCACAACCCGCAAATAATTCTTCTTTGAAGGGTCAAAACGCAGCTGAGTAACAGAAGAGGAGATGCCACCCCTTTCCCTCCCCACTCCCGGGGATTCCTCAGGGTTCCATAGATCTTGGCTAAAACAAGCCGGTGGAGACTAGAGATTTCTGTACTCCCTTCCTTTTTTTCTTGTACCTTTTTAACGACAGAGGAAGAACCCATACACAACCTTTCCGCTCCAAAAGGTGGTCATATTTTGTTTCCTTTTCTCCCCCCCTCTCAGCTTCTCATTTTGCTAAAAGGTGGAGTGTATTTGTGTGATTTTAACGGGTAACGAGGCGACGCTCTGGGTCCTGGAAGATGATCTTTTTCCAGAATGCGCGTGCATCCCCGGCAGACAGAGGAATGAATAATTAGGAAGAGCTCCCATGAAATCACTCACCGAGAAAATTACCTGCCCATTAAAAGGGACACGGCGAGGTACTGGAGGCTGGAGCCCACCTATCCTTCCCGAGGCGGGAAGGAGGGGGACTAGTTGGTGTACCGAAGGGGAAGGAGTTGACCGGTGGCCTCGGCTCCGAATTTGTTAATTTCCATCCCTCTAGGACTCTGGGCTCTCGTGCTCACCTCCTTCGCATCACTGCCCAGCGGGCTGGCGCCCCCTGTACTGGCGAGTGGCGGAGTGTGGAGGTGGAGGGCTCAGCGCACCCCCTCCTTCCCCCACCCCCCTCCCCGGGGCAGACTCCTAGCAGCTTTCATTTCTCCCCTCCCCTCCCGCCTCCTCGCTTTTCCTCCTCTAAGTCCTTCCACTGCCGGCAGCAGCGGGAGGAGGCGAACGCTCCGCTGCGGGGCCGGGAGCAGCGGCAGCGGCAGTGGCGGCGGCTGGAGAGGGGGCGCTGGCAGCGGGACCCAGACCGGCGGTTGGACCCTGCGCTCCCTCTCTCTCCCGCTCCGCTCCCGGTTCCTCCGCTCTCTGGCCGCGCACCGCTCTTGCCGGCAGCCCACAGGGCTCCCAGTCGCTCCGAGGCGGCCCCGCGGGGTGGCCGCAGCTTCAGCTCTGCCCCTCCCTCATTCCCTCCCCACAGCCCCACCACGAAGCAGTTCGCCTTCTCTCCCCGAGTCGTCGGGATTTCCCTTTGCCTCTCTTTGGGAACGGGAGAGGTGGAGGGAGGCAACAAGGCTGCAAAGCAGAGGCCCGCCAAGTCGGCCCGCGTACAAAGTGTTGCTCTGACACATCCTGATTGTGGAAGTTAAGTGAAAAAACTCTGGACGTGGAGCTGCTACTGAGAAGGAGACCGGGAGAGAGAAAACCAGTAGGCAGGCCACTGGTTTTTCCGGCAGCGCGCTGGCAAGTTTGTGGAACACTTTCTAGGAATTAGGTCTGTTTCCTCTCCCTTCATCTTTCTGACTTCTGAAGAAAGAACTTGGCTTTGGATTGCAATGGAGCCTGAGGAGTGAGGGGTTAGACACACTTGAATAATCCCTCCGACTGGGCTGAATTTGTGGGAATTTAGGAAGCCAGAGTGTGGAAATACAGCAGCCTTTGGAGTGCCCTCTGTTAGTTTGGATGGATCTAAATGTGCCCCATTTACGACATCTCCACTAAGCCCATCTAATCTTGTGATTTGCTCTTCTTGACTTTAATTAGCATCTAGGAAAGTCTGAACTTGGGACCTACCTCTTCTTTTGATACTTATTTTTGTACTTTTGCTCTCTGGGATTGGTTTCATAAACTGGATCCTTTTTAATATGTCAAAATGAGTCGGCTGATGTTTACACAACTACTGCTCTGTGGATTTTTGTATGTCCCGGTTAATGGTAAGTTAAAAATGCTTTTTATTCACCCCTTACCCTGGAAAAAAACCCATTTTTTTTCTGAGTGGGATGTGGGCTCAAACAAATTGGCATTATATGTATAGGTCCCTATTGGCCAGGTGTGGGGGCTTTTGAGGGGCAGAGAGTTTGTCTTTTGTTTCTAAGAGGCTGCAAGTGGAACGTGTTAGTAGTTACCTAGTGGGGTTTTTTTTTTGTACTTAATTAATGAGGAGTTGGATAATGAATGATGGGCTCTAGTTTTGTTAGAAAAGAGAGACTTATTAAAAGAAGTGTCTTGCAACGGTCGGATACTGAGGTGCCCAGTCTCTGTTTGGGGTTCTTGCATCTGAACTTTGGCTTAGAAATTTAAGTGAAGAAAAACAGTAATGGATATTCCACTGAAGGTTCATTGAGTTAGGAATGTGGGACAGAGCCTCTGAGGGATCAGTGTGTATCACCGTCATGCTGGTGAGTGCCCTCCTAGTGTGAAATCAGAATGAAGAATTTGGATCATAAAGAGAAAGCTGTCAAAAGTAAGACTGGGCGAGGCTCCAAGAAGGGAGAAGCACAGGGTCTGGGCGGGCTTGGGGCATCTCTGTCCCCAGTGGCAAACACAATGGGGATCAGAAACAGGTGCTGGGGGTGTCTCCCTCTAGGTTGAGTCAGTCTGTCAAGCAGCCAGCATTCTGCCTCCGATTCTCCTGTCTTTTGTTCATTTTGTTTTCCTGGGATATTTTCATAAGATGTCAGTTTCCTGTGAGAGGATTGCAAAATCCTTTTTGTGGAGCTGTTCTAAATGACAAGTGGAAGTAATTATTAACATGCTTTATTGTTTCTTCACAAAAAGAAGTCGAAAGGACATTTGGTATTAACCTTCTAGGGACTTGAATTTTTGCATCAATGGAAAGAATTGGTCTAAAGAAAAGACTAGAGCATGGTCTCCTCCCCTCCTGAATATGGGGATTATAGTACTTCAGTTTTTAAATTGCTGTGCTTGTAAAGAACAGTACCAGTACAAAGGCGTATTGGTCCAAATATTTGAACCATTATAGTTGATAGTTGTTACATAAACTTTTCTCCAGCATATGCATTATGGACAAATACATTATTTGGGACACTGCTTATCTTTGCCCGCCTGTAGGAGCTAACTTTGTTCTTGGCAGCTGCTGCTGCACAGAACCCAACGTATTGGACTCAAAAAGAAAGCCTTTCTATAAACACGAGGCAATACAGATGAATTTACCTAGTGTCAAGTGGCTGTTTTCAATCATGGACTACATGAGTACCTTTGCCTCCCAGCAGTAGTAGGCAAGGCATTCATGTGGGCACACGGCTTCTCTCTTTTTTCACTTCTAAGTAATGGAGATGTTTAGAAATTAATCATTGAGAATTATAGTATGGCCATATCTATAATCATATGTAATCATTCACCATGCATTTTCTTTAATACATTTACCTTTACAATATATTTACATCTTCATAACAAAAAGGTTTGTATATTTTTTCCCAAATATGTTTGAGTATTATGATGAAAATACTTGGATATAACTTTTTGGGAAATATGTGCTCATAAGACATAATTTACATTTTTCAATATCAGAAATACCTGTAGAAACTATAAATTAGACTATAGAATTACATCAAGTTTTTTTTTTTTTTTAATCTGTGTAGCTTGGAGGAATACAATTGCAATTAAATTGCTCAGTGGAAGTGACAGAGGGAATCAGAAGAGCTTGGTGTTACAGAATGTAATTAATGTACCAGAGTGTTTGGAGATATATGAAACAAATGCAATTAACCAGCCTGCTGGAACAGCAGTAGCAAGACATCATTTCTCTGCTTCCTCCCTCCCTCCTATCCTGCCTTCCTCCTTTCTCTCTCTCCTTCATTTCCTCACCCCCACCCCCACCGCCTCCCTCCTCCCCCAGAGACACACCTAGGACCTTTGTTTTGATATAATTTTATAGGATAAGGATGAAGGGGGATTTGTGTCTGGGGCACAATTATGCAGCAGAATTCATAGTAATATAGTAAAAACTGCCTAGGGATGAGGAATTGTAAAGGTAACATTAATTTTTTGTGTGTATGTGAAACTAATTTTTGTATTTAGCATCTACTATGTCAAAAGCAAAGAAAGCTGTGGACACTTACTAAATTCTTATGTAAATCGTACTGTTGACATTGGATTGCCTTTGCTTTACTCCAGAATGATGACAGCCTCTCTGTGAGGATCGTTGAAAATTTGGGATGTAGACAACACTGCCCTCTAGGCTACTTCAACACACTGGGACAGAGTGTTCACAAACAAAATGAGGGAGTTGCTTGGTCGGCTCTCTACGCTTTCTTACTCTTCCAGGATGCCATGATTTCTCTTTACTTATTCTCCTTCTAAGAAGTGTGTGCTCATTCTCTCCATGAATTTCAGATTTAGAGAGGCTTGTACCATTTCAAAGATATACTGACTATCCTGGTGCTAGACACAAAAATTAATTTTATTCGGTGACAAATGATACATAGATTTGCATTGAAATTTGCTTGGTGGGTTATTTATATGTGCATTTTTATGGTATATGAAAAACATTAGCTTTTTGCCTTCTTGTAGAAGGTACATACTAATATTATTTATGATTTTTTAGTATCTTATGTCTGTAGGAATCCATAGAGAATAAATATTAAGTTAGTTGAGAACTACAGGCAAACTTTTCTATTTGGGATGTAAATGCAGATTTTCTCATTTGGCACAGATTAATCAAATGCAGATTTTTCTTCACTGTTGATAGGAAAATATGTGTTGAGCTTAGCCTTTGTTCTCCAAATTTTCCTTATTTTTTAAATAAGAATATGGTTTTACAGTCATTTACAGGGAACTAATATGAACCATCACAAGACTCTATAATTACATCTATCTCTCATGCATTCTGCCAGTTCAGTAATTTTATAATACCTGTAAAAATATGTTTTTTTAAATGAGAATAGTTTTCTTCTCTAAGCCTCAAATATTCTTAATGAAAATGAAACACATGATATTTGGGGAGATAAAGATAATGTGTGTGCATAGTGCAGATACATAATCTTATACAGGTTTATACATTTTGCTAAAGTGCTTCTTTCAGTAATGGGCTCATTATTGCAGCCATATGTAGTCCATTTCAGAACTTAAATTGCATATAAGTAACCTGAAATTTGTTCTTGGGACTGTGTAGTAATATCATATTTGAATTGGCTTTGTTTGAATAACCTTTGAATGTAGGCAACACGTGGACCATAAACCAAAAGGATTTCTTAGAACATCAAAAAAGATTATTGTAAAAAAAAAAAGTCATGGTTATATGAAAAGAACAATTCTGGTCATCTCACCACTGAGAAGCTTGTATAAAATAGCATCAGTGATAATAAAAATATGGATATGTAAGCATATTGCATAAATTTGGATACATATATATTAATGAGGGAAGTTCATGTATGTTGAATCAGTAGTTCTTGAAATCTGCAGGAGATAAATTTGCTTTCTGTGCACAATTTGGTTTTTGAAGGGTATGTGAAATGTTTTTTCAACTTCTTCTAGTTCATTTCTTTCCCTCCTCCTCTCTTCCTTGTCCCCCTCTTCCTCTTCTTCCTCCTCCACCCGTACCTCCCTTTCCTCCTGCTTCGTTTTTTGGACCTGGTAGAAAGAATTAGAGAACATTTTAAACATAAAGAACATAGGTGAAGGTGTTTCTTTAAATACAGATTTAGAAAATCTGAACTTAAAAGAGATATGTTAATAATGTTTTACCATTGGATATACTCCATTGGGTTCTTGACTTTATCATTTTTCTTTTACAATACTATATAGCTTCATGCAAACTTATTTTCTAGAGATCCTATCTTCTTCCAGTTTAGGCAGATGGAAGTCCACAGATCAGAGCTCAAGGAGACAATGGAAACTTATAGAGCAGCATTATACAGGTTTATTTTTAAATAAAAATATTGTTTCTTATAGTATCTCCAGGTATGGACCTATCAACCTAAATCAATACATTGATATTGATTTTCTTCTTCATTTAAATTATTGAATAAAACATGAAAGAATGATAATGTAAAGTCTTTCAGGAGAAATTCCCATAAACTTTTTTAATGTGGCAGCTGTGCATTATATCATAACAGAGATTTAATATATCATATAAAGTGTAGCAATCTCGCTTAAAATACCTATCTGTAATTCAAAACTGTTATTCCTAGAGATAAGAGTACAGTAGACCTCAAGCCTTAGTGTTTTCTATTCCATTTGCACCTAATCCTTATGTCTTTCATCTAGTTGTGTAGCTTTTGAATCCACCTTTGAGCTGATACTTCTCAAATTGCCCTAATCACTGTGTGGAAGAATATAGAGTCTATAGCGTGTCTCTTACATCATTATATATAGCTTCAGTACCTGGAACAGTGCTTGACATATCCAGGGGACCATTTGACATCTTTGCCTGATAAGAATATGTCAGACTGAAGCCGAGGATAGAAACTGAAGCCTGGAGACAGAGCATCTCCAGCTCAGTAAATGGCATCACTATTCACAGAGGATCATTCTTGACTGGCACTCACTGCCCACATACAAATTGCTAGTTAACTCTGTTGACCATAGACAAAGTCAGCCAGATATTTCTTCAGCAAAATGGGTTTATTTGGGAACAACATGCAACCATGCAACCACAATGAGCCATGTGCAAGTTCACTTAAACAGAGAAGGGGAAGGTCTTTTATAAAGGGGGAAAGAGAAGGTAGGAAGGGCTATAACAGTTTTCATTCTTGTGCTTCATGATTGAGGCAGGGAGAGCTTCCCATTCTGGCCTCCCTACTTCACTTTAAATGTGGTTTCTGTTAATTAATTTTCACAACCTTTTGAGGTATATCCTGGTATTAATAATTTTATTTGTGTGTTTGTGATTTCCTCCTAATTTCTTATTATAAGGATTTTCAGATGTACAGCTAAATTGAAAGCATTGTAAGGTGAACATAAAATATTCCTACTTAGATTCTACCATTGTTTAACTTCACTTAATTACCACATATTTATCCATTTATCAACCCTCTGCATTCATTAATTCATCTTATTTTTTGATGAATTTTCAGATAATTAGATACCAAATGTTTCTTACTAATTTAACCACTAGAATCCTAGCCAAAACCTGGACTATCAGACTTGCCTGATCAATCCTCATTTGTTTCATTCCTACTTGTCCTATCCCTGCACCTCAGCCTCATCCCCGTACCTTCTCTACACAGTAGCCGGGGAACCTTGTGAAAGCATGTAAGACAAGGGCAGCGCCTGGCTCAGAACCTTCTAATGGCTTCCACTCGGAACACTTCCCAACAGTTTACAAGGCAGTTCAAGTTCAGGCCCCATTCTACCCCTCTGACCTTATCTGTTCATACTCCCTGCCAAGAACCTAATTTAGAACATTCTTTTTGATGTTCTGTTTATGACTCATGGCTTTGGCATCTGTTCTTTCATCTACCTGAGATACACTTCCCCAGATCTTTGCATGGGTATGCCTTTAGTTGATTTAATAAGTCCCTATCTGATATCATCTCTTCAGAAGTGTAGGCCACCCTATCTAAAATTGCTCCCCTTAAAACACTATTGGTCTGCCCCTTTTACCTGTCTTAATTTTTTATAGCACTTGTAACCTCCTAGTGTTTGTGAGTGTGTGTGTTTTTGTGTGTTATGTGTACATCAGCAACCATGAAGGGACTGGCATCTTACCCTACTTGCAAGCTAAGAAGTTAGACTGCCACAGCTTGATGAATGCTGGCAGAAGACATGAGACTCCTGGCTAAGAGATGATGGACTTCATTAGTCATGCCACAGCAAGCAGCATAACTTCATGTCTGTGAAGATTTACCTTGACCCTGAAGTCCCTTGTGAGCAATGTATTGGGCCCCAGTAGCTGATGCAGACATAGTGGGTTAGCCTCACATCTGAGGAACCATGTGTGCAGGAACCCAGCTGTTTTATTTTTTTAAAGATTTTATTTATTTATTTTTAGAGAGAGAGGAAGGGAGGGAAAAAGAGAAGGAGAGAAACATCAATGTGTGGTTGCCTCTTGCACGCCTCACTGGGGACCTGGCCTACAACCCAGGCATGTGCCCTGACTGGGAATCGAACCTGGGACCCTTTGGTTCACAGGCCCACGCTCAGTCCACTGAGCCACACCAGCCAGGGTAGGACCCCGGCTGTTTTATAATGGGAAATAAGGAAACCTGCCTAATCTTTAGCCTGGAGGAAGACATTGTCTTGACTATATTGGACAGTAAACAAATCTGCTTTCTGCTCTCAAAGGAGACTATCTCTGTTATATAAAATATAAATATCCTTGAAAAGATGGTTTGGAATGAAAGAGTAGTTAGTGCTTCTGTTAGCAAGACTTGTAGAAACATGAGTGTCCCACAGAGAATTTCACTCAACAAAAGATAGAGATGTTTGTTTACTGTCTGCCTCTAACACTGAGCTTCTGTGGCAGGCACTTAGCTTCATCTGTCATGTTTACCAATGTTCCAGTAGTACCTAGAGCACAGGATGACACATAGTAGGTATTCAAACATTTGTTAATTGTCTGAAAATGTGCTTACAGAGTACTTTTGAGATGTTTGTTTTCATGTTGTAGCCCAATATACAAAACATTTATGATTTGAACTAGGTTAATTCATATTTAGGCGTATATATGTATATATATATAGATAGATACCTAGAGTTATCAAATATGTGTATTTTGACACAAAGGACTTCATGATTTCTGGTGATTTAATATTCTACTCTTCATCTGCCAGGAAATACAGCATTGACCATTTGCTTTGATGTGCCTCTCTTCTTTCTAAACAAGTATATTTTCTATAATGGTGGTTTTCGTGGTCACTCTTTCCCGATTCCTAGCTGACACTGCTGTGTTTCTATCACACTGTTGAGCGGTGTGTGTGTTTTGACAGGGCGTTCCTTGTGCCATCGTAGCACCTCACACACACCCACTGCACTGAGGAATGTTGATTCATAGTCCGGAAATTAAGACTTAACTGTACATTTATGGCAGCTTTCCCTTTAAGCATTAACAACAAGTTAAAATGATTATTCTAGTACCAAGATACAATTAAATAGCTTAATTCTAAAAGTAGTCTCCAAATAGATAGGTCTCTAATAATTAAAAACAAAGAGGAAGATTAAAGTAACAGTTCTAAAAAGGGGCACCCTCCTGCCCTGCTTGCTGGTGCAGACCCCATGTCCAGGGCCCTGCTGACTATCACTGACACTAGACAGAGATGGACTCAGGGTTTGGCAGGTAAGACAGCTTTATAGATCTACTTTTGATTTTAAGAAAACAACTTGAGTTTAACTAAAAAAATGTTTTAAAACTGAGATAAGTGCCAGCGTAAACATTCTCTAAATTTTGCCACTTAAATGTTTTCTCCCAATGACTTTATTGAGATGTAATTCACATACCATACCCAGAAAAAAAGGGTACAAATCAGTGGTTTTTAGCATATTCACAGAGTTGTGCAGCCATCGCTACAATCTAATTTTAGAACTTTGTATCACCCAAAAAAGAAAGAAAAATAAAGAAACCCTGCATCATGCCCTTATCTAACTGCCCTTCCTCAGTCCGAGGAACTACTAGTCTATTTGATGTCATTATAGACTTGTCTGTTCTGGAAATTTCCTGTAAAGAGAATCGCACAATCTATGGTCTTTTGTGACTGGCTTCTTTCCTGTAGTCTAATGTTTTTAAGGGTCATCCAGGTCATAGCACATATTACTTAGTACTTCATCCCTTTTTATTGCTGAATGGTATATGCCATATTGTTTATCCATTGAATTATCAGTTCATGGACATTTAGGTTGTTTTTACTATTGGTTATTATAAGTATTGCTGCTGTGAACATTAATGTACTAATCTTTGTGTGCACATGTTTTTATTTCTGTTTGCTGTATACCTGGAGTGGAATTGCTGGGTTGTATGGTAACACACTACATTTAACCTTTTGTGCAACTGCAAGACTTGTTTTCCAAAGCAGCGGTATCAGTTTACATTGCCACTGGCCATGCATGTGGTAAATATATGCTTTTTATTCACCTGGAAAGAAAACATTGAGTGGCCTTTATAAGTTCAATATGATGTTTTGTAGTGAAGCCATTTTATATTATAAATAATATACCTTAAATTTCTAATAGTCCTAATTTCTAATTCCTTCATGATTATCCTCCCTTTTTTTCTACCTGTATGACTTAACTTTATCTATTTTTGTTTATTTTTTAATTTTAAAAATATTTTATTATTTATGCTATTACAATTGTCCCAATGTCTACCTGTGTGACTTACTTTATCTACTTATTTTATTTTTTAATTTAAAAAATATTTTATTGTTTATGTATTACAGTTGTCCCAATTTACCCCTCTGCGCCCCTCAACCAGCTGCCCCCTACTTTTTTCAGGCAACCCCCAAAATGTTGTCCATGTTCATGGGTCGTGCATATATGTTCTTTGGCTAATCCCTTCACCTTCTTTCAACCAGTCCCCACCTCCCCCCTCATCTCTTACAACTGTCAGCCTGCTTCATGTTTCTATCAGTGATTATCTTCTGAGTTTTCCTCAATTTCTCTGTAATGTTTTACAAATGAAATGAACCCAAATTGAACTTGTTGCTTTTAGCAGAGACCTCAACAATACTAAATAGGAATCGTAGAATGATAGCGTCTCAAAGCTAGAATTTTTTACAGTTTTGTGATACACTTGTGCCATTGATTGGACACATGGAGAACTGAAGCTCAGAGAACTTCCGTGCTTTGTCAGAGACCCCATTGCTACTGAGTGACAGAGCTGAAAGGAGAGTCCAGAGCTGCTTCTCTATTCCATGCATCCCTAGAGAGAATGTTTTCTCCTTCTCAGACCTGGAACTTTTTTCTGCACATGTCAGCAAGAGAATGAACTTGAGATACTTTGATTCAACACATGAGTGCCTATTTATAAACAAGACAGCAAACTGGGGACCCAGCTCTGTAAAGAACACAGTGACCTCTTAAACAATTACCACCTGCAGAGAGACTACTGTTTAGTAAAGATAATGTGTTCAAGTCATTAACACAAAAGTAGTACCTGGTAGATGGGGGCTGAAGGTACATGAAACATATTATGGGAACTCAGGAAAGAAATAGATGATTGTAGCTGATGCAGTCTGGGGTCACTTAATCTGGGCCTTTGAAAATGAGTGGAGTTTGAATAGGGAGAAAGATTGGAAATTACATTCTAGCCAAGAGGAATAGCCGGGGAAATAACATGCAAATGACAGTGTTACACTAGGAAAAAGGGCAAAAAGTCTAATATAATTATAACAGTTTGTCCATAGGGGAAGAATGTAAGATGCTTATTGAAAAACAGTCAGTCAACAAACACTTCTGAGTGACTTTGAGCAAGTACTTTAATCTTTCTATGCCTCAGTGTCCTTATTTGTAACATGGGCATGGCAATAGTGTCTTATCATACAGTTGCTACAAGGAATAAATGAATATGTATAAAAAATATAAGTATATATGTATTATACACATATAGAAATATATTTGGATATGTGATATATATCATATATAAGTTATATATAAAATACTCTGAATAGTGCCAGGTACTTAATGAGCACCATTTAAGTATTATTTGTGACTATTTTTATTAGTAGTATTTTTACTGTTATTTCCTTCCTAGTATAGACTGTAAGTAAAGATAAGAGGATTTTGGCTATCAGGCTAATTACAGATTACATTGAGCATTTAATTATAATGTTCTATTTATTTTATTAGTCCTCACCTAAGGATATATTTATGACTTTAGAGATAGAGAAAGGGAGAGAAAGAGAGAGGAAAAGGAGGGGGGGAGAGAGAGAGAGAGTGAGAGAGAGAGACATTGATGTGAAAAGAAACATTTATCGGCTGCCTGCCAAACGCCCTTCCTGCCCAGGACCAGGGATCAAACCTGCAGCCCAGATATGTATCCTGACTGGGAATGAAACCCTCAGCCTTTTGGTATTTGAGAAAATGCTCCAACCAACTGAGCCACCTGGCCAGGACTAATTTTAATTTTCATGTAATCTTTCAAGCATGAGATTTCAGGAGACTGATTAAGAACTTTTGACTCTTAAGGGGCCTCATCTGTGGCCACACCTATGCAACTCTGACAAACGTGCTATGACATGAGTGTTTCCATTGCATCATGTGCTGATTACAGAACAAATGGGATTCCCAAGTGATTGGTATTATGAATGAAAAGATAAACAAGAGAGGCATACTACAAATAGCAATTTGTTAACAGATAGAACATGCTGGTTGGGCCTGCATTCTGGTTTATGTTGACTGATTTACATTTTATCGTGAAAATATTTTACTTGGTGCTTCTGATATAAAGTACTGTGAAGATAAATCTTGGATAAGACAAACAATGTATTCTAAGGAAGCACTCCTAATCTTCTAAAAAAAAAAAAAAAGTACAGATTCCACTCACATTTTTTCCTAGATAGTCCACTTATCTTCTTTTCATCCTGTATACACGAGTTTAATAATTTTTATGATTATTAATAAGCTTTGCATATTGAGTGCTTCTGTATATCAGAAAAGATAACCTGAATAAAACAATATCATTGCTGTTGAGGAAGACACACCCTTTAGGTGGTAAGAAACTCTGGACTCCAGTTTTAGCTTTCCTTTTAATTAATCGTGTAATTTTACATCTTTAATAAAAAAAGGTAATATCTGACTGTGTAATCTCTCATATCTCATTTAGCCTCAAATTCTATTACTGTAAGTTATTTAATTAAATGTCCTATCATTGATTATTATGTTTAAGTACAGTTGAAGGAGAAACTTTAGCCTGGAAAAAAATGATCAAAAACCATAAACATCCATCTTTGAAAACAATCATGGTTCAATATCCAAACTGCATGTATCCCTGTATCCCTGTAATTCTGTGTGGGCTTAATGACATGAATGTGGATGATAGGCAAAATTCACCAGACTTAAGATTCATATCCACTTTCATTCATTAATGACCATGGTACTCATCATTACTTTATGAATAAATGGAATTAAAAAAATGAATACTACAAAAACAGTAGTTTTAAGCCAATGTACTTAGTTTATGGCCACTGTAACTGGAACCATATGTAACATAGCAACATTAGCTCAGAAAAGGGGTTTAATAGCCACTTTTTAATTTCTGTTGTAAAGATTGATGTGGGATCTTTTTCCTTAGTTTGTGATCCCATGCCTTTTTGGAAATGAGCTGGAGAACATGGGATATAACTCAACTGTTCCATTATACTGCGTTTCAAAGTTATACAAGGAACACCCAATTGAGACCATTCGGAATTTAAAGAATTTGACCAAAACCTGTGCAACAGTTATAACCAACTAAAATATTCATATATAGGATTAAAAGTGGGGGAACTTTTGACTTTCAAAAAATAAGAGGTTTTCTTTATAAAGAAAAGATTTTAAATCAGGGTTATGGCTACATATTTATATTTTTACAATATTTATTTCCAAATGCTAGTAAACACTAGAATATAGTTGAATTAATTTCTTTAGGTATATCTGATAATTATAGAGTGTAGTTTGCACAGTGATAGTAATTTAAGGGAAGTTCAGGATGAACCTAGTAACAGGGATTCTAAGTTGTGTTTTATATTTTTATTCTAAATCTAACTTTAATGTATTGACAAATAATAGTGTAGTTATTGAAAACTAAGTTTATTGTTGATTTGTTAGACCAGAGGAGGCATTTCACTTCCCCTCCTTAAATAGGCAACAGCTATCTATTCTAACATACCTTTGAATATCAGCAACTTCAACAAGGGGCCATCACTCAAAAGGCAATTATGTGAACTCCTATGCAATTCTGTCATTGATTGTAGGAGAAACTGAGTAAGAAGAAATGCCTGCTAAGTTAAGATTCCTCAGCATTTTTTTTCCACATGCAAAATAGACTGAGAAGAGTTACAACATTGTTTTTTGATGGTCTCAAAACCACTTTTTTCCCTGCAGTGATAATCTCAAGAGTTAAAAACTAACAATGAAAAAGTATTTTGGTGGTACCAGATTCCTGTACTTTCAAATCTTCAGGCTGTCATTTAATTGAGATTTGCAGCCTCTTTTGTACTCATGAATGCTGTTTAATAACTTCACCAGAAAAGAAGTGCTAACACATTTAACTTAGGAGTTCCTCACTGGCTATCAGGAAAACATGTAGATGATTTTGTACCTAAGTATGTTTTTAAGTGTTTCAATTCACCATTGTATTTTGAGAGCCTGGATAATGTCAACCTGTAATAAAAAATGAAAGAAAAAAGAATGGGGAAATATGTACAACATGTGGGTACAGATTTTAGGCAAAGATGCCTCTTCCCCCCCATCCCATACACACATGGCTATAAGAAATGAATAAATTCTGAGTTGTTTGATGCCTGCCCTCTGCTCACAATCCAACTGACAACTTTTATTTTAAGAAGAACATTTTCCAGGCAATGAATTATTGTACTTTTATGTTAAACTGTAACACCTGTGATGTTCATCAGTTGGATCTTATGAACTGCTCTCCAGATTTTTGAAACTCTCAGTAAATGTATGTTATCGTGTTAAATTTAAATTCCAAGTTTATTCAACTTTTCAGAAAGCGTTTTTATCTTTCGAAGTGGCAGCTAAACATGGCATGCAAATGAGACAACCAGGCGGTTGCTTTTACAGTCTCTGTCTTGTAGGATGCAGTTCCAAGCTTTCTGAGCATGGGATGCCACAGGAGTTTGTGCATGATCTTTCATTTGAAATAATCCAGGAGGGGCAAAGTAATGCCTGGAAGAGGCAATCTTCATGAACAATAAGTGGGGATGATGTTGGAAAAGTGAAAAAGTGAACATTGAAAGACATGAATTGGACCAGCATTTGAAACTACTATATAGCCAGTGGACAAGCTAATATTTAGTTCTATGGATTGTTAGCATTCACATAAAACAGAATTATTTAGCATTTACTGAATCCTTTTTGATAATCAATTTGGGATCAAATGCAAAAGAACATGTGTCTGGCTTTGTATGACCTCAAATTCTTCCGTTTTCCCTTTGAGCAGATGACATGCCTTTTTTGCTGACTGATATTGGTTGCTAGGAGAAGTGCAGTGGTCTGGCCTCCTCTTATCCTGCAGTAAAACTAAAGAGTGCATTGAGGAAGAGAAAGAGAGGCAGAACATAGCCCAGGCCATGAATCATGACTTGTCTCCAATATGTCCACTTTGCTCCCATTTCTTTTCCCTTTAAAAACTTTTGTTTTTACCAATGATGCTTGCTTTCAGCTGCTATCTATAATCCTTTTGGAGCCTGAGGGGATGAGGGTTGCTAAAGGGAGGCTGTGCTGCTAAGAGTCCACTCAGAGCTATAATAAAAGCCTTGAGAGTTATTCATGGGGCCACATTAGTGAGAATGCCCTATCCAGTGAATAGCATCAGTCAGCTGCTTTTGAAATTGGGTGATTAATACCTTCTGTTTTTAATGGGGGGAAAGCCAGACAAGAAAAGTCTTCATACTACTTTGGCTCTTTTGCAAATTAGATCTTATACATTGTCAAAGCTTTTGACAAAGAAGTTGCTAAATTTTCAATACCTGCAATAGCCTTTTTAAAAAAAACAATAGTGTTTCATGAACTCTTAATTGTGGCTACTGTCAGATAAAATTGAAATGGCATAAATATCCCAAACGAACACTTATACAAAATTAGCCATTCTTATATTTTCTCAATGATTATAATAACCATCAAGCTAAAAACATGATGTTAGCAATTATATTCAAAATGTTGTCTAAGCTGATCTATTTCACAGCATCCAAATCACATTTTTGTTTGTTTGATAAAGAAACTAATTACAATCCTCTTGAGATTTTAGAGAAGCATCTAATGAGAAAGTGTTAAGGGTGGCAGGTGTTTATTTCCCATGTGCACTTGGGGACAGTCTGTGATTTACAAATAAGATGTGTATATATATACTATATATATAAGATGTGTACATATATGTGTATATATATCTGTAAACTGGTCTAATATACGGGGTTAGAGATGTTCTTTTAATCCCTATTACCTCTCTTTATATCATTTATTTACATTAGGTGCTTGGCATAGTTCAAAGAAAATTTCTTAAGGGTTAGGAACCTTGTCAATTGTCTGAGCTGCATAGATAGAAGAGTTTCTGGTTTGATGACCTGTGTAAAACAACGAAAAAATGCAAGATGATACTTTTCCACTACTGTTTGTCAACGTGATTCTAATGCCACCTAGACATATTTAGATGGCAAATAAAGCCAAGTCTTAACTTTCTCTTAAAATTGTTCTTATTCAGCTGTTTATTTCACATTTATTTTTGATGTAGCAGCTTAGTATGTCCTTCTACAATACACGTGCTCATGTTCACTGAAAAGCTTTCCTGTAGTCAGAATATGAGAACAAATATTTAAAGGACTCTGCATGGTGCTTCCTGTAACCAGTTTTTCACTCTGTGGAAGTGAAATATCTTGTTAAGAGGTGGTAACACCCAAGGGCAATCAGAAATGAGAATGTAACGATTTGGGGGGGCGATGCCTAGAGATCGGCTGCAAGTGAGGTCTGACTTAACATCTCTATTAGTGATATAACAGAAGGAACAAAATGATGAAGAAATCACGTATCCCAAATTTAGAAACCTACAGAAACTTTCTCTCTGAAAGTGCCCCCCCATGGCCATAGACATGATTTATAAAAATTTCGGCAGCAAATAATCTAAGCAGAGAACAAATGCTTTATTTGGTATATAAATGTAAACTAATTCTTCAGATATAATCAGAAATCTGGATACCTAACTAGAGGGAGAAACCAGCAATACAACTGGAAGGGCCCAGGGCATAAATATGTGAGTGGGGCCAAGGAGAGAATATGATTCAGATTAGAAGTGTTATGTCCCAGTGTAAAGGTCAGGAGATGGTAGTGCTCCTTTAGGGAGCATTGCACCACTGATGAGAGAGATTCTCCTCCACTGAATGTGACTTTAAGTGCAATTAAAATAGTACTTCTTTCATTTTGCACCTCATTGTCAAAGCATGAGAGTGGGAGAAAGATTTTAGCAGAGTAGAAGCAGGAGTGAGTATGGAGGTTCCTTTGGAAGATGCTTGTCAATTAAAGCTGGAGAAGGATGTGCTTATTTTCTCTGTATACCTTGGCCTATGTAGGTGAGAAGCAATTAAGATGGACCTTATTAAACCTTTTTAAATATTGAGGGAAACAGTTGGCAAAAATGCAACCATGTTTAAAAAATATTTCACTAGCCAGTTTTCATGACTGTTTCAGAAAAACTCGAAGAAATTAATTATACTGAGGTGGAAAATGATCTTAATTTTAAAAGTATTGTTGACAAAATGATAGGAACTGTTTGATACAAAGTTGGATTATATTTCAAAGGAAAGGTAGTAAATAATATGTCTGCTAGGTACGCAGACAAGAATATAATCAGACTCACTGGTTTAACAGGATCCAGAACATAATTCTCTCACTACTTTCAGCATTAGTGAGGTTTTACTAGACATGTGTCTTCTGGGGCTCTGCACTTTAAGAGAAATGTGAAAAATTTGGTAGTCTCTGTTCATAGAGAGTTCCAAAATGATAACAGGAGTGGAAAATAATATCTACAATTGGCTACATGAGTTGGAATTCTTTTTTTGTTTTTCTTCTAATATCATTATTTGAAATAAATTATTAGTAGGAGCAGGACACTATCCTATAATTGGATTTTAAAAATTGCATTTCTTGATTTAAAACACTTTCAGTTGCTTGATAGGCATCACATACAAGCAAGTATCTGAAATTTGGTGATTTTTTTAAAGATTCTATTTATTTATTTTAGAGTGAGGGGAAGGGAAAGAGAAAGAGAAGGGGAGAAATAACAATGTGTGGTTCCCTCTCATGTGCTCCCTGCTGGGGACCTGGTCTGCAACCCAGGCATGTGCCCTGACTGGGAATCGAACCAGTGACCCTTTGGTTCACAGCCCCCACTCATTCCACTGAGCTATACCAGCCAGAGCTGAAACTTGGTGATTATTTTATGCCGTTAATAACAAACCCAAGAAAAGAGAAAGAATGCAGAGCTGACTAAAGGCTCATCAATGCCATCCTCTTCTTGTATGAGCCGGGTATCCCTGTGTAAGTAAAGGGAGCATAATACTGTAGACTGGGTGTCTCAAATTTGAAGGCCCAGATAGTAACTGTTTTGGGTTTACTGTCCATAATGCCTCCTCCTTCACAACTGCTTAACTTTGCCTTTGTAGGGAGAAAGTGTCCATAGACAATATGTAAATAAAAGAGCAGAGCTGTATTTCAATTTTCAATAAAATTTTTTTATGGACACAGAAATTTTATTTTTTTACAATTTTTGTGTCACAAAATATTATTTTTATTTTTACTGTTTTTTCTATGATTTAAAATGAAAAAAAATCTTAGCCACAAGTTAGAGCAAAACAAGGGGTGGGCCAGGTTTGGCCTGAGGATTATAGTCTGCTGTAGAATATAAAATATTCCCTTTTCATCGGAGGAGCAGAAGAAAGAATGTGCTGGGGTAGGCGAGAGGGAGATGGAGCCAGAAGATGGACGTTCTTCACCTCCCCAGTATTATTTCTGCATCACTCTTGATCCATTCTTTCAGCATACATTTCGAGTATACCTACTCCATGCAGTTTATTGAGCTCTTTAGATCCCAAGCTTATTTAAATAAGGTCACTGCCTCCAAGTGCTGCTGCAGTGGAGAGGTATTTGTATACAGGTTGCTGCCAACCTGAAAGGCTCTCTAGATAAAGCCTTGTGAGAGAGCTCTACACCTGGCAGGTAACTTGAACAGAGTCTCAAGAGGAGGAGTGTTGCGATTACCACTTGAACAAGTGGTTGTAGTTCTGGGGATAGGGTGGAAAGGTATTTAAGGCATGACTTTAATAGACACAGTGTTTCTGGTTGAAGTACAGAGAGTGGGAGGAGATTCCTGCCTGGGAAATAGGATTAAATGGTTTCTTGAGAAAGATTCAGTCATGGAAGGAGGGCAATACAACTCACATAGAAGTTTTAAAGTGGGTTAATGTTACTCAAAAATACAACATATGACCTGTATGAGGATGTCATTGAAGGAAGAAGACCAAAGGCAGAGAAAGCCCTTCAGGGATAAAATGGTGAGGGCAAAAGGAATTGATAGTAGATGTGAAAGGAGGTAGACTGATTCAAAAACTAGAGTGGAGGTATATTTGACAGAATTGGACTAGGTGTGAGGGAAAAAAAGGAAAGAAAGGAAGTGCAGGATAATGTATTTCTAGGAATTTGAATTGGGAATTGGAGGTGAGTTGAATTAAGACACTGTCAAATATATTTGTCTTGGTAATCTTTCGGACTCTCTAAGGGAAGAGTTTTCATGTGCTTCCTTTCTGTGTCTCTGAAGTTGAAGATACTGGCAGTTCCTTTGCAATGTGTGATTTCTTCCCTCTCTACTTGTTTGGACTGGTATAAATTTGAACTCAGCTTAAGAGTTGTAAATAGTTTTGAAGTGTGACATCAACTCCTGTATACATGCATTCCATTGAAAAGTTTAAATGGTTCCATTTGTATAGAGAATTAGCATCTTCAAAATAAAAAACAAATTGACAAAGCTTTCTGAGAGAAATCTCTATCTCAGTCAGTATATTGCAAGGCCTGTGTTATATCTTGGTCCACTTTATATCTTCTGAAAAAAAGTATGGCTCAATTAATGGTGGATGAATTAAATTTGCCCTTTAGAAACAGTTTTTTAAATGCAGAATCCAGTATGATTTTTTTATCTGACCCCAAATATGTTGAAGAGTAAAACTTCCTGTTGAAGTCCAGGATCTTGCTTCCTTCCAGCAGAAGAGGATGTCGTTGCATCCAGTGGAGGAAGCTGTTCCAACTTGGGGGGTAATAAGCAACTTGGCTGGAGGATTAAAGTCCAGGGGAGACTGTACAAGTGAGATTCTCTGCTTTCTGTGCGATTAGGTGTTTGCTCCGTTCCCACAGCCCTTAGACTTCTGCATATTTGCTGTTCCTTACGTGAGAGAGTGGTAGACAGAAACAGAATGGAGTCAGTATCTCAGTAATATGAAAGTAAAAATAAGTTAAGATAGACAGTGAGGTGATAGAGGCCAGTTCCTGGAGTTTCTAATTTGTGTTATTTAGTCAACTTTATGTTACTGTCATGCCGTAGGGTCACATGAGAGCTAATATTTGAAAGCATATGGGCACTGTGCCATAACCTCACTGCAACCAGAGACAGAGGAGTCCAGCTCTACAAAATGTTGTCAATATGTATGTGATAGATATGATATATATATAAATATTCATTATTAAAGTGTAATATATTAGTAATGAGAAGAGTGTCCCAATAGTTAAGTGCCTACCCATTAAATTTGAAGTTATGGAATAGGAATAACTAGAGTGGCATTTGTTTTCTTTTAGAAATAACATATAAAATTATTCACCTGGAGTTCACCCTTCTATGACTTTAATACTCTACCTTTACAGTTAAATTTTCTTAGATTTTCTCTTACTCAACTTTCACTGCCTCTTTCCAATAGCATCAAACACTTTTGCATGTAGTATTCATCTTCTGTAACACAGAGCACGTAATATTGTAAAGAATGGCCCTGATATTGGGAGTCTATGCATATAATTCATTTTCCTGGTTCTGTTATTTGGTCAGTAAATTGTGCATTGTATTGAGGAAGGGGGCTTGGCCTTCAGTCTCACCATAGTCTGTAAACTCAGGAAAGAGTGGTTGGCTTACGAGGCATATATTAGTAACTAGAAGTAGAGAAAGTCTCAAAATAAATCTAGAATAGAAATATAGATACATACTGCAAAATATATTATGGTAGACTTATTCTTCCTTTTTTCCTCTGTGTTTTGATTTCCTAACATGCTATCCAACTGCAATATTTCTTAGTACCTTTAATTCCCATTCCATGTGAGGATATACTAAGTTGAAGAAATAAGCATATTTTGCAGAGTTGTTTAAGTATGATATATCCACATATAAACTGATAAAAAATTGGACAGGACTGTAACTTGTCTGATATAAATGTAAGTAGACTACATTTTTGTGTTGTGAGGAGCTAGTCAAAACCTAATCCCAATCAATTTATTTCTGTAAATTTATATAACTACCAGATCATTTCTTACTCTTTCCTCTCTAATTCCAAGTTTTAAAAGTAGGATCACATTAACCAAAAGAATGTTTATAAGGTGAACTTGATTTGGCAAAATAGTGATTGCTGTAAAACACAAATTTTAATATGCATGAGTGCATCAAATTAAAAAGGTAGAGTAGTTGAACTATATTTATAAATGAGTGCATGATACTAATAATACCTCTCAGGCAAGGATTTGGGACATCTTTTGTAGGTATTTATCTTACAGAAAGAGCAAAGTCTCCTTCTGTGGGAAAGCATTAGGTCAAAGGAAGGCCTGAAAAATTTGAGTAAAGCTTTGGAAAGCCACACTCAATCTAATCAAGTTCCAACAAGACAAATTCTTCAGTTTAAGGGGAAAGGACGATAACCACAAAGACCTATTCCTTTGTTTCCCAGCTTTTTTCTGTATGTAGCTAAGATTCTCTTTGATGAAGTCATTCTTTCTGGATCTATCTGTGTAAAAACTTGTTCTTCCACATTCATTCTTTCATGGGAGGTGGTATTTAGCAAATTTGGTAGAATTTATAAAGTCCTGATTTTGTTTGATGAGATTCACTAGGATTAGACAACAAAAGTAAGATATATATTGTAAATAAAAGATCCTACTGTGCATTGTTAATATGCTGATTCATGATGTGCTTTTATTTATAAAAGGATATATGTAGTGTTTAGTATTTCAGTTTGAATTATGAGAAGCTAGTAGCCTCTCTTCTTGAAATTATATGGGCGATTTAAGAAATTAAGGACTGGAAAACACTGGGAACTGAGCATTTAAGAAAAAAATATGTAATGTATTTGGTAAAATTTTCACAGCTTAAAATATACAGATAACTCAAAACTTAAAAGACATAATATTTTTGGCAATTGTGTTTTGTTGTAATATGATGATATAAAATAACTAATTACTTTATCAAATATATTTCTTACATGAAATATAAAATGGCTGAATCAAGGTAATAATTAAAATCAATAATACATGGAACATGTTTCATAGATTAAGTAAGACACATGTGCCCATATGTATATAATATATGTATATAGACATGCATATATGTGCACACATACACACAAATGCATGCATACAAACTTACACATAAATGCTTATAATTTAGTTAAAAATTTATGCAACAGTCCAAAGGCTTTGGCACTTTTGTCGTTTTGTATTAATGTTCCTATGAGTTAGTTACTAACATGAAAGCCATCCTTTTCTTGCTTTGTATTTTATAGTAGCTTTAAAAATATGTGATTGGATTGGTGGGATTATGATTTAATTTTGTTATTAGAGGTTTGTGTGTGTTGTTTTTACCATCAGAAAAAAGGAGTACTTAACATTTCTTCCTAACTTAATATTTTAAAAATTCTGTTAATAGGAATAATGAATGTCTTCAATATCTTTTATTAAACTTTCAAATATTACCTAAATAGAGTAAGTGAATAAAAAACTTTGGGAGTAGATGATTTTAGCTTGGTAGTAACCTATAGCAACCTATATGAAACTCCTTTGATGGAGTCTTAGATATGGTGTTGCCACTCTGGCTTTGTGTGGGGGAGGGCTCAGAGAAGGGACAATGACCACTGCATGGCCTCTGGAGTTTTGTCTGGGAGGAGCTGTCCCCAGGCATGTATCCTGATGCCAGACATTTCAGTTTCTCCCTGAATGCCACTGGTGCCTTTCTAGCTGCTGCCCTAGTTAGCCCAGAAGAGTGAATCTGCGTAAGTCCTAAGTCTGTTGCAGACTCTTTAATAGGTGACACCTGAGAATCCTGCAGTTTTTTCTGCCACCCCAACCCCCACTGGTTTTTACAGCCAGAAGTTATGGGGAATTATCTTCCTGGCACTGAAACCCTGGGTTGGGGGGCCCAGTGTGGAGCTGGGATCCCTTGCTCCCCAGATATCTCTCCCAATTGTTATTCACCACACATTGGTGTGGGACTGCCAATGTCTCTGTGTCTTCATGTCTCTGCCCCTCCTACCCATCTTAATGAATGTAACTTCTTTAATTTCTTGGTTTTCAGATTTCCATACAGCTTGATTTTCTGATGATTTTCGTGATAGTTTTTTTGTAGTTTAGTTGTAATTTTTGCTGTGGTTGTATAAAGAAGCAAGTCGTGTTTACCTACATCTCCATCTTGACTGGTGTCCCATGAATAGATTTTAAAATCTACAAAATTTAGATTGTTGGGCCTGGAAGTCTGGTGGGCAGTAATTTCCATGCTGAGGCCTGTGAGATTAGAGCTAGTCTTCTGAGGATGGGGTCTGGGAAGAATATTCCAGGCTGACAGAAGTTTCTGAAAGGGGTGAGTGGAGGAGAACCGGACACCTTTGAAAACCTGTAAGGAAACTAGAGATTGAAAGGTGGGAGTAAAGGGAAGGTGGAAGAATGCAGGCATGGATGACCACAGTCTTTGTAGGTAAAGAATCTAAATTTTATCCCAAGACATTGAGAATACATTGGAGAATTCTTATACTCCCTGGGAAATTTTCAGGCTAATAAGTAAAAGGGATCCAGTGGTAAATCTGAATGCTGTAGAGCAAGATCAGCTGTTAGTTTTGAGGTGTTCTTGGGGTGTTAAGTCTCAGCCATTCTGGGAATGAGAAAAGGATTCAGAAGGAGATGACTCAGTCTGAGTCCAGAGTAAGAATTAGCTAGAAGCTATGTCCAAACCCAACCTTAGACCAGTTATATTAGTAACAGCAGGCAGTAGAGCCTGGGTGTCTGTTTTCTCTTTTGATTTTAAATATGCACCCAAGGTTGATTGTGAGAAGATGGTAAGGAATTAACAGAGGAAGTTGCCTAGGAACTGGAAGTTAATGGTGAGACAATAACAAAGTGCTCGAAGAGGGGATGCGTTAGAGGTATACCTAGGAGTTCGGCAAAAATGAATGAATGAATGAAAAGTAAGTTTCAAGTATATGCTGCAGTCAGGGAAGTAAATGAAAGTAATCTTTCAAGACTCCAATTTCATTAAATCCCATAACTCTTTCTCCCCCTCCCTTGATTATATTTTAATTTAATTGAATTGCAGTAATTTATGTACGTGCTTTATGAGTCGTACTTATGTTAGGCTACTTTATGTCAGAAGCTGTTTCCTCCCTACTTGTTATTTCTTACTGTGGGTAGTAGAGACCCTTACACATAAAAAGTGTTCAATAATTAAATTAAATGGGCTACTTAATTCAGCTTTTCTTTGTGTTTACTTTTTATAGACTCAGCAAAAAATACCTTTTCCCCCTTGCTTTTTCAGAATTCATCAATAGTGTGTGCAAATTCAAGATGATATATTCATTACTTCCAAAATATGGACAAATGTTATATTCTGAATTTGATTAGACTAGCTCTATCTATATTTGTGTGATTAAATCTGAGTTCTCACTTAGGAATATTCATAATATACATTTTGTGTTATAATTGTTAATTTACTTACCTATATAGAAAGGCAAACCTGTTTTTATGTTAATTTTAAAGCTGCAGAAAAATCAATATGCTTATGATACTATTGTTAAGCTTTCTATTATGAAATGGCATTAAAGGAAAGTGCCTGATTTCACTGTTTTCATTAATTACCATATTTTTTGTAAAAAGTTGGTTTTATTTTAGAAAATTACCTTAAGAGAATGTATTAAATTATGTCAGTTTACTCCTTTAAAAAAGAGGAGAGTAAGGTATAAAGATTAGTTTATATGGTTTATAGTTTAGTTTATAAAGAGCTGACTTTATTTTAAATAATATCTTTAAAAGACAGTGTATTCAATTATGTCAATTTACTCCTTTCTAAAAAAGTTAAAATATAATGATTAGTTTATAAAGGTTTGTAATATAAAATTGAAGTATATGAGAAATTAGTAGTAAAATCTATTTTATGTGAATTACAATTTTATATTATACATATTTTAATTTAACAGTTGAATACCAGTGATATTTTAAAATCTAATAAAATACATACTTTATTCCAGAATAAAAGTGCAGAAATTTGCAACAATTTAAAAATTTCTGACATAAATATTTGAATCAGAAGCCAATTTATATAATAATGATTAATACTTTCTCACACATGCATTTTGATTTTTTTCCTGAGGGTGAATTATTTTCTATGATAAAGTACTTGCAATAATGTTTTGCCAATGTTCTCATTTCCCATTTTTTTATAAGGCTGCTGACCACTAGGGCATATGAAGATCTTCTTAGCATTAATACTCAGCTTAGGGAAAGAAATGGGTTTCTGGGAAGTGACCAGAATTGTGTGTCTTCCCAGACTTGGGATGCAGGGTTGCTCATAGTATATTTGTATTCAGAGACTTATATGCAAGGTAAGTCTGGCTTAATCAAAGACATCAGATTCTTTTAGGAAAAAAATATCAAGGTAACTGCATATAAAAGAATGATAATTACAGTAATGTTTAGTGATATTATCCCACTCTTTCCCTAAGGAACTTCAAAGGCTTGGCAATTGTCTCATTAATTCTCAGAAGCTCTCTGGGATGTAGTAGGGCAATAAATCACGTGTTGAAGAGAGATGTTTAAAATAGATTGTTTAGGAATAGTTGCATTCTTAATACATATAGGCTTGTCAACAAAGGCTGCAACTCATTTTTGTGGAATAAACTTACTATTTTTCATTATAAGGAATGAAAGCCCAACCAAAAACTTTCTTCAAAATTGATTGTGAGAACATATCTCATTGTTTCCCCCTGTATTTTCATTTAAACCTAATTATCTGTCATTCCCATGACCTGTTTTCAAAATTCCATTAAAGTCAGCAAGTAACGAGATTCTTAGCAATCTTTAGTCAGGTGTCATTTGACTATCGGTGATCAAGATTGAGAGCACCTTAAATGAGAAGCTTCAATCAATGGCTATCATCCATACTATTGATTAAACACTTTGTTACCTTAGCAATGGCCTAAATTTTAAGCATTTATTAGAATTAGTTAATTAAGGAACAATTAAAATAGTAAAATAATATCAGGTTGCATAATTAACTCAAAAATTAATGGAATATGAAGGTAAGTATGTATGTTTCTCTTTGAAAATAGAGCCTTATGCTATTATTGGATATACAGATGACCTTTCCACCTTGAGGTCAGGGTTCAAATTAAGCCTTGGGTCTTAAGTAAATTGAGATGAATGGTTTGGCCTTTGTCCCTGGTGTAAGATAGTCCATAACACTGAATCACCATACATTAGTTTTTGCAAAATTGGCATAATTGGCATTCTCCTAGGATTTTGTTGGCATTGAAACTAAAGGTATTTTCTACTATATAGGAAAATTCTTGTTTAGATCATGGGATTTTTTTAAATGTGTATAAAAATGACCTGGAATTTGTCCACTCACTTTTGAGAAGGAAAAACTATGTTTTATCATAATCTGTTTGGTAATTGATAATCACATGATAACGATCTGTGAATCAAGCTAAGAACACCTGTGGGAAATGACAAGATAAAAAGTTGGAATAATTTTGAAGGGTCTACTTTCTTTATCTTCTTAGTAATTTTGTAACTACTTTCATTCAATTATATTGAAAAAATAAATACTGCTTTTGTATTTTAATACATTAAAAGCTATATTGGTTATAAAATTTAAATGCATAGGTATGATTTTACATGTCAAAAGATATTGGGTGATAATATCAAAATATAATCTGACAATATTAACTGCAGGAGAGAAAGTTGTTTGTTTTAAAATCAACTCTTTGTTCCATAGGTTGTGCTGTTAATAATATATAGTCTGTATAACTTCTCAAAACTTTTACCATGTATATTAACAGCATGTCAGTTTTAAAAAGTTCCTTAGCCAGAAAACTCTGTGTCGGTCAGTGTTTGTATGTAGCATCTTCTGTAAATCAGACAGCGCTGTGTGTGCAACAAATTATAGGTCTAGGGAGAGGGAAAATAAGCTAATCCATAGAGATGTATATATAAATATTAAAGATTAAAGATATTTATATTTTAATATACAAAATATGTAATTTAATTAATTGCATTAATCAAGATTTTGGGTGGTGGTGGTTTTATTTTTGTTTTTAAACAGTTTCTGATAGTACCAGGAGACAATCTAAAGAATTTGTAAGGCACTGTTATATATTGGAAAGTTATAATAAAACATACAACAGTTACTCCCATTATCCATCTATTTACTCAAAACAGAAAAACCTTTGGTATCCTTGCATTAATTTAACATACTAACACTTGTGTTTGGGTAAGCAAATATTAAACTCATTTGCTTTTGGTTTCAATATCATTTTAAGAAAAATAACCTCTTCCCTCCTCTCCCATAAAACACACATGCACACACACAGCAAAACAGAATCACAGAACTGTTTATTTTTTGGTAGGCCTTAACAAGTTTTTCAGAGATTTCAAGTTTCATCTCTAGTTGGTAATCAGTGACTACCAACATTGTAGTATTGGATTAACCAAGCCATCATTCCCTTTGCAAATCATGCTGACTAAAGCTGGTGTCCTTCCAAACATGTAAAACTAATATGATAATTTATAGGATGGTGAATGATATACTCAGTAAGACTCAGTTTTGCTTATTCTGAAATATTTTTTTGCTACTTGTGATCAATATTTTTAATACCATCCTTATTTAATAAAAGTTAAGGCAATGAATAACTTAGTGAAAAAGGAAAACTTTTATCCATACATACAAATTTAAAAGAATTGATATATGTTTCTAAAGTAAGCTGCTCTTGATTTGGATATGAATCAGACTATGAAAATATGAAAAGATGTCATGGAATCTTTGTGAGAACATTAACCAAAGTAACACATGATAACAGCCAGAACCACATTGGCATAGATTCAGTGCTGAATTGAGTGTTTATTTCTTCTTTTCATAAATTCTTGGAGAAAGGTCATTTGTTCTTTGCTGAGATAAGATGTTTAACCTTAGAAGATACAGACCTTTAGGAAGTAGGTCAAAAAACCAAGACTCTTGTTAGTATAAAATTCCTGGGAATTAATTATATATTATGTTTTCATTCACGATTACCAAGTTATCTAAGATTTTAAAGAGGATGTAGAAGATGCTTCAAAACCTTTCTTTATTGTTTTATTGATGATCATCACTTCATACACTGATTTTTAAAATTATCATTACTAACATCTTAAAATGTGTACATATTGAAGATATATTCTTTCACACTAAAGAATCATGTCTAAATTTTTGCTTTATTTACATTTCTCTTTGTGTTAATTTTCATTAGTTTTGTTCTTGACACTTTTCATCATTCTTAAAATAATCATAAGTCTGCATTTGTAGAATGTTCCAAAAAGACACCAGTAGCTTCATCCTTAACATTATAGTGTCATAACTCGGGAGACATGGCTGTCCTCTTTTGGAGTTATACCTTTTTCTCACCACTGGGAATGTACAGGCTTTCTGGTTGATATTTACACTAAGAGTGTGAACCTTGATTTGGTATGAGAAAACATATTTTCATAATGAAAGAACGCTGTCAGTCTTATGTGTTGGAAACAAAGAGTGAAATTAAGACAGCATTGGCGAAGATGTTTCCTTTTGTTGTGCCATGATTTCCCAAGGGATGTGATAGAATCCATTTTGTTTTGAGTTTTTAAAGGGAGAATGAGCAATTCATCCTACTGCGAATAATTTTTATTTCATGGACATTGTATAGAATAAAGCACGATCATTTTTTCATTGCTAATTTCTGAAACCTGTTACCACCCCTCACTTAATAGTTTATCCTGAAAATATGGTTTAAACTCATAATTCATTCGTGGGAGATGGTGAATGGCATCAAAACAGCACGAAAGGAGGTAGCATTGAAGGTCGACTATGTGAATAAAGACTTTAATGTTTTGTGAACATTAAATTCAGTATAATTCCACAGTATGAGGCACAACTCATTTCCACAAGGTAGTGCTTTCCTTGGCTTTGTTACTGACCACAATGTCTGAAAAGGAGGTGGGGACGCTGCAGTCTGGGGGCCACATTTGGCTTTTGTATGACTTGCAGACTGTAAAACTGTTTCTTTTTCAACATTCTGAAACACTTGAATAAAAAGCAAGAGTAGAATAATACTTCATCATGCATGAAAATTTTATTCAACATAATTTTTTGTCCACAAATAAAGTTTTATTGGACCACAGTCATGCTCATTTACTTACACAATGGCTCATTTTCCTGCTACAAAGGCAACGTTTAAGTACCTGTAACAGACACAGTATGATTGACAAAGCCAAAGATATTTACTATCTTACTCTTTAATAAAAGTCTGCTGATCTCTAATTTGAAATAAAAGAGGTGATACTTATGCTCTTGAATGTTCTGTTATAGTATATATGGAAGTGCTGAATTTTCAGGAAGTAGACAAACTGCAATTTTTTAAGGAGATCACTTAGGAAAGACAAGTATTGAAGTGGGTTTTAAAACATGATGTGGCCCAGCCAGTGTGGCTCAGATGGTGGGAGCGCCGTCCTGTGCACTGAAAGATTGTGGGTTCCATTCCTGGTCAGGGCACACGCTTAGGTTCTAGGTTTGTCTGCTGTTAGGCCACATGCAGGAGGCATCCAAGCTATGTTTCTCTCTTTCTCCCTTCCCCTTTCTCTCTGGAATCAATAAATATTGTATATATAAAAATGATTGAAAGACGGACTTCCGGCCAAGATGGAAGCATGGGTAGACACACTGTGCCTCCTCGCACAACCAAGATAGGGACAACAACAATTTAGAAACAGAATAACAACCAGAACTGACAGAAGATTGAACTGTATGGAAGTCGGACAACCAAGGAGTTAAAATAAACACCTTCATCCAAACCAGTAGGAGGGGTGGAGTCGGGCAGCCGGGCAGAGAGGGGTGCACAGCACAAAGAGCTTGGGACCGGTCGCATAAGACCACAGCGGGCGGACCATGGGTGTGCAAGTGGCTGCTGGCAGACCCCGGCCGAGGGCTGGCAACCGGCAGACCCAGCGAGGCGGGGAGTGTGAAGCAAGGCACTGCGTGCAACCCAGGGTCCCAGCGCTGGGAAACAGAGCTTTGGGGAACTGATTGAAAATACCTGTGGAGGTTGAGGCACAGGGAGAGACTCCCAGCCTCACAAGAGAGGTCATTGGAAATACCCACGGGGTGCACAAGCCCACCCACACAGGATTCAGCACCAGAGGGGCCCAAGCATGGGGGAAGCGGCGGAAGGGACTGAAATCAGCAGAGAGTGGAGCAAGCACCATTGTTCCCTCTCAGACC
>CM052539.1:134237988-134265041 GCA_028533065.1 Trachops cirrhosus | reverse complement strand
AAAACAAAAATGAACTAAGCAAACAAGTAGAACAGGAACAGAACCACAGAAATGGAGATCACATGGAGGGTTAACAACAGGGGAGTGGGAGGAGGAGAGAGGGGGAAAAGGTACAGAGAATAAGTAGCATAGATGGTAGGTAGAAAATAGACAGGGGGAGGGCAAGAATAGTATGGGAATGTAGAAGCTAAAGAACTTATGACACATGGACATGAACGAGAGGGGGGAATGTGGATGGGGTAGGGTGTGCAGAGTGGAGGGGGATGGAGGGGGGGCAATGGGACAACTGTAATAGCATAATCAATAAAATATTTAATAAAATGATTGAAAGAATGATAATGCTTTGCCTGGAAAAAGAAGTTGATTCAGATCACAGTAATCTTTAATAAATATCTACTATCCTGTGGGACAGTTAGTAGACTTGTTATATTTAACACAAATGTATAAAGTTGGAGTTAGAGATCACTGTAATCCAATATGACATATCTCCATCCTTACCTTAATTTTTTTCTGCAAAGACATTTTTTCCAAATAAGGTAACATCCTGGGGTTCTGGATAGCCATGAAATTTTTGGGCAGGGGGACATAAGCAGAACCTACTAGAACTGATATGCCCAGGGAGTTGCCAGCAAAGGGGATTGAGTGGTACAAAAAGAAGGCAGAGAAGACAAGGGATGGGATAGACAGGGTATTGTAGATTCTGGTGAGGAGTCTTTATATTTATATTCTAATTATAAAGCAAATTCCTTGGAGGGTTTTAAGTACACAAGTAGCATAATTAGAGTTACATTTTAAATGGGTATCTCTGGCTAGTGTGTAGAGGACAGACTGTAATAGGATAAGAGAAGAAATAAGAGGAAGCTTGTTTGGCCCTGTGGAGAGGCATGTCAAGTTCTCAGCACAAACAGGAAGTGGAGCCTGTTTTGGAAGACATGTTGATAGATTGGATATAAACCAAGATATTCACGAGTGGTGTGTTACAGAGTGGGGAGAAATTATAAGCCGTCTCCTTATTGTTTGTTTGCTTATTTATTTATAATAGTATTAGCAGACTGTAAATCTTTTAGGAGCTACAGAAAGTCTCCCAACTCACCCTGTGTCCCGTTCTCTAATTTGGGAGAAACCACCGTTAGCAGTTTTATCTACTTTCTTCTGAGGATGTATTTCTATGTAGTACTTTTTCCTTCTAAGATGACATCTATCCCCTAATAAACTAAAACTATTATTTTTCTTTTTTAGAAAGATTTTATTTATTTATTTTTAGAAGAAGGGAAGGGACGGAGAAAGAGAGGGAGAGAAAGATCAGTGTGCGGTTATCTCTCATGCTCCCCCTACTGGAGACTTGGCCCGCAACCCAGGCATGTGCCCTGACTGGGAATCAAACTGGCAACCGTTTGGTTTGCAGGCCCACACTCAATCCACTGAGCCATACCAGCCAGGGCATCTTTCTTCCACAAAAGTTAGTCAATGATTAAGTTTCCAGGCCAGGAAAAATGGACTTTTTAGAGTCATCTGTTTACTAAGTAAACATGTCAATACACTCTAAAATAGGATAGAAAGAAAATGAAATCAGTAGTTTTAATATAAATGTGCTTTTTTGTAAATGTGATTTTTGTATATTGAATATATGGGAAGTAACCTAAAACTTCATATCCTAGGCTTTTTGCCCAGAAATAAAACCTCTTCCCCCACTTGCAAAACTCATAAATGAAAAATGAAATGGATTCTCCAATCCATTGTTTCTCCTCTCACTTTGAAATGAGTGATGGTGTTTTGGACAGTATGGTCATTAAGTAGCCTTCTCAAGGGACTTAATGTGTCCCAGGCAAAGTGCATTTGAGGAGAAAGCTAGGGTTGGTGGTGTGTGTAGACACTCTCTCCTGATAGCTACTGCTGTGTTTGTGTGCATTTCAGGGTCTTTATGGGCCATTTAAAAATGATTAGGAAATCATTGACTTCCTGTCTCGAAGGGATTGAACCTAAGAAAGTTTCTTTCTGAAAATGAAGCTGATCTATGCTCTGCTGATTTTGCCTCCCATATAGAATCTACCCACTTCTACCCATCCTAACAAGTCACCATCATCTCCTATCTGAGTTATTACAAGAGCTCTGTAGTTGAAGTTCATGTGTTTATAGGGCTCTCCTTAGAGTAATCCAGGCGATTTTTGAAAATGTGAACCAGATTATGTTAGTTTCTAGATATGTGTAAAATAAACTATCTCAATGGTTTCTATTGTATCTATGATGGGATTATAATCATTAATATGGCCTTATATATTCCTACATAGCCTTGGCTCTAATTACCTACTTTTTAAACATTCATTTATTACACCACTCCTTTTGTTGCCCTAACTCCAGCTATAATGATGTTATTTCAGTTTTTGGAACTGAAGTTGTTGGCACCAATTAAATGCCAATAGGAATTCCCCGTTTGGGGTGTGGTGAGGGAAACTACTCAGCGCAAACAGCTCAGTAGTGCTACAGCAGGGCTGTGAGGAGTCCCTGAGGTGACACCCCTCTCCAGCTAGGCAGCTCTGCTCTGCTCTGTCTTGGTCTTCTCCTCTCTGCTTTGTGCTGGTCTGCTCCTGTTCTGTGTTGCTTCGCTCCACCTGCCTTTCTCAGCTCTGGTCCAGGGAGACATCTTTAATATTTCAGCTCCAGCCAGGGAAACACAGTCTTTTGTGGAAATGGGAAAGTGTGTTCCCTGAGCCAGAAAGGAACTGACTTACAGAGAGAGAGAAGTCCCTGCCCCTGGTCCCTGATCAATATGCCCTCATGCAAATGAAGGCATCAAATCCTAGAAGTTTGATTGGTCCAAAAGGCACTGTCCTGATTGGTCAAAATGAAGTCACTCTGATTGGTCAGTGAGAATGTTAATGAGGATATAGCTACACTTCTCCAATGGATAGCAAAAGCCTCAGTCCTATTGGTTGAAATACAGCTCCAGGAACTGCTTTATCAGGGCTGGCTCAAATGGCAGGACCATGGAGTAGGGAGGCATTTCAGTACAGGCTTCTCCCTGAAGTATGGTGTTTGCATGAGAGCCCCTGTTATAAACAGCTACTAAGTTCTGCACAATTGTAAGCAAAATTTGCTACCAGGAGCCCTTCTTAGTATATCTCTTCTTTCTCAGGGTCCATAGAACAAACCAAGCTCTTTCCTATTTAAGACACTGCTTATGTTAGTTGGATACTCTGCCAGAAATGTTGTTTTCCAGTTCTTACTTTGGCTAGCTTCGTTTATTTTTCTGGATTCTACTTCAGGGTCACTTACTTAGAGAGTATTTTTTTTACCCAATACTCTAAATTAGATATTCCTGTTACATTCTTCTCTATGACATTTACACAATTTTAAAATGTATACATATATATTACATACTTATATAGTACCACCAATGAGATGGTAATCTCCACTGTCTCTGATTTGTTCACCAGTATATATCCAGTGCCAATCTGGTAGTAAGTGCTTAACACATAGAGTTGTGAATGAATATATTTTATGCTTAATATGTACTAGAGATTGTAAATATTCACAGTCCCTAAAGTTTGTGCACTTTGAGGCTGTGTCCACATTCATCTGTTTTTATTTAAATACAGGATTCAATTTATATTTATTTACTGTAAATATAACACAGTGAAGTTTTTTTTTCTTTGATGAAAGAACTGTTAGGCCATCATTTTTTAATTAAATGCAATGATTACCAGAAGTCAAAAGGAAAATCATGTAATCGTTTTAAAAAACAAAAACATGAATAGGAAGTGAATTGTCTAAGCCTTTATTATGTTTTGAGTGGTTCTGTAGATAGGTTTTGAGGAAAATGCTTAATAGATATGAAAACAATTGCCCTTTAAAAATTACAGCAAACAAGTATTTAATCCAAAGGGGGTTAATAAATTGCTCGAGGGAAAAGGGTTGTAATTATATTTAATCACTGTCATTAAAAATAGTCCTTATCAGGTTGGGTGCTTTTAACTCAGCTTTCTGAATACCAGGTAAACATTGCCCATTATTTTTCTACTGTTTACTTTATCATAATAAATGAGCAGAACGAGAGGAACACATTTTTATTTGCGAAGAGGCAAAAAGGATGCTGTTTCTGAAATCACCTGTAGGGTAAATGAATTATAAGAGGAATTATTCCTTATAATTTTTTAAAATTCATTGCAAAGATTCCTTTTCTATACAAAAGTGGAGGAAAGGTTGTAAGAATCATATTACAGAAAACAAAGATCAGTGGGACAATATGATTAATTTGAAGTTAAAGTAAGAAACGTCTCTTATTTGTCACCCAATGCCAATTTGCAGTAAACCTTAGCATTTCATCAAAGGCTTGCTGGTGAACTACTTTAAAGCAATCACCTCTTCTGGAACTGGAACCTATGGCCTTCCTGAGTCCTCTTTGAGAGCACAGAGTTCCCATGATTAATCTTTTCTTTTGTCAACTCGAATATTAAATGATTTCCTCCCTGGTGCATTATTAAGTTGTCTATTTAATGCTACTTGCTGACGACAACACTGCTTGACCCTCACAATGAGCGTGAACAGAGAGGATCGCCCTGTGGGTATGGTGTTCTTTCCTGTAAGTGTGAAATTATGCAATTATGTACCTTGGTGCCTACTTGGAGATTATGACCTGGAAATATACACAAAGAAAGGGAATGAAGTTTGTTAACTAACTCATACTTTTTAACTTATTCAAAACTACTTATTTTGAAAACCTTTTTTGATATACTGTATATTGCTTAATGTAAATGTTAAGTGTGCATGTACATTACAAATTAAAATCCTGTGGAGTACAAATGAATATTTTCTCATTAAATAGGTAATGCTAATATTTTATGTTTTTCACTATGAACACTTATGAATTTTAGAAAACATTTAAGTGTAGATGTATCATAAATATTCACATATGTTCTGATTTATTACAAATTTTAGTCTAAATGTAAAAAATTACATTTTCTCTTCTCCACACCTGTGAGGACTACCTTTAAAATGTTACAGTTTCATCCTAACTTACATTCTGTCATTTTCCTGTCCTCTGAGATTCACTCTTAAAGTACTCCCTTTCCACCAGTATTAAAACTCTAGGAGACAGAAGAAATAGTTAGGAACACATGTGTTCTGGAAAATATATCTTGTTTCCTTGGAAATGTCCACTAAAGCAATTAGTTACATTCCTGAGAGGATTTTTGTATTTATCTATTATATAGTGAACGAATCAAGTTGTCCTCTTTTCTAACACATTAGGGTATTTATTAGTTCAGCTGGTTCACCGACAGATGTTTCCTTTAGGATGAAAGAAGAACTAATAGAGTTAGTTCACTTAAAATAAAATGTTATACCCTGTGTGTCATGGCTTTGTCTTTCTCTAATATTTAGAGCAATCCTTCTTAAAGAAAGCATCACTTTCACTGTTTTTTGTTCCATCTGTGATATATGCAAGTCACTGGAACATTACCTGGAAGTCAATAAATGATGAATGAATGAATAAATGGGACCCTTTGAAGAAATAATGTTATTTTGGTACAGTATAAATGTCCCTTAGGACAGGATGAGATGATAGTGTAGCAAATTTTCCCTTCAAAGCAAGTGTTCTTTCATGAGTATTTTAAATGCTCTGTTTCTTTACTCTGTTTGAGAGGAAATGCTTAAAAAGGTCAAACTTTGTATTTTCATTGTTTTAAAATAGATGTTGTATTATGTCTCTCCATCGTGTCAGTTAAATATTTGTCATTGGAAAGTTGAATCCATAAAAATCTGGCTTATGGAAAGTAAGCTATAAGTAGAAGGGAGAAGTTACTTTGCTCATGGTTTGTGGAAAAAACAAACAAACACAGGCATATACATGAAAATGCATTTCTTTATATGGCAGTATTATAATTTACATGTTTGCATTCTGTATTAGCATTATGGAATGACCAGCCAGGTTTATTAGCAGTCATATCTTTCCTTCCTAAGTTTACTTGATAATTTTTGGGGGGTCCTAAAGGGACAGTGTGTGGAATGGTATGTAGAAATAGGAATGCCTTAGATGACATATGGATGAATTTTGGTAATAAAGGAAATTGGGAACATCAGTCACAATTTAAATTTGAATGTAATGTCTTCCCTCTTTCCCCAAGGCTGGACTCTGTCTGTTGTGATGGTTTGAAACTCCAGTTCCTCTGCTAGGAGACTTAGCCTTGGAGACCAGTCAGGGAGCAGGGGGCAGTGCTCTCACACAGGCACCCTGTCCGGGTTGGCCTTGTCTTCTGTTTCTTTTTTTATCAATAGCCTTCTGATGAGAATAATTAACAGAAAAAACATTTTGACATTTTTATGGTAATATACATTTATGGTAATATACATTTTATGGTGTATACATACAAATGTATACACCATACATTTTCTGTGCGAGGGATGCTTTAATATTTTTAAAATAATATTATTTTTTTCTGGAAAACTAATGGACTTAAAATTATGATTCGTTGCAGAGATTGAATATGGTAATGGTTTCACAACAGTTTGAAAATTCAAAGCAGATTTTATTATCTTGCAGTTTTATTTATAAAGGTTCATTTTCTTTTCATAGTTTACTCTCTGATGTATCATAAAATATAATATATAAATTTGATATTATTTTCTCTTATAGTGTGGATATTGTGCCCATTTTATTGTGTTTTCTTCTAATTCTTGCTTTGTTTTATGAATGCTCTAATTTTTTAGGTATTAAATTAGACTGGTTCTTAAATGTAGTCCCTAATTTAAATGTTTTAAATATTTGAAACATATTTAGGGAAAGAGAAATATTTCAGCATGTATGGTACAAAAGTGTCTAACAATAATTTAAGGGCCTTCTTTCTTTTTGCTTAAAATTTGCTTTTCTAAGTGATAGATATTAAAAGGTGAAGAAAACAAGTAAAGGTTGAGGGAAGATAGATTGTCTTCTCTTGTCAAGTTATATTTTCCCAAACACCTATAAATTTTTCTAAATGAAGCTATATAAAATCTTTACACATGATGGCCTTAATTATGTGAACTATTCAAAAATTAGTTATGATTTCTAATGTAAATAATGGAGCACTTAGCATTTCATATACCTATCATGTACAGATAAATTTACATGAAGCATTAATAATTTGCCTAGTTAAAACTATAGTTTTGGCCTTTTATAGAGAATTTTGAGTTTTGAATTCATTTCTTTTGTGAAAAAGAACTCAAAATTTTGAGCTTTTAGTATTGACTGAAAGATTTTTGCAAACTCATATTTGCCAGAATAAATTTTGTATGGGCTCTTTAGGGGAGGAAAAGTATTTTTTTCTTTTTTTTAATTTAAATTATATTTTATTGTTTATTCTATTACAGTTGTCCCAATTTTCCTGCTTTGCTCCCTCTGCCCAGAACCCCCTCCTCACTTACTCAGGCAGTCCCACACTGTTGTACATGTTCATGGGTCATACATATATATTCTTTGGCTACTCCATTTCCTATGCTGTACTTTACACCCCCATGGCTATTCAGTAACAACCAATTTATACTTATTAATCTCTTTACCTTTTTACCTATTCCCCCAAACCCCTTTCATTTGGTAACCATCTAAATGTTCTATGTATCTATGTTTCTGTTTTGCTTATTCATTTATTTTGTTTTTTTAGATTCAATTATTGATAGGTATGTATTTACTATTCACATTTTTTATTTTCTTCATCTTCTTCTTAAAGAAAACCCTTTAACATTTGCTATACTACTGATTTGGTAGTGATGAACTCTTACAGCTTTTTCTTGACTGGGAAGCTGTCCTTCAATTCTAAATGATACTTTGCTGGGTAGAGTAATCTTGGTTGTAGGTCCTTGCTCTTCATCACTTTGAATATTTCTTGCCAGTCACTTCTAGTCTACAAAGTTCCTTTTTAGAAATCAGCTGATAGTCTTATGGGAGCTCTCTTACAGGTAATTAACTGCTTTTCTCTAGCTGCTTTTAAGATTCTCTCTTTGTCTTTAACTTTTGGCATTTTAATTATGTGGTGACTTTTTGTGGGCTTCTTTGAGTTCATCTTGTTTGTGACTCTGTGCTTCCTGGATTTGGTGTCTATTTCCTTCACCAAATTAGGGGAGTTTTCTTTCATTATTTTTGCAAATAGCTTTTCAATTGCTTGCTCTTTCTCTTCTCTTTGTGGCACCCCAATGATGCGAATGCTGGTCTGCCTGAATTTGTCTCATAGCCTCCTTACACTATCCTCAATTTTTTGGGTTCTTCTTTCTTCTTTGGTGTATTTTACCTCTTTATATTTCACTCTCAGCTTCATCTACTCACTGTTGATTCCCTATAAATTGTTCTCATTTCAGTTAGTGTATCCTTTGTTTCTGACTGGTTCTTTTTTTTTTATGGTATCCAATGCCTTTCTTTTGCTGTTGAAGTTCTGAGTTCATGTGCTCTCCCCCTAAGTTCACTCAGCATCCTTATAAGCAGTGTTTTGAACTCTGCATCTAGTAGATTACTTGTCTCCATTTTGCTTAGTTATTTTTCTGGAATTTTGGTCTGTTCTTTCATTTGGGCCATGCTTCTTTGTCTCCTGATTTTCGCAGCCTCCTTGTGTTTGTTTCTATGTATTAGGTAGAGGTGCTATGACTCCTTGTCTTGGTAGCATGATCTAATGTAGTAGGTGCCCTATAGGGTCCAATGGCATAGCCTCCCCTATCACCCAAGCTGGGTCCTCTAGGTGAATCAATCATGTGGACTAACTATACTCTCCACTTGTAGTTGAACTTTGATTGCTGTTGGCAGGTCAAGAGGAGGGACTTACCCAGACCAGTCAGCCACAAGGTATGGCTGTGACCACTGACCATCAACCTCTGACCACTATGGAGGATCAGCTGTGCAGGGGCCCACTGCATAGAGCAGGATTTAATTCAGCAGGATTTAATAATAAATATTATTAAACATAATGTTTATTAAACATTAACATGAGTTAATATTTATTAAAAAATGCACTAGGCACCAACAATACTAATTTAAATCTTGCAATAGAAACAAGGTCTATAGAGATAACCAAAACTCCAGGAAAACAATTGATAAAATAACTCTTTCACTCTTGACTACAAATTACCAGCAAGCCTGGTCAATGCTGGTCATGCCTGGTACAGTTCCAGTGAACAATTGCAGGGGTCAGGCTTATGAGGCACCAAGTGGTCATTGGTAAAATGTTAGAAACAATTGTATCAGCTGGGGCTTTAGTAATATGGAAGTTGGGCCTGTGGTTGTTCATTAAGTAGACTTTCCAATCTTATCTAGATTGTCAGCAATTTTATTATTCACAGTAGCAACTGCTTTTAGTTATTATTATGTATTGTATGATTATAATATATACAGTGGAGGGCAAAAATAGGTTTACAGTTGTTTAGTATGGAAACAATATAAATAAATAATACAATAATGAATAAGCAACACAAGAATAAAGTCTGTTTCATATACTCACAACTGTATATCTACTTTTTCCCCACCCCTGTATTATGCTGTTATATATTTGAGACTATTATATATCAGGGACCATGTAATATATATATACTATATATTAGGGCTTATTATATATCAAGGGCCTTGCTTTGCTTTCATAGAGGAGTAACACAGATGGGGTATTCTTTGAGTGCGCAGGTGGCTCAGCCTAGCATAGAATCATTCCTTGATGTTCTAGAATTTCTGCCAGTTTCTATCTCTAACTTTCTATTTGAGGCCAGGATTATGAAAGTGGGCTTTTGATCAATACTTTTATGATTCTGAGGCAGTTATATGAGTCTCCTGGGCATTCAATAAAGTATATGGCATGTCTGCTTTGGAAATTTTACTGCCCAGAGGGAAATAGCTGTTTAATCAAAGGGCCAGGGCACAGCACTTGAAACTCCTTGAGGCTGGGACTTCCTCCCTCTTATTCAGTGCCTGGCACTTAGTACACAGGTGTTTGTTCCAGTAATTACTGGTATGATTGAGGTTACAGTTTTCATATGAGAGCCAATTAAAAGTACTGTGTAAACCATATTTTCTTTTCATTCTATAGATAGAGCTTATTGCAGCACTAGAAATACTACAACTCAGTTGGTCTTTTTTATTATTCAAAAGACGAACACCATTGAGGAAAGAGATATTACTCTTTAACAACTGAATAGTCTCGCACATTCAGATATATTTAAGAACTTCTCATACAAAAACGACTTTGTTAATTTTTATTACTTAGGTTACATGTATGTTTTCACAGGACACTTTATCCCAGGCATGCATCTAAGCATAGTTTGCATATTAATTTTCTTCTCATAACATACAGTAGGAGATATCACCATGTGTATACTGACATACCAAGAGGGTTAGTAATTTGCCCACAGTTATCCAACTCCTAAATCCAGATCTCAAACTTGAGTCCAGAGTCCATTGTCTTAAGTGGCCCTGCTCTTCTGCCTTATATGTATTTAGATGGGGCCTTAGAGTTGAAAGAGTGTGTTTTATATGCATGATATGTTTCATCCTTAACACAGCATTTAGAAACAGATATCATTTTAAATCCATTTCACAGAGGAAATAAATGAGGCTCAGAGCATCAAATGTGACTGAGTGGAGTTCCAAAGTGGTTGGTTCTATACAGTGGGAGGCTGGGAGTCACTGTCTTCCTGCCCAGTTGGAAAGAGAGTGTCTCCAACCACTCCCCAGTTCACCAGTTCCACCTGTTCCCCAGAAGGCCCTGTGCTGTCGCCCGCTGACTTCCCCAGCTAGGTTGCTCTGCTTAATTTACCCAGTAACCTGGAGACTCTGAGGCCTTATGTTGTATATCTTATTCTAGTCAGAATTATAGAAACAGAGTCTACATTCAGTTATTTAGTCCAACTGCTTACACTTTATGTTATGATTTATGAAGGTATTTTGACATTTTCCTATTTCATAATGTTAATGAGAGTTATTTAGTAGGTATTCTTCACACCAAGATAGACTATGTTTTAGATGTAATGTCTTTCAAGGCTGTCTTTCCAGTTTTCCTAAAATCAAAAGTCTTCCTGAGGCCAATTCCTTATGTGGCTACATTGAATACTTCTATGTACACAATATTTCTATTTATGATGCCTTGACATGTGGAAAAAATATTTAAACATATTACCAAGACACGCTGCATTAGAAGTATGGCTATAAATTAATGAAACTGATTTTATAAGTTTCACATGAAAATCAATTCCACTTCAAAGTAGTTACATATAGTGTTTGTCTTTATATGTCCTGGGTCCTTTATTTATTTATATTTTTGCAATTACTGTGTCTCCATGGTGATGTTTATTCCACAGGTAGTGCTCTCCAGGTTGATCATAGAACACTTAATTTGTGACATTAATTATGGGTCACAGTGGAACTTCCATAGGAGTGGATGTTAATGCTAGGTAGGGACTGTATTGTTTATATTACATACTATGCTCCAGTGAATAAATTAGTGCATAGTTCTGAAATTCCAAAAGTTATTTTAGGGATATATTTATTAACCAAAGTTAGGTCTCGGTACAACTTAGTGATGATTATACAAAATTGTTTTAATCCCATGTATCATTCAGAGGGTAGCTTTTTAGAACATACAGTGTTAAATAATATTCTCACCCTGTGTTTGTTAACCTAAACATAAGACAGATGGAATAGTAAAGCTCATTTGACAAATGAGCACATTTTACTCTCTTCCTGTAGTTTTCTTCTTTTGGCTTCTGTGTGCAGTGTTTCTTCCGAAGCAGTGTTATGTAAATGAACCAATTAGTGATAGATAAAACGGTCTTCCTACCTCTCTGAGTTTGTAACTGGAAGGGCAACACCGTAAGTCACGTACCTATTCAGCAGATTCTATAGGCCACTGCGAGGGTCTGATTAGCTTGACTGTGGAAGACAATCACAGAGGCATCTGCTCGCTTAATTTTGAGAGAAAATTTACCAGATGGAGGCTGAAGATTTAAGTGATTAGAAGGTAGTAGATTGGAATACAAATTGGATTAAAAGAAATTAGATTGATATAAATCGAATTGAGTCACAACAGTTTGTGTTGTTCGTACCAAGGGGCAGTGGATTATGGGAGAAGCAGATGCTCCAATGAGATAGGAATTAATGTGGCTTTGACGGTCCATCTGCGAAGGTCTGAATATCGAGTACATCCCTAATCTCTCTCTCCATTTATCAATGCCATAATGTTAATTAGTACTTCATTCATTAAGTTACTCACAGAAGAAAAAATTCTCACCCTTGTCCCCTCTCTGCTTGAGAATTTGTTATTCTGCCAAGAACTGGAAAGTCCTCTTTAGCTGAGCTAGCTACAGTTGACCACGAGGGTAGACCTGTGTCCTTTTCCTCATGCATACAACTGCCTTTGGCATGAATGCAGTAAGCTGGAAAATCTTTGCTCATATACTTCTCTTCATCCATATATAGCTATTTGAAGTCTTGCAGTGCCAACAAGGCCCACAGTTCCACAAAAAAAGAGTGAATATATTAATCCAATAATATAATTCCATATATTATATTTATTGTTTTTACAAGATCATGACTAGAGCTATATGTTTTGTTTAATGACTCAAGTATTTGACATTAATGTTGAGTGGCGGATTCCTCCTTAAAGAGAAAAATGCAAAAAAAATTCTGTTCCAGTAATTCTGGGACTGTGTTTATCCCCGTATGTTTGTCTGTGTGTGTGTTTGTCAGGGGTTTAGGCTAGTTCATGAAAAAGTGCAGCTTACTGACACGGTGGTAAATTTTGGTGTAGAGTATTTGGACCTGATTGTTAAAGAAAAAAGTTGAATAAAATGAAATTAAGAGAAACGCATCATTTTAAATGCTTGTGCTTAGATGGGGAGTATGACCCTTTAAAATCCAAGGGGTATTGATTCGAGAACCTCATTACTACACCATTGGCCACAGCAGTGAAGTTCAGCATAAGGCAGTTCTGTCTTGGACCGCGTCCAAGGGAACTGAGCCAGTGGAGATCCAAAGGTGATCTCACCTCTAAGGCAGCCCAAGGGTGTGGACTCTAAGGACAGCCATGCAGGAATGCCCCTGTGTATTCATAATAATCAGGCAAATGCAACTTCTGGAGACTAAAGTGATGAGATAGGCAAAAATGGAACGTCGTATCCTGTGATGCAAGAAGCATATCATTAAAGGTTGTGCCAAGTCATTCAGAAATAATCATAGTACAGGCAAACGTGGGCTGCCTGCCAGGATGCGCGCATGAAGAATTTCTATTTTTATTATGTGGTGGAAGGCGGTGGCTTGTGCAAAAGTGTACTAAGCATTTTAAAATTTTTGGTTTATCAAAGAAAATTCTATGGGCAATGAGCTTTTTAAGCACTGTTCTTAATCTAGGAATACAATGTCACATATGTATAATATGTATATATGTATCTTCTATATATGCTGAACTTACGTACATGGCCACTTCACCCCCAGGCTGGCCTGGGGCTTCTCCTACATCCTCTCCATACTCCAACACCAGGATAGCTTTTGTAGTCACCTTTAATACTACTAAAGAATCTGATGCTCATATTTTCTACTATAGACATAACCTGCCTTCTAGGACCCAGGATTGAACCTGAGGTCTGTCTGAATGTGGAATTTATGAACTAGCTGCTTAGGTCCTATAACACTGTATGTGGTCTATACCTCTAGTAAGCACTCTTCAATAAAAGTTGATCATAGTCAAAGAGTGTATCAAGCTATATTCCAGCCAAATTTAGAAGAGGAAAAACTAAGATGAAAGCCTGCAAAATATAAAGTATAAAGCAGAATTTCCTATTGCAGTAAAGAGCAATCATTTGCCTTTTGCTCTTGTAAGAGTGATTAAATGCCACCTAAAAATAATTTAGTATTCAGAGGTCAGTCTCTTGTTCCTGTTTTGACAACTCAGTTTTCAACATAATTGTCAGTCATCTAATTGGTGGCTGTTTTCTTCATTAAGAACCATCAGTACATCAAGGTGGTGCTTATTGAGCCTGACAAAGTCTGACATTGTGCTCTTATTCATGCCTTTGTTTCTGTGACTTAACACCTTGTTTAGCCCCAAGGAGGATAATTAAAGAAATCACTTGGTTGTAAACTAATGACAATCATTTCTTGATTGTTGATAGACTTTGGACAGTGGATATAATTTTGCTGTGAATTGTGTTTAAGGTTTTTGTGTATTTGAATTCAAATTCCACACACTAGACATATAAATACTGAGGCTCATGAATGTGCTTTAATTATATCATTGCTACTACACTCTATTTTTTGCTAATCATCTCACAAGGAATGTTCAGGTATTTATTGAAGGCCCCTATTTACTAGGAAATATTTCCTTATTTTATATTTAAAGGTACTCATAAGGCAAATAGATAAACATCATCCAGATTTTATCAATGCCTACATCATTATTTCAGGATTCACACGAGGCAGCTGTCTCACAGGCCTGTTTTCAGTATGGACAATTTAGGTAAATATGTCGGGTATGAGCTACCTCAAGGAAGTGGAGCATTCTGCTTCTCATTTTTCCCCATGCAGTCAACATATTTTTTTCAAATTTGCAGTGAACTCAGAAAATAGAGAAGCATGGCCAATTTTTAATATAGTAAGTGATGTTCTGGCACCTTTGACTGTAAGTCAGTGTTGCAAAGACGTCCTGGCAGCATGAGTAAATGCCGTCCAAATAAATGCCGAGACTTGGCTTGATGGTTCAGGGTTTTGTGCTTCATCATACAACTCACGAGGCAATTGCTTAATCCTGGCTACATAAACGGGACTTAGAAATGTGCAATTTGTAATTCAGCTGGCTGAATAAATGGATTTCTACTGGCTGTGGGAGTGAGAAGAATTTAGAACACTCCATGAGCGTGTGAAAAAAATTTATTTGTCTTCTTTGTTTGTTTGTTTAAAGGAAAGTCACACCCAGATCCCTTAAATCCTAGTATATATTTTTTCTGGGTATGGAGTGATGAGGGAGAGGAATAGAGATCATATTTGGAACAGAGGAAACGTGACGCTTTTGGCATAATGATAGTGTGAAACTGAGTCTAGAGAGGGATGGAACTGACAGACATAAACTGAAAGGAGAAAGAACTCACAGGAATCTCCTCTAAGGGGAAATGAAAAAAAATGAAGAGTTGTACTGTACAACTGGGAATTTCAGTGTTAGGGGCCTGAGAAGGTGGAATTACGATGGAAAGGAGAGAGGGATGAGGCATGGGACAAAGAGAGAGGTCAATTTTGCAGTTGTGATTGAGCATTCAAGTGGCCACCCAATCCAAACCTCGAGCTTTCTGTAACTGGAGGTACTACACTAGAAATTTGGCTCTTGTTATAGAAGCTGTAACTGACACAGTGAGAGGGAAGGAGTTTCCTGTGGAGAGCATTGAAGAGAAAGTAGAGTGTAAAAGCAGACTCCTTGAGCCAGACATTATTGGACTCATTTCAGACTTCTAGCTCAGTAGTTTACATGTAACTCAGATTTTATTCTTCCTCTGTGTGATGGAAATTTATAACAAAAGTAACAATGACTTTTATTTTTTAATGTTAACAGAAATTTTATATCTATTCAGAAATAAAACACTGCAATTATTGCTTCCTTCAAAAGTAGTGTAACTACATTGAATATTAAGCAACCATCATTATACTTTTTTAAAATTCATATACTTTTTATTCTCTTTTATATTTTTAGTTGCAGCTTTTTTATAAAACCCAACTTGTCAGAAATTGATGTAGTTAGTATTTGACTGTAAAAGCAACTTTCTGCATTTAAAAATTACTACCCTATTCTAAGCTGTCATTATTCTTGTCTATTACAATTTCCCTATCTCTATGCATTTGAATTATCCCACTTGTCAGCATCTCCCTTCCCTTCAGCATAATCCAGAGTAAGTCTGCCTGTTCCGCTCTTTTTGCTTTGTGACAAGAAATTGCTGCATTTTGAGAGTGGCAGGATGGGTGTTAATTCCATGTCACATGATAGTAACCTGGGAAAACCTGGGGATGCTTGATTCATATGATCCCTCATGTTATAAGTCTTTAAAGCAAGTGAACTTAGTGTAAAATAACGTTTTTATAAGTCTTTTTGTTAGAAACTTCAGATGTTTTTTGAGAGATCTAAGGAACTGAATCTTTGGCATATTTTAGTGAAACATAATTCAAGCAGAAAAAGATCATTTTAAAACATTTATAGCACTCCCATTTGCTGCTTTTCTCCATTCAGCAGAAAAACAAGCTCTTTTTTTTTTCTCTGCACACAGAGAATCTTTTAAGTGAAAATTACACTCAGTATTTCTGTTGAGGCAATAATGTTATCTGGTGGTCATTTTGCTCCAAAACAGAAGACATTCCTTGTAAGAAAATTTAAAGCTGTATTAAATCATTCACTTTTTAAAGGTATCAGCAGATATCATAAGTAGACAAAAATGAAAACAAGTTAGATCTCCGAATGAAAAGTATCCTGATAATTAATGTAACTCTTACTCTTTACCCAGCAGACGAAAGCAACTCTTATTTTCAGTCTAAATTTAACCAACCATTTGTAGAGCCTTATGGCAGATGTCACATCAAACTCATTATGATTTACCAAATAAAACTGGATCAAATGTTTTTCTTAAAGAAATTCAATTGTCTATTTTTACTTTAATGCATTGCATAAAGTGAGGGAAAATGCTAATTTGAAATTTTTCTAGAGTATCCTAAAAATTTGAAAACAGATTTAATGTCAAGCTTAACAGCTACTTGCAGCTGATTAAACACGGCCTTTTTTTCATCCTATTCTGGATCAAAATCTGGTTGAAGGTGGTAGTGGTATAAATACCTTAAAAGTGAATTTGGGTGTGTATCCTGCAAATACCTCCACACAAATATGATGCTGTCTCTTCTGTTCAATTTGGTTGACTGAGAAAGCCCAGTCATCTGAGCATGCTAGTTCAGGACAAAGAGAAGAGTACAGGTTGTATTCAGCTACCTTTATAAGCCTCCTTTATGCTCCAAGGTACAGGCTTCAGAAAAAGAATTCCAACATGTCATTGTACAATGTAAAGAAAACTGAATACAATATGGCTGATCCCACTATTCAAGAGAAAATCTTCCTTTTCATCTTTGGGTTCACTAAACTCATCTTTGACTTGGGTCTTTATTGCGAGAGGTATAACCTTATTTTGAAGATACACAGTTTTAGAAAGCCATAATTTAGAGATTTCAAGGAAAAATATATTACTTTAAAAGAAAAAGAGATGATTTTGTTTTCACCATCCCCTGAAACTACTGGTAAGACTTAATTGCAGATAGTGTTCTAATAGTACTCTTGTTTCTGTCACATCATTAATCTAATCTTATGATAATGTGACTTCAAAATATTTATTTTATCCTCTTTATACTTATAATAGAAAAGCAACAAAAAAATTGAAGCTTCTCATATCAATTACACAATTGTTTCAAGATTTTTATAATGAAAAATCACCAGTGTTGTTATGACCTATTTTAATAAAATATTTAAGATGGACAATATCTTATCAATCAAATATTAAGCTTTAGTATATAATTAAATTCCAGTGAATATGATTTACAAATAACTTCTTCTACATGCCTAGACAGTAGTGTCTGGTATTAAAGCCCCATTCATTCAGTTTGTATAAACCACAGTAGACTCCATCTTTAGCTGTTACAGTTTTTGTAAATAAAAATATAGCTACCTATTGCTCTATTGACAGAATATCAAAAGTTATATATTTATTCATGCATTTTTATGTAACAGATTGATTGAGCACTTAATGTTGTCATCTTTGGAACTTGTACTATGTGGACAATTTAGGTTGCAGAGTTGTTGAAAACATGAAGCCATCATGGAAACATAAGATCTGTCATACAGAATGACTTTTAATTTGGCAGGTAGGAATAGGCAGTGGTAGAATATCACAGTAGAGAGCTAGGTAGAAGCTGAATGACCTACTATTGCATAAAAAGACTATATCTTATAGATGGTAGGTAGTCCTTTGTCCCTATAGAGTTCCTTTAAATATAGTAATAGAGGTTATACAATGAAAGAATTGTACATTATAAAACACAAATAGTAGTGAACATTTACTGAGTGCTTATGGTGTGCTCAGCACATGGAAAAATCTCATTCAGTCATCACAGAAATATTATTACATTAGTACTGCTATGTTTTATAAATACATAAATCAAGGTGTGAAGAGGGTAAGAAACTTGGCACAAGAGCAATTTCAATTCAGTCTTCTTACTGAGAGAGAATCTCTTTTAAGTGCCAAAGATGTACCTTACTTCTTAAAAAGGTCCATGCACAAATGCCCACAAAATTTTACATTTAGTTTCTGAGTTGCCATTCCTTACTTCCATTTCACAAAAGCCAATCCATGTTTTAGAAACCATATCAGAAAAGATAATGAAGTGATGCAATGAGGTTCATATTTTAGATCAAGTTCTTAAGTAGTCGAATATCGATTAGAAGTAAACAAGCCTAAAATCAGGCTTTGTGTGCATTACTTAGGCATGATTGAACTAATATATTTGGCTCATGGCAGTCGTGACTTTTAAGGTAATGTTTAAGTATTACTCTCTTTAAAAACTTTCTGAATTGTACTAACATTTTCAATTCTGTTTTTAAAAAATCCTTAGTGTACTATATAATAAAAATGTGTGTCTGCTATTGTAACTGGATTCATTGAATCTCAATTTAACTTTATAATTAAATATTTTAGGTTAGAGGAAAATATATCAGAAGTTCTAAGCACATTTTTCCAAAACTAAATATTTAACAAAGCTTAGCACACATGTATAAAATACTAATGCTGGGTAGGAGCCGTGTTTTCTGACACTGAGACTGGAACCTTTGGCATCTGCAGTTACTAAGATTAATGTTACTACAATAACATTTTCAGATGGCATTCTTTAAGAAATAGGATAGAAGGCCAATATGTTTTCACTCTGTTAGGAATTTACATAAGTAGAATGTCATTTTCTAAAAATCCATTCATAATCTCCACCAAATAAATGTGGATGGTGTTTAGAAGATTAAACTTTGTTAAACAGTTAAATGAGTTTGGAGATTGTTTTATTGCATCATCTTTTGTAAAGTTAAATGCAATATATCAATATTATAAATATCAATAAAATTATAAATATGACAACAGGAAGCTGAATTTTAAAGATACCTTACTGGACTAGAGATTGCTTTTGTCATTGTAAACCCAATCTACATACCCCATGAAAACCTTTGATTTGGTGGCAAATCACCCTTTAAAGAATGCCTTCAACCATGGTAAGGTATAGCAAATTGATTTGAAATAGTATTGGATGAAGGTGCAGGTTAATACCTTGGCTCCTCACTGAATTGTGGAGAAATGAATTTATAGAGTAGTAAATTAATTATTTTCTCAAGAGGAAATAACTCCTAGAAATTTATTGGAGATCTTTCGGATTTGTGGTTTCAAATTTATCTTCAGTGTTTTTATAGCTTTTGCATGTGTGCACCCCTGATTTTGATTGCTTTTGGCCACTGGTTCTAACTTACCTAAACCCATATTGCCCTCCCCCGGAGGCTGGTGTGGGCTCCCTGCTCAGTAAGGTCAGCGTCTCAGTGGGTTGGATGTAGGCATCCATAAAAGGGAGTACTGTAGAAAGCAATTAAAATGCACCTAGTGAAGGTACTGAATAACATAGGGTGGTGAAGGAAAAAATGAGGGAAAGCCTGTTCCACTTTTAATATTTTCACCAATTTCTGTTAGGACTACAGAAATAAAGACCTAAAATGCAGTTATGAGATTCAGATAAAAACTTTATGGATCTGTCTTAGTTACTACTTCTTCTGAAGGAATAACCTGCTCACTCTGAAAAAGGAAAATTTAAATATCTTGACTAATGTTGCATGTTATATAATGGATAAAAGATTTACTTTTAAGATTAAGTAGCCACATGTTACTTGTTGGTCTTTGATTAAAGTGATTTATAGAACCATGTGCTTATTGGCAATGTGAATAAATTTTATAGACATTTAAGAATAAAGTCCAAGTATTACGTGAACTACTTTTTAAACAAAAGCTTTTAAACTGTTAACTTTGGGAGGGTTCTCTAAGAAGGCATTTTGATAACTGTTATTTTTGATAGCAGATACAAAACCTATTAAAGGAAAACTTTTCTAATGAACATTAATCAAAAATACATATCTTTAAAAATTAGCTTTTTTAAGTGAAATAAGTCAGACAGAAAAAGACAGATAATCTGTGAGCTCACTTAATATGTGCAATCTTAAAAAAATTATTGGAAAAAAGGTCAAACCACTTGTGGTTACTAGCGTAACCTACTACTAGCGTAGTAGGTGGTGGGGACTGAAGGGGCTGGAAGAGGGGGAATTGGAGGAAGGTCAAAGATACAAGATAGTTATAAGATAAATAAATACCAGTGAGGTAATGTACCCCATGATGACTGTAGCTAACACTGCTGTGTAATATGTAGGAAGTTGTTAAGAGAGTAAACGCTGAAAGTTCTCACCACAGGGAAAAACTTTTTTGTTTATTCTGTTCTTTTTTTTGTTGTAGCTATATGAGAAGATGGATGTTAGCTCAACCTATGTGGTAATCATTGCACAATATATGTAAATCCAGCCATTATACTGTATGTCTTAAATTTATACAATTACGTTGTCAATTATTTTTTAATCAAACTGGATGAAACATTTACTCTGTGGTAATAAATTTAAATTACTACCTATTATCTTTTCTTTTAGATATATTCATTATGACATGACAGCCATAAAGAGGAGTCATGTTATAAAACAATGAACTTGTAATTTACTCTTCTAGTTGCCTCATTTTGAGGAGGAAGAAATAGTACCATAAGAAAGTTTAGGTAAATTGCTTAAGAGCATATAACAAATCATACAATTACCTAGAGAAAAATAAAGGAAAAAGAAAAGCAACTGAAATCGAGTGCTGGGGACTTTCTAACTTAGACCTTCTGTTTTTAACTTCCCAAATGTGGGAGGGGTAATAGGGAAGGAAAAGTTGTCCTGAAAACCGGCCCTGTACTCACAGCCAAGGAAGCTACATTCTAGTTTCATTTTCGGGGATAAAATCTTTTAGTTCTTTGTGTCTCTATTTTTTTCTTCCTTTTATCTGTCAAATGGTAGTTTGGAACCAGAAGGTTTCTAGCAGCTCAACCTTCTGTCTGTTGGACCCAGATGACTGGGCAACAGAGATGCTGCTGCATGCATATACACAGTTGAGGCTTTTAGAATCAAAGCTTCCCTTTAAGTTGGATAAGAAGCATCTTTTATAATTGTCAATTCCCTTTCATACCCTTGGCCATTTAGGTTTTTTTTTTTTTTTTTTTACATTGACAAGCCATGTAGAAAGTTTGCAATAATTAAGTAGTATTTCTAGGCCTCTATTTTGATGTCCTTTCTAATTTAAACTTATTTTTAACATGGCACTGCTGTGCTTCCAGATGGAATGAAAATCTTATCAGTTTTTTTAGGCCGTTGCCAAATTAGATAATCTCTTGAGAGTTTCAGCAAGGTTCAAATGAATAAAATAGTCTTCGTGTTTTCCAAACAATGACTTCCTCACCGCATCCTGTCATTTCATAGGAGGTCTAGGAAGATAAAAGTACATTGGAATTGAGTTATCATGAAAAATTTAAGGATGGAGAGATTGTAAGGGAAGACTTGATGGAGTGATTGATTAATTTCATTTTATTACAAATTACATTAGCTCAATAATCAACATGGACATCATTAGTGACACAGAAAATTTTCTTTCCATGCAGAAAATTGTGAGTAGGACTTATTTTGGCCAATGAGAAGCTGGTAACAATGTTCAGACTTAAGGGGAACATTTTTGAAAGTATGTTTGCTATTGTTTATGGAAGAGAAAGATGATGAACTGAATGTTTACTACATATCCTGGCAAACTATATATATGATTTTTTTTCCATCATGTGAAACAACTGGTAAGACATTGGTGTCAAGGTTTGTACCTGGTAAAAGGGAGGCATAAGTATTTGCTAATGAATAACCTACATTCTTTATTCCTACCACACTTCCCCTTTCTTATTCTGATGGGTCATGCAGCCTGCACTTTTTCATGTTGCTTTGTGTACCTCTGGGTCAGCGATAATTTAGTGAGGTATCTGAGTAAACATTCAGAATTAGTTTCATAGAGATTCTTTATGGCTTAATTTTGCTAGATTATTTTGAGGGAATATTTTGTTAAAGCAAACATAGTTATTATAAGTAGGATACAATATTTATATACATTTTTAAGAAAAAAAACTGACACTGCCTAGATGTTTCACTGGAGGGGTTTGTGTTGCATACCATCTCTAATTTGCCAAGAATTTCTTCTTCCTGGGAAAATTTGAGAGAAGTGTGAAATGTATTGCTTAACTTAACCAGGTATGGCTAATCTAGAATGTGAGTGAAAAGTAAAGCTTAGTTGAAGGAAATACTATATTCCAGCTGAATAATGAGGTAGGAATAGTTTACTTTGAAATACATAAAATGACATCCACAAATGTTTTTCTTGGTGCTTTATCCTCCTTTATTTTGTTATGGAATTGAATTCCTTTCTGAAAACAAAAGAATCTGTAGCACTCACTGCAGATAAGTGGTTATCGCCTAAGTGGAACTAAATTTAAATATATTCACAAATTATGACTTCAAACTTCATCTCCAAACCTCTAAAATTTGGAGAGCTAATAAAATACTCAATTTGTTTTCATTAAACATTTTACCAAAAATTATTACAAAATCATCGTTTGGTAGTCTTTGAGAAGCAGGAGTAAGCAATTATGTAAATTTGGGTGCTCAGAGCACTATTCAAAGATGCATGTGCATCCTGTTGATGAATTAAATTTGATATTTCTGAGGAATGCTAACATTTAGCCAGTCTAACTAAGTAGTTCATGACCTTCTGGCAGACATGCTAAAGATGCATCTTCTTAGACCCTTCCACTTGTTCACTGTGGCGACTAAGAATCTGCCAAGTGATTCTAAGGCAGGTAGTTTGAGGATCACCCTTTGAAAAACAAGGAAGACATTTTCTGGCTGCATTATGACTGGAGGTAGTCATTTGACTCATTTTATGGGGATCAATTTTAGAAGAGGGTTTGAAGTAGCATAGCAGTAACATTCATACACGTGTATTCTTTACTTAGTTGTCCATTCATTTTTAAAAATGCCTGCCACATTTTGGGTTAAAGGTCTTGAGTTCTAATTCTGCCTCTACTAGCTATACACTCATAGAGAAGTCACTTTACTATTTTGTAGCTCACTTTCTTGGACAGTAAAAATAAGCATTTGGATGTCCATCTTTAGAACCCTGTGACTAATTTCCATTTTCTTTGTTTATAATAGCTAAGGGCAGTTGAATAAAAAATTTAAATTAAAACTTGACCATCTGATTGCCCAGTTAATAACTGAGATCTAAAAAGATGTCCACACTTGCTGCCTGTTAGCTGGAAAGGAAGTTACAATTGTAGATAGTAATTTCCCTACATTGCTTAGCCTCTCTGTTCATATAGGAAACATGAATATTCCTCATTAGATGAACAATATTAGCATTGCTGTCAAAGTATGTTTTTTTTTTCATCCAAAACCTGGAGAAAACCATTTTGTGGCCCTATATAAGGCAGATATAAATTTAAAAACTGAAGTTATTAATGTAAAGTGATAAACAGGGACTCTAGAGCCAGACTGGCCAACTTTTTCTCTAAAGGTTCAGGTGGCAGATCTATAAAGCACTGTAGGCCACATAGGGTCTCTTTCTTTCCTCCAACTACATGACTTGCTCCTTTTTCTTTTTCTCCTGCTTTTCCTTCTCCTCCTCAGTCTTCTAACATTTAAAAAATGTTAATGCATTCTTAGCTCAGGACCATACGAAACCTGGTCAGAGCAGTGCTTCTCAGACTAGAACATGCACATGCATCCCTTGGGGGATCTTGTTAAAATTCTGATTCTGATCTGCAGGTCTGGGGTTGGTCCCTGCCGAGTATGCCTTTGGGTATCAAAGCTCTTGTGATTTAATGGTTTCAGGGCATTTTGTGTGATGAATAGCCCCCTCTACTGTTGGGATTTGAATTCCCAATGAGTGTGGTTGCCAATTCAGCTGTCTTTTTGTGTGTATTTGTTTAACCAAATGCTGGGGTTGTTTTGGTCCAATAATGTAGTAGTTTAGTAGTTTCGCAATACTTCATAATTTTAATGGCCCAGATCTCTTTGGGAATTTGATGAAAGCTATGGTTCCCCTCACCACTATTTTCTCCTGCCCACACAGGAACACATATTTTATACATAATTTCAAGAAATTCAAGGAGCTGCCTAAGGCTTATTCATTTTAAGGTTCACTGCTCTGCTCTAGTTTTGTAATGCCTCATTTTAAAGGAGGTCAGAATTAATCCCCTCACTTGTAATAACATCAAAACTTTTGAATTGTAGCTGTATTTTGCCTATCTATTTATCTGCTATCTATCTACCTATCTATCATCTATCCCTGGGCTGGTAAGACCTTTCCACCTTAGTTTATGTTCTGTTAGCTATTGCTGGCATGATGACTACATTTAAAACCTAAACTTATAAATGAAGAGAATAACCTGTTGGTTAGAGTAAAAAGAAATTATTACACTGCCTTGTATTAAATTTGTTCACAGTGCCTTTTATTCATGATTCTTTAAAAACTTTTTTGAGATATAATTTATGTAGCACACAATTTACTCACTTAAAGTACACAATATAATAAATTTTTATCTTCCCAGAATTGTGCAGCCATCACCACTATGTATCTTCATATGTTTTCACTACCCTGAGAAGATGCCCCCATCTCCCTTCACCCTGACCCCATCAACCACCCTAGAAAACCACAAATTTACATTCTGCTCTAGGGATTTTTTCCTGGACATTTCATAAAAAATGGAACCATATAATATGTGGTCTTTTGTGACTAGCTTCTTTGACTTGGCATAATATTTTCAAGGTTCATCCATGTTGTAGCATTTATCAGTGCTTCATTCCTATTAATTGCTGAATAATATTCCATTATGTAAATATGCATCATTTATCTATTCATTAGTTGATGGACATTTGGGTTCTTTCCACTGTTTTGTTATCATAACGCTGCTATGAACAGTACATTACATTTATGTGCAAGACTTTGTGTGAACATAAGGTTGCATTTTTCTTGGACATGTATCTAGCAGTAGAATTTCTGGGTCATATGTGAATTCTAAAATATTTTGAGGAAATCCACATTATTTTCCAAAGTGGCTGCAACTGTTTTACATTCCTACCAGTAATGTTTGAGTCTCTCAAATTTTCCACATCACTGACCATACATATTTTACATTTTTTTGTAATTGCCATCCCAGTGGTTATGAAGTATATCTCATTGTGGTTTTGATTTGCATTTACCTACTAGTTAATGATGTTAAACATCTCTCTGTGTGCTTACTGGCTATTTGTGCAGCTATTTAGGGTAAATGTACATTCAAATCCCTTGCCCACATTTACATTTGGTTATTATATTTTTGTTGAGTTACACGAGTTCTTTATGTATAAAGAACTAGATATGTACCCCATAACAGATAAATGGTTACAAATATTTTTATTACTCTGTGGGCTGCCTTTTTTACTTATTGATGTGTTTTTTTGAAGCACAAACATATTTAAATGTGATGAAGTGCAATTTACCTATTGTCTGTCATTTGTGCTTTGGTGTCATAGCTGCAAAATGTGCCCTAACTCAAGGTAATGAAAATTGGCTCCTGTCATTTCTTCCAATTTTTGATAGTTTTACCTCTTACATTTAGAATCTAGATGTTCTTTTGACATTTTTATAATAGTGGGGATAAAATTTCTGGAAGAATATCCAAATATGACAGCACTAGAACTGTTTATATATGTTATAGTGATAAATTAGTAAAATTCTCTTAGTTGAACACGCTAGATTCTTAATCTTACTGCTAACTAGTTTGGCTATTTTGCCTCTTTTTCTCTTATATTCTATTATTTAACATTTCATTTAATTAAGTATTAATATACAGGGTGGGCTACAGTAGGTTTATGGTTGAGCATATACAACACAGTTTATTCTTGTATTTTTATTAATTACTCACTGTGCTATTTTCCATACAAACACCTGAAAATCTATGTTTGCCCACCCCTGTATTTAAGGTCCTATGATGCAGACCCTGGCTCGTGGGGTCCGCCACATTGTGGATGAGGCACGAGAAGTTCACGCGAACTACCTAGTCCTGTGGAGGAAAAGGGACACCATGGTTTCTCTCTCAAGAGGAGAAAAAGCCTCGGCCCTTGCCATGACAGGCCTTTATTGCTTTTCTGGGCATATTACATGATGGTCCTCATTTACTATGCACAGATTCCCTTTAGGTGGTTACCTTTTACAGAAAACAAAGGAGCAGATGCTGCTAATCACATCACAGAAGAAGGATATTTGCAAATGCAAGGGGAAAAGTGGTTGAACCAGTTACACTCCATACTGGGGAGTTTTGGCATGGATTTTAGGAAGTTACAGTAAGGACTTGTTGCCTCAATTCAGGGTGAGGGAGTTTTAGCAAAAGCAAGTCTCATAGCAACCTAGGTACAATGCAGGCCTGATTCCCCATGGGTGAACCTATCCATGGGCGTGGGTCCTGTCTGGGCCCACACCATTCAGAACGGTCTTCTGCAGTCCTACCCAGGCCTTACCCAGGCCAAGTACTTAATAAGTAGGGAACTATTTGATATCGTAAATGACAATCTAATAACATGGATGTTTGATTTGCTTTGTTTTAATAGTAGATTGATTTTGACAGTTAGGAGAGTATAGGCGACTGCATATCGGAGACTAGAGAACAAGGAGGATGTCTCACTATCAGGTGATTGCAGCCAAGCATATGCCTGTTACATAAAAAGTGACATACAACTCTTGATGCACTTCAGGATCGGATTCTATGGCTGTGTGTCCAGATATTTACATCTGGGAATATGTTACTGACTTGCAAACTATGATTAGCCCTTTATATTTAAATTCTTTGACATCTTTCTTGATTATTATTTTTT
>CM052539.1:134216743-134237488 GCA_028533065.1 Trachops cirrhosus | reverse complement strand
ACAATATGGATGGACCTGGAGAACATTATACTAAGTGAAATAAGCCAGTGAGAGAAAGACAAATACCATATGATTTCACTCGTATGTGGAATCTAATGAACAAACTGAACTAACACGCAAAACAGAGACAGACTCATAGATGGAGAACAGATGACAGCTAGTGGCAGGGATTGTTAGGGGGTGGTAGGATTGAGCAAAAAGGAAAAAGGACTCATGGACATGGACAACAGTTGTAGTGATTGTAGGGAGAGGGGTATAAGAAGACTAATGGTAATGGAAAAAATACAATAAAGATTAATTTTGTTTAAAAAGAGAAAACGTGAAAGCATGTCTTTATTCTCTCATGTTCTGTAGGATCTCGTCTTCGCCAGGAAGACTTTCCGCCGCGGATTGTGGAGCACCCTTCAGATGTCATTGTTTCTAAGGGAGAGCCCACTACATTGAACTGTAAAGCAGAGGGCCGACCAACACCCACCATTGAGTGGTACAAGGATGGTGAGCGGGTGGAGACTGACAAGGATGATCCCCGGTCCCACAGGATGCTGCTGCCCAGTGGATCCTTATTCTTCTTGCGCATTGTGCATGGGCGCAGAAGTAAACCTGATGAAGGAAGCTACGTTTGTGTTGCAAGGAACTACCTTGGTGAAGCTGTGAGTCGAAATGCATCTCTGGAAGTGGCACGTAAGTGAACAAAATGAACCTCTTAAATGATATGCACAGTTACTTTGATTTATTTGTAATGAGTTTGACTTGTCCCCATAGATGTTCAATACCAACAGGATAAAACAATCAACATACTCTGTGTAATTTTACTTTGTCTTTTCTAAAGAAGACTGGCCAAAATAATGCCAAGCTGAGGTGTTGCAGTAAATTTATTTATATTAAAGCAATGTGACAATTGTTAGCATATTAAAACAAGTTGGTGATGATGCTGGTCATATTTAAAATTTGAATTATTGATGAGATATAATCAAGTATTAAAATTGGCTGTGTTAAATGAAAAGTTTATCTCTAACATGGAATCAGATACAAGGGATAAATTCGATATTGTACCTATTTCTGTTACCTATGTATAAAATATGTACACACATTTCTAATTCCAAATTTTATCAGGCTCTTTTAAAAAGAATATATGTTCATGTTAAATTAACTCCTTTACTCCAGGCTGAATTCAGAAATTGTTGCTCCAGGCATACCAGCAAGAACATACCAACAATAACATCAACTATATTTCTTTAATAAAAATTAATCAGAGAAAAAATCCTATTTCTGTAGGGACAGAATGTTTGTACATTGGCAGGTCTGACTTAGTCTTCTGAATCAGCAGTAAGGATTTTCTTTGACTTTGACATTAAAAAAATATATATGTATATGTGTGTGTATACATACACACACACATCATATAGCCCAAATAGCACTAATGAATTAAGATATCAATGCTTTGCAGCAATTTGAACATTGATTCCATAATTTCATGGATTACTTTTCAGAACAAATTAAAAAAATATGAGATAGATTTTTTTCTGACTTATAGGAAGGATTTGGAATAGTAATTTAAACAGTACCATACATTTTTGGTATTATCTATTTTGAGGACAGATTTTATCTAGAATTAATTATGAATATGATGGCAGCAATTTGGGTCTTAAAATAGATTGTACTTTTCAACTTTTTGATTGCACAAATAGGTCTCATAATAAGAGAACTGAGGAATTTCAGGTAGCATGAATCTTATTTATATGGCTGGAGGTGGTGATAATTAAAGTTAATACTTACACTCATGTTCTACAGTTTATTACACTAGATTATACAATTTGTGTATTGAAATTCTCACCAATGTATCTACCTTTTATCATTATGTTTATACATGAAAGCATATTTTAGTAAACATAATCATGTTACTTCTTATTGAGCTATCCATTGAAAGCTTTTGTGCTCAAGTGTCCAGTCTTTTCATTTACAGTTTGTATTAGGAAATCTAGAACCCACTTATGCTTGAAATGTGTAAGTCCAATGAGAGAAGATTAGAAGAATCCTAAGATCCAAATTTGTTTTGTGAAAGACCTCGAAATATGAGCATTAGAACCTTGGCTAGCAATTCCGTTTTGCCCTGGAACCAGGTAATTTTATTTTCACAAGTAATTTAAAATGCAGTTAAATTAAATTCAGTTTACTCAGATTTGAAATACACAAAAAAGTTAAGAATGCAACTATTGTCCATTGTTCCAGTTTTATTTTGAAGTATCTTATTTCTGGAAATTTTAAAAAATATTGAAATATTTCACTGTCAAAATCTATTGATCTTTTTTTCACACCAATACCTTTGCAATAAATATGAACAGGCATTATTCTCCTCTTTTATGGATAAAATGAAATGCATGATGGTTAAGTGACTGAGACTTAGACAGTAAGTTAATGGGGAATTCAAGATCAGATCCCTTTTCTTCTAATTTTTGGTTTTAGAGAATTGTCCATATTTGGAGAAAGTAAAATTAAATATGGCCTATTTTATGTAAGTAAAAATTAAAAATTTGAATTTTTAATTTTTTTCTTTTTATACTTAGCATTGAATAGCTATTTTTAATCCTTAACTAACTTTTCTTCTCAATATTAAAGTTTATCTAAATTGGCCAGTAATTTTTTTTATTGTGAAGGCGTAAACTTACAAGTTTTGGAGCCTTAGTTTTGTTAAAATGCTTTCAGTAAATGTACATCGTGTACTTTTATTTAATAATTTGGGAAGGATTTCTTTTTCTCATAATTACATCATTAATAATGAATCAAACTGTTTCAGGAAGAAAAAATAAATGACGAATTTTTTGACTTTTTTTCTCCTGTAATATGATAGTACCTTTAAAAATTTTTTTAAATCAATGAGGTTTGAGAAATCCTAAAAATATTCCTGACCTAAAGGGGAAAACAGAAGTCTTCTAAATTGAATTTAGCTGGTGAATAAAATTCTTTCTTCTAAAACGATGTCAGCAGTTCATGCCATTTGAGCAACACAAGATCAAATAGTATTCATTATATGCAGCTCATCTCTTTCACATTAGCTCATCAGTCTTCTGTCTTTCTTTATGTTTCATTAAAAGTATTAATATGGATATTTGGGTGCAAGCATTGTGATTTTGCAATAGTATTGGTAACCAATGTAGTTTTATAAAAGGGCATAAATTAGATAAATTCTCTTCTAACAGATTATATAAAAGTTTGACCTTCATGTTTTAGAATCCTTAACATAAATGCTCAGTTATGGAACATTCATTTTTTAAACATCAAAGAAAAGAATGGAAGTCTAAAAACACGTGCATTTGGAAAACTGCAAGTGGCTTGATATAAGGTTGGTGGGCAGGATATGTCAGAAGGTAGGCATGCACTGCATCACAAAATCTAGACTTTTTTGTTAGGTGAAAGGAGAGTTTTTCTAAGAGAACTGAAGACTGGGCTAAAGCAGTGATGAATTCAGTGATGATCTACAACAGGAGTGTCAAACTCATTTTCACCGGGGGCTGCATCAGCCTCGTGGTTGCCTTCAAAGGGCTGAAATAACTTTCGGACTGTATAAATGTAACTACTCCTTAACCGTTAAGGAGTTGAAATTACATTCGGCCATTTAAAGGCAACTGCAAGGCTGATGTGGCCCCTTGTGAAAATGAGTTTGACACCCCTGGGCTAAAGGAATGATGACTGAAATCAGAAAGGAGTTAAGGAGCTGCCAAATAACTCAGAAGAGGCTATATGTTAGATTTTAAACTGAAAATAGCAGTGAAGATTGAAGGGAATAGTTTGCATTATATTATTATAAATCATATTACTTTAGGGTCAGTTTGGGAGTTAGAGGGTGAAATATATACACACATATATATGTATATACACATATGTATATATGTGTATACACACATATATATGTGTGTATATATATATGGCATATTAACTGTGGGTATAGTACCACCATCCATAAGAATGGCAGAGACTGGAGAAATAGCTGTAATGGGAACCAAAGAATACAGTTGCTTTGGCTGTATTGGTTGCCACAATGATGAGATATCAAAGTAAAAATACCTCATGTTTTATTTTTTAAAAAGCTTCTGGAATTGAAAAGAAAGGCTTTTCCCAGAGCAGATCCCTTTTCTGGGTCGAAGCCATGAGAGTAGATAGAAGTGGACATGATTCCCTGGGCAGGCTGTGTGCCCAGTGGTTAGTAAGAGCTAAGACCACTCCTGCCACCTAGAACCCCAGTATTTAATGGTGAGGAAAGGAAGTAAGTGCTGGTGCGGGAGGCTCAGAGGAGGTTTTCAGAGCTGACGCGATATTGGCAGTGAAGTGACAAGAAAACCAAGGAAATAATTTTCTGAATGAAAAAGTGGTTGGCAATGGAAATGCCACATCATGGTCAAATGAAAGGCGTCTCTGGGCTCTAAGGAAAATGGGTAGGTGGTGGAGTTGGAATGGTAAATGCTGCCTGTTCTTCCAAGAATTTAGCTCTGAAGGGGTGTGAGGGAACTGGAGCAGGGTGATTTTTTTGTTGTGGGGTCTGTGCTGTGCATTGTAGACTATTTAGCAGTATCTCTGGCCTTTGCTCAGGCCCCTCCCTATCCCATTTATGACAATCAAAAATGTCTCCAGACACTGCAGATGTGCCCAGGGGAGAGAGGTGAGGGGTGCTGAGCTCAGTTGAGAATTACTGATTTAGGTGTATTTGCAAGGTCAAGAGTGTATGGATAAGTAGGAACCAAACTTGTTACAACTTTTACTGTAAAGTGATTAATGGTAAAAATAAGGACAGTTTTTGGCTCTGCTTCACCTCTGTTTTCATTTTTAATTTAAATCTTGGTTTCTGCTGTTGTATGAAATATGCACTCCTGTCGATATCTGTCTTGACCGATAGCATAGAAGTCCTCCTGTCCTTTACCATACTGTATTTGTTCTCTTCTTTGTTTTCATTTAATACATACTTCAGTTTTATTTAAGGGCACAAAGTAGTGGAGGAAAAAAAATATTCAGAACCAGTTATTGTAATGAAGATCTGTATCGCCTCATATACGATTTCCCTCCTTGGTTTTGGAGGGAAAAAGCCATCCAGGCAGTACTTTTCAAATCACTTGAACTCAAAGGTCTTTTAGCAAAAAGTGATTTTTACATATTTAGAAAACAGAATCATGGGGTCCACAGCAAGACGTGAGGCACTGAAGAAGTTAATACATAGTTTTCCAACGGGCTCACCAAGAGGGCCTAGGCTTTGCTGGCGCTGATAGGGTTTCAGTTTGAACATCAATGCTGCCTGGGTTTGGAGCAGCGGGAGCACAGGGGTCCTCACACAGAATGTAGCTGCTTGTGATGTAGCCCAAGTCAGTGGCAGCCCCTAGAGATAGCAGCTGTAGCCCCAGGTGGTAAATATATGACAGCAGCTTGATCTATCGACCAGGGTAAAAGGGGGTTCTGGCCTAAATGAAAATTCATGAAAAATTGATGAAGTCCCCAGATTATTTTTTCTGTTTTCTTTTCTCAGCACTACATCAGTGCAGAGAGAGGAGATTAAGGCACTGAATGTTTTAGTGGGAAAAAGGTTGTGGTGTTGTGGTTCCAAGTTCAGGGGTCACATAGAAACTGATTTTTTTTTCCTTTTTGCTGTTCTAACTCCCAAAGCAAAATAAAAGAGCTTTTTAAATTACCTCTGATTTCCCTTTGCTTTCGTAAAAATACAGTAGTTAAATGTCTGAAAATTGGCTTTTGATGCAACTACAAAAGAGGATGGATGGGATTCATAATTTAATTGGGATCTAGAAATACATTAAATTCCATGACTGCAGGGTGACTTCTTTTTTCTCTTTTCTTTCTTTTCTTTTCTTTTCTTTTCTTTTCTTTTCTTTTCTTTTCTTTTCTTTTCCTTTTTTTTCTTTTCTTTTCTCTCTTTTCTTTTTTCTCTTTTCTCTTCTTTTTCCCTCTTTCTTTTTTATTTTTTTTTGTTTCCATGTATTACGACTCATGTTGCAAGAAAGTCATTTACAGAAGGACAAGGCCCTGCATTATTTATGGGTCACAGATTGCTAGAATAGAAAAGCTGTGGGAAACTCTACAAACATAATGACCCTGTTTGCTTTAATTCAAAACTAAATTTATGTTTTATCAGTACAAGGAAGGGAGGATACAAAAGTAGATGGACTTTCGTTACAGAGTTATAGGTGGTGTTAAAGGTGAAGACAAAGTATATTGTTTCTTTGACATTCTTAGTTAATATACATGCATTTTCTTTTCTAAAAATTGTTATTTTAGCTATAAATGAATGTCATTCAGGCAAAATACCTATAATACCATAAAGAGATAAGGTAAATTAAATTGCAAAACTGACTTAGAGCCATGGAAAGCTTTTCAAAATTGCTTTACTACAGATATAATTCACATACCATATAATTTACCTGTTTAAAGTGTGCAATTTAATGTTTTACAGTATATTCACAGGCTTGTTCAACAAACACCATAATCTAATTTAGAACATTTTCCCTACTCCTAAAGGAAACCCTATACCCATTAGCAGTCAATTCCCGTTCCCCTGGAAACTGCCCCAGTCCTAGGCAAACCCTAATGTACTTTATATCTCTATAATTTTCCCATTTTGGACTTTCATATAAATAGAATTTTATTATATTGGGTTTTTTTGATTAGCTTCTTTTCCTTAGTGTAATACTTACAAAGATCACCTTTGCTGTAGCACATATCAGTACTTCATTCCTTATATTGCTGCATAATATTCCATTGCATGGATATACTGTGTTTTATCTATCCATTCATCAGTTAATGGGCATTTGGATTGCTTTCCCCTTTTCAAAAAGATTTTATTCATTTATTTTTAGAGAGATGGGAAGGGAAGGAGTAAGAGAGGGTGAGAAACGCAGATGTGCAAGATATACATTAACCAGTTGCCTCTCTCATGCCCCCATCTGGGGACCTGGTCTGCAACCCAGGCACGTGCCCTGACTGGGAATCGAACCAGCAACTTTTTGGTTTTCAGGCTGGTGCTCAGTTCACTGAGCCACACCAGCCAGGGACATTTCCACTTTTTATCAACTTTGAATAATGCTATGAATATTCCTGTACAAGTTTTTGTTTAATATATTGTTTAATGTCATCTTCTCTTGGTTCTAAACTTAAGAGTAGATTTTTTTATTGTTGTAGGGTAACTGTTTAACTTTTTGAGGAATTTATATGTAACTTTTAATATTTATTATTGCCAGTGAATTAACTGCATCTAACTTTCCTCTCAGTACAAAGCACAGCGATGAAACACTGATAGTACTTGATAAATATTGCTGGATGGCTGACATATCACACTTCCTGTGTCATATGTCCATATTTTAAAATAAGATTCAATTAATTAAACTATAAAAATAAATAACTATAGGAAAATATTGACTGGCCACATAGTCTCTTTTTATTTTTTGACCCAGTTATTTAATTCAAGTAGGTATGATTTGATGGATATCACTTCTAGTAGACCATGTGGACTTTGGCCCCATTTAAGTTAAATAACTTGCTAATTGAGTCTTTTTATTTTCCATCCCATTTTTATTTGTCCTAAGAACAGACAATATTCTGACTTCTCAGGAGATGATATTGCCTTTTCCTCGAGTAACTGACACCACCTTTTCCTTCCTAGTTGCTTAGCCTTCTAAATGTCTTAGTTTATTTTTTTCTTTACTGGGAAGGTTTAGAGTAAGAAATTAGTGTACAACTATAGTAGAAGTTGGTTAAGTATTCCAGGAGTGGGAAAACAGAGCACTGTTCTCACCATGTCATGAGTTTCCCAAAACAAATAAGCATTCGGGCAGATCTGTGCATTCAAATGCATACAAGGCCATAAGATGAACTGGAGCTGGTATACATAGATTTTGATCAAAAAGAATATAGAAGCAACTCACTTTTTACAATTCCTCTAGTTGTGTTACTAAACAAAATTAACAAAGAATTCAGAGTTTTTGTTAAGGTTAGCCAGATACATGAACAATTGGAAAACACTTAGAGCCAAGGTATTTAGGTCACGTTATAGGGTGACTTGTGTTCCCCTGAATTTCATGTTGAAGTCCCAATCCCCAGTACCTGAAAATGTGACTGTATATGGATATAGGACCTTTAAAATGGTAAACTTCTGAAAGAGCTTAGGGTGGGCCAAAAGTCACTGATTCAATTCCTAGTCAGGGCACAAGCCTGGGTTACAGGTTCGGTCCCAGATTGTGGTGTGTATGGAAGGCAACCAGTCAGTGTTTTTCTCTCACATGGATGTTCCTCTCCCTCTCTTTCTCCCTCCCTTCCCCTCTCTCTAATATAAAAAAATAATTTTTTTTAAAAATGAGACACCAGGATGCATATGCAGAGAGGAAAGACACAGAGGAAAGATAGCCATCTACAAGCCTAATACAGAGGTCTCAGAAGAAACTAAACCTGCCAACACTTTAATCTTGGAATTCTAGACTGTAGAACGGGGAAAAAATAAACTTCTGGGGTGTGTGTGTGTGTGTGTGTGTGTGTGGTATTTTGTTATGGCAGCCCTAGCAAACTAATACAAGCCATTAGTTTTCCCACATGAGTAGCACCAAGAAAGAGACTGTGTTAAGAGGGAAGTGATGAGAATCATATATTGTTTGCACTCAGCAGATTTTGTACTGCCTTGCATCCAACGCATTGGCCTGAGGCTGTTTTAAAAGAAATCTGTGAACTCAGTTGAAAGCATAATACCATGAATGAGTTAGCATCAAGGAATCAATGAAAAACATATTTAACTGGAAACAAAAGACCAAGTGGCGAAAATTATGTATTAGAAAACAGACATTCCTAGAGCATATATATGTGTTCTCATGCACAGAACTGTGGTATTTGGGCTGTTTTGTATGCGTACCTTTTAATTTTGTGATACTCGATCACATTCTTTCAAATACAGGCTTCTCCTTTAATCTTAACAAATGAAGGTGTGAAATTGCAGTGCCTGGAGAACATGTTTGAACTTACGATCTTTTTAAATATGTATGATGCTGTGTTTTGATATCATATTTCTGTTGATTGAATTAACTACATTCAACCCCTCTTAGCACAAGTCTCAAGTTGCCATTCACTCAAATTAGCCTGAACTAACTCTGATTCAAAGGAAAGCACATAATGAAGTGAAATTTTGATGTTCTCCATTTTTTGCAGGACTATTTCCAAAAACAGTATTATCCTCATTTCTGAAAACATGTAAATCCTATCCATGGAATGAAGGACAAATATATTCATAGTATTCCGAGGTGTATCAATATGAGACATTTTGAGGTCAGCTCTTGTTTCAACCCCAGAAACTATTTTTAGATAAAATTAACAATATTCAAGGTTTTTAAGGGTTTCCTACCTACAAAATTTCACTTTATTCTATTTCAGTGGTGTATAAATATATGTTGATTTCACTGAAAATGTATATAAGTTAACATTATTCTTAGGAAGTATAATTTAGGGCTGGAGCATGTATGCTTTTATCAAGATTTGTATTTCACCAGAATGACAGGCCTCCAATTTAATACTTATTTAGATTTGATTTATTTCTGATAATTATGAAAAGCATCCTTCAATTCTGAAGCAGCCCCCACAAGGTTTCTATAGTTTCATGAAGGAGTTTGTATTTCTTTCATGCTTGAGTCAGTATGTATGATAAGCTCTTTACAGGAGAGTAGATGTTAAAAACAGTGGGTGAAATTTTGTTCAATTCTGGCAATTTCTATTTCAATAGAAGTTCCTAACAGCCTGTGACTTAACTGTCAAAGGATGGGGTTCAATCTTATTTCCCCTGTATACCATTGAAATTAGTTTTTCCTCTTATGAGATTTTCAAAAGCAAAAATACTTCCAACAACCCATTTTTTAATTAGGATATAGTCATACATTTTTGTCAATAGAATATACATTTAGTAAGAAATAACCTGGTAAAGCAATATTGGGCCCCTGCTTGGGATGATTTATGTAAACTCACTGAAGTTCTGTAGCACTGTCCTCCTGGGCTGCTCAGACATCAATTGTTGAGTGTCTCTGGCCCTTGGAAAGAAGTCAAGCAAGAATTGTAAGAGAGGCAGGTGGTTTCATCGATGTGACAGACAGATATATAGGCCCAGAACCTAGTGAATCCCAAGAGAATTTTTGTATATTTGTTTTGTTTTCATTTTTTGCTTCTGTGGAAAGTCTACCACCCAAAATAGCCTGTAGCCATTTATTCATTGGTTGATCTAAGCCTTCATACAGTTGATCCTCAAAAGGCCAGCAAACTGGTTGTCAGGCTGGGCCATAGGCAACAGGAAGAGTCTGACTGGCTGATGCCATTGGCCCTTTGAGTAGCATAGGGCCTGTACATTTAGCTTAAATTAACATCTAAGAAGACAAGCTCTTTTTTGTTTTAATCACCTACCAGGATATGTGTCTTTTTTCTGAGCATCAAGGCTTTGCCTGGTTATACAAGTACTTCTTAGTATTTAGAAAGGCAATCATTAATTTTTTTAAGTTGTTATCTAACATCTAAACCTTTACAAAGATTTTTAGGACAGACTTTATAGTGTGTGTCACTATTTCCAAACATGTCATATTTAATATAGCCCTTTTATTTATATATCAAGCTGCCTCGTTTTCCTCCTTATTTTCTTCTTGATTTCTCTGTTTATTCACAGTGCATGAGGGCATTCTATGTTTTTCTTTAAATCAATTTAAAGTCTTTATTAGGTTTCCTAGTTATTAGGAAGTGAAAAGTGGCTTAAGAGGCCATGCCCTCAGTGGTGCTTGTGTTATAAGTGACAAGCTGGGCAGCTTCATCAAGAAACCGCTAACCTTCTGCTGTGTGCTCTGAGTAAGGACCTCAGATAGGACATGCCGCAGGCTTAGAAGGAGTGGCACCAGATGCTTCTGGATGAATAGAATGAAGAATAGCCTTAGGAAAGTGGAGATATGTATAAAAGCATAGGACTATGGCTGTGTTTTTCCAGTTTGGGGGAACATTCATTGAATTTGAGACTGTAGGTAGAGGAAAGGAAGAAGATCACTTAGGTAGGTAGGTAGAGATTGGTAAGACTAAACAAACTAAGGAGCTTGCATGTTATTCTAGAAGACTTAAGGGAGCCCTTCAGTGTCTTTTGATTTGGGAATGTTATTTATAAGGTATTAAAGGAGACATGTTAAATACAGTGTAGGGTGATTTGGAGTATGGAAGATTGTGGATGTAGGAGATCAATTACAAGTTAAGGTATAGTAGGATGAGGGTTGAATTAATTTGATGAGTTCAGTTGATACCAGAATAAAGAGGAGATGGCATTAAAAAGGAGCATTTATAGGAATTTAGGAAATACATTTGTGGTTTAATGGATGATATAAATTTAGTCTGCTATATTTTTGTACAGTACTTTGTAAACTGCTAGGCACTCAACTGGATGCTGAATTAGAACAAGAATTGTTTAATGGGTATAAAGTTTCAGCCTAGCAGTGTGAAAAGGTCCTGGAGGTGTGTTATACAGCAATGTGAACATACTTAACACTATTCAACCACAAACTTAAGAATGGTTAAAATGGTATATTTTATGTTATTTTTTACCTCAGTTAAGAGCAAGAAAAGAAAAAACAGAACAATGCCTAACTCATGCCATCAAATAGTGTTCAACGGAGTGGGAAAGATGTGGTAAGTCTAGTGGAGCAGAACAACTGACATGTAGGAATTCTGAGGAATAAGAGGTTGATTCTGTCGAGGGACTTGTGAAATAGGTAAAATGATTTCTTTAGATAGAAAATGAGTAATAATAATCACTGGCATTCACTACATGTCAGGCTTTTTTATATGTTTTTCATACTCACGGTTCATTCAATTCTTAAAAACAACCCTATTGTTTTCTCTGTATTATATGTGAGGCCCACAGAGTTAACTTAGCAGCTTTTTAAAAGATTTTATTTACTTATTTTTAAAGAGAGGGAAAGGGAAGGAGAAAGAGAGGAAGAGAGACATCAGAGTGTGGTTGCCTCTTGAGCACCCCCTACTGGGGACCTGGCCCCTAACCCGGGCATATGCCCTGACTGGGAATCGAACCAGTGACCCTTTGGTTCACAGGCCTGTGCTCAATCCACTGAGCTACACCAGCCAGGGATAACTGAGCAATTTTCACACAGCAAGAGCTAGGATTTGAACCCAGTCAATCTTCTAGAAGCTGTTTTCCTAACCATTATGCTAAGCATCTTCATAGGTTCATTTAAATAAATGAACCAAATCATTTGAAAGTTACAAGAAATCACTGACATTTATTTTAGGTATTTTACCAAGAAACAGTTATTCAATTATATGTGTATAGTGAGGATGCTGGACTAGATGAAGTCAAAAGCTTTGTTTCAGTGCTAGAAACCTGTGATTCATGATATATGAAAGAAAAGAAATAGCAGAAACAGTAATCTTTTCTATTTTTTTATTTAGTTATATATTGACATTTGAAAGCTCATTAGTTTATTTAAGTAATTTGATTTTCTCTTTCCAGTTCCTAGTTGTCAAATATCAGTATCAGAAAAATCCATCACTTTCAGTTCTTATTGACATGTTTCTAGGCCGAAGCAGCTTGGAGATTAAGAATCCAATTTATAAGACAAGTCATCTATCATTTAATATCTAAAGATAACTTGACTAAGTTTTCTAGAAGAAGGAGTATTATAATAGCAATGATACATTTATAATGATTTTTGGAGTTCTTGAAAGTTAACATATTTATATGCATTATCTCATGGTGTACTGCATTTGCAGACATTTGCTGACTTTGATAGTTTCTAGGGTCCGTACATGGTATCCTTAACATTGATCAGTTTGGCTTTGAAATAGTATTTTTAATTTATATGTGAATTCAAAGAGGAAGAATAGTCTTTTCAACAAATGATACAGGAGCAATTGGATATCCATAGGCAAAAAACTGAACTTTGACTTTACCTCACACATTATACAAAAATGAATTAAAAATAAGTTATAGATTTAAATATAAAGCATAGAGCTATACAATTTCAGAAGACAGAACAAAATCTTTGGTGCCTAGGGCTTGATGAATAGTTCTTAGACATGATGCCAAAGCACAAACCAAAAAGGCAAAATAAGTAAATATGACTTCATCAAAATGAGAAATTTTTATTCTCTGAAAGATCCCATTACAATGACTTGAATGGATCTCAAAGGCATTATGCTAAGAGAAAAAAATCTATTTCAAAAAGTCACATAGTGTATGATTCCATTTACATAACCTTCTCAACATAACAAAATTCTAGTGATGGAAAACAGATTTGTGGTTGCCAAGGGATACGGATGCAGGGAGAGAGGTGCGACTGTGACTACAAAGGAAGAGCAAAAAGGTGAACTGTGTAGTGATGAAGTAGCTGTGTCTTTTTTGTGATGGCGGTTACACAAATGTGCGCAAGTGATAAAATGACATAGGACCACATACATATGTTGCATCAATGTCAGTTTACTGCATTTAGAATTGTGCTATAATTATGCAAGATTGGGGGAAAGTGGGTGAATGGTACATAGGATATCTCTATACTATCTTTACAACTTCCTATAAATCTATAATTATTTCAAAGTAAAAGTGAAAACGAGTGAGCTGTTCAAAGATCTTAAGTAGTCGTTACAAAATATAAATGAAAATGCCTTATTAGGAACCAGAATAGTTATTTTATAACTTCTGAATATGTGTTTTGTTTAAACATTGATGGATTCATATTTTTACTGTGTCCATGATCTGTTGAAAATTCACTTGTTTGGATTCACAAATTCACTGTTTGAAATTCATAATTTCAGCTTGTGGTGCATTCTATATACACTTCTGTAGATTTACCTTTTTTTGATTTCCTCCCAATCATTGTTGTTGTTGTTGTTTTTTTTTAGTTCAATAATAGGCTTTTTTTCAAGGCTAAGGAGAGGTTCAAGTGAGAAGAGGGTGGTTGTTCATGGGAGTACAGTCAGTGTCCTCAACACATGACCTAATGAATAGGGGCGCCTATATAGCTGCCAAAAAGGATCTTTCTCTGAACTGCATTAATAGTTCAAATTGAGAAGCTGTGCCAATTTGATTCTTTGCTGATAAAACTGTGTGGAATATAAATAATTCTAAGTATCTGTTTTATCATACCATTATACTATAATACAACTACAGGAGACTGTCATAAGTAGGAAAAGTGGAAGAAATTAGGATTATTTAGCCAGGAGCAATCAGACATTGGTAGTTCTTGCCAAACACATCAAGTACTGTCATGCCAAAGAAAGAATATACGTGTTTCGTGTGACCTTAGAGAAAAGAAAGAGACCGGTGGATAGAAGTTGGGGATTTTGTCTCAGCATGCAGAACAGTGATTATGGTGTATGTGTTCTTTCTTGGGATCTTAAGGAATTATGGGAAAACCAAAGCCAATATGGTGATGTGGTCAGAAAAAGAACCTTAAAAGTTACATACAACTACATGTTTTGGTATAGCTTTGTTTTATGTTTTCCTCTCAAAGGAAAAATCAGTCTCCATGCTTAATGAAACAAGATAATAAACTTAGTAGGGGTGATCTAGTCAGTTGCAAAATAATTCTTATCACTTTCTTATTCACAAGGAATTACATAAGTTGGAAATGACTTTCTTAAATTCAGTATCATCATGTTTCATGAAAAGTCCTTGGAAAAATCCCATTTATGTATATGTCTCGCACATCTTATTTTGAAATCCTTTGAGATTATAAGCAATTAAATTAATTGCATTTTGTAGTCCAACTCCTCATTTATAACATAGAATTCCCCAGGACCCACATGTCCATATTCAAGAGCAACTTGATGGAAAGGCTGATTTATTTTTGTTTTCTTCCTGGATCAGCTTTGAATATTCTTAAAAGAAGGAGAAAAATGCTGTGTTTAATATTCATATAGGGATTTCTTTTAAAAACAGCTTCTCTCAAAAGCCTGTTGTTAAGCGGGACCACCTCAAAAGGGGTCAACTTGCAAAATCCTTCCTAAGTACATGCTTGGTTCTTTTGGACTGGTGGATAAGCTGATAGAATCTAATCTTCAAATATGTGTGTCATTAATAGAGATGTAAGATTCTCAATTTACTTTGTCTTTTTCTTTTCTGTCACATCATAAGGAGAAGCTTTACTAATGAAGTACCCAATGGTAATAACCCATTATATGCTAGAATCTCTCTTTATATCAGATGACATGCAAATGAACTGTTCTATTTCTATGGAGATAGAGAGACAAGGAGTGGTCTAGTTAATCATACTTGAGGGCTGCCATGGTTGTCTTCTGGGAAATATTATCATTATTCATTCTTATTTAAGGGTCCTTATCCTGTGCATAAGAAAGTCTCCCATTCATCCCATTTGGGTTTGATGTTAATTACAGGGGCATTAATGGAAGCTTTCTCATAAGAAATGAATGTAGGATTAAATCAGGAAAAAAAAAGCAACCTTCGAGTGAATCAGGTCATCATAAAAACGTGCATGCAGAAGCTGCTGGCAGGTTGAAGGAACCTTAGAGATCATCAGCTCCCTTGTTGTTCAGATGTAGAAACCTAGTTCCTGAATAGTGAATTGACTTAATCAAAGCCCCCAGTTGATAAGAGGGAGACTTGAGATGACCAATTTCATTAGACAGCAGTGTAGGGAAAGATAATTCTAGGAATTTTATTTCCCAGAAAGGACCATGGTCTGGTCCTTTTCAACAGCTTAACTAGTTTTGTCATTTTTGGCAAACTTTTAACCTCTGTGGGTCTGTTTTCTTACATTTAAAGTGAAAGAAATAGACTAGATCATTTGTCCTTTAGAAAAGCGGACATCTAACTGAGCTAGAATAGGAGGTTGCTGTGTAAGGAGTGGATGAAGTTCATTGGAAAAAGATAATTTTCAACATATTTAAATTTGGCTCCCAAAATCTGAAATATTTTTTCACCCAAAATATTTTCAGCCAACCTTGAATATCAAGTAAATTTAGCAGCAGTGTTTTTAGCTGGCTTTTCTCCATTTTCTGAATAATATATCTGCTTTTTTTAAAAATGTATCCTTATGTGAATTCTGGTTGACAACAGGTAATTGATAATACTGCTGGTAAAATGAGGCTTTTCCTTAATCTTCTATGTCTTTTAAAGAATTAACTGACCATGTATCCATGTCTATGCAGTCCCTAGTCACCTTGTCACCATGTAATTAAGTCATTTTTCTTTTTCAAGCAGGCTTACCAGTTTAAGGAAAAAAAAATAATTATGTACATTCTGGGTCAGTATTTCTAGTCTCTTGAAATTTAATATAAACAAATATAAATTTCTAGTCTATAAATTATATATTATTTTATTTTTCTAAGGATGCATAAAGTTAATAAGCCAATTTTTGACATATATTTAACTTATATTTAGTGTATATGGCATTTTATTAGGAAAAATGCATGTTTGCTATTTACCAAAATATATTCACCCCAATTTTATAATTATACATGTAAGCAGGCATATATTAGACCAACATCACATTTTTGTCTTCTTTGTACCCAAACTTTATGTATTTAAACTATCATAAAGACCTTTCTACTGCATGTGTCTTTTTGTTTGTTTTACTTCTTTATTTTGTCTTTTATGTTTACATATTATTGGTTATATGTTATATATTCTTATTTTAGAAATGTTTAAAACTGTAGAAAAGCAAAAAAGAAAACACCATCAGAAATAAACATCATTGTGTCTACGATTTATTTTTGTTTTTCAACAGTATCACTTTAAAATAGACAATCTGTGAAATGGATTCAATTTTATTTAGTGCTTAAGTAAAAGATAATACTACACATGTAAATAAATAGCTCTATAATTTTGTCCAATCGAGTAAGTGCTAACGTAATTTAAATTTTTGTTTCTTCAAAGAACATTCAGAAATCTTATAATGATAGTTTGCACATGTACTCAGGAAATAGAAATAACCTAAATTACAAATACGATTACTAAGTCCTTCCAAAATCTAATATTGTGGTTTCTTGAAAGTTTTCTTACAGTACGCTAGTGCCAAATATTTTATATCATCTCTATAGAATAAATTCTAGTGAATAATTTTTCTGCCACAAAATGTTGTCTTTCAGCTTCTTATTGTGGTGGTACCTTTGTGAATACTAGCCCTTCTTCTACCTATTTAAACTAACTAACATACACAATAGGCCGAATTTTCCATGGTAAAAATCAGCAAGTAATTGTTAATTTACTTTTGTGGGCCCTTTAAAAATGTTAATTTTTTTTTGCTTGAATGTTTAGAAGTAGTTTAGTCTTCATTTCTTAAAACTATTTATTTCAATAAACAGACATATTTGGCTCCAGAGAATAAAGTTAGAATAGTTTTTTTTATATGTGATGTCATTTCTAAGAAAAATTTGTTTATTTTATCAAACTAGTTTTCCTTTACCTATACCAGAGTCCTCAGTTGCAGTGACCTTTGGAATGACTGGTGTCTTGAGTGATGTAGTTAATGAGATCTAGCGACATCATGACCCTGACCTCTTTATGGCCCTGGCTTCTCTCATTCATCTTCTTATCCCCACAGGCTGAGTCAGTGTGTAGAATCAGGATTAAACAAGTGTGAATAAACAAGTTCAAGAGTTTTCTGTCATGGCTGCCAGCACATGGCAGTGGCAAATAAGACGTAGCGGACTTAGTGCTGAGAATGCTCTTTGTGTGTGCCTCCGTGAATCCTGCTGGAGCAATCACTACTGTTTGTGGTCAGCGCAGTGCGTCTAATCTTCTCAGTTTGCTTCATTCCAGGACAGTGATGGCGGTTGGCCTTTATAATCACATAGCTGTTGGCACATTCAATGGAAGGATGGCTGATCTATCACTTACCCAGTGTCACACGTTACTGAAGCTTTTATCTCATTAACTATGATTAATGTTTGTGTGGAATGGGCTTGTCATATAGCTGTCCATATTCAGCAATTTTGAATCCCTTAGCTTACTGGAACACTGAAGGGTATTCTTTTTTCAGAGGAGGGCTTTATCTTAGGGACCAAGTGACCTTATTCACAAATCACTATTGCTGCATGGCTTGATAACTGTGCAATGTAGCTCTTTTTTGATTCTTTCCCCATTATTGACATTTAGTATGTTACTTGTCATTGAACTTGAGATCTTTATATAACTACATTTTAATTGAAACATATAGAGACTTTGGCTTATATTTAAAAATAATAGAAGAAATGTAGTAACACTTTAAGAAAGCTTCATCTAGTATGTCTTAGCCTTTGCCCAAAAGTTATTTTTTCTAATATGATTGCCACTTAAGTCTCTTTTCTCAAAGTGTGATGGTCAGGGGTAGAAATAGAAGGTGCAATTCCTTTTTTGCCTATGGCTGTGGTTCTTGCTCTATCTGTTCCACATTTGACAAGTTCTTTGCCTTAGCCCAGGGCAGCATTTGATAAGTTGACCAGTCAGTGATTAAACATATTTATTTAGTTCACTGGGTCAGAGCTATTGCGACAGATAGAAAATTACTGATGGATTATCAGTTTTAGCACCTCTGACATCTGGCCTCAGTGTAGTCCATCTTCTGAGGACTCATAACACATTTATTTGAACAATAACATGCTCAGCTACCTGTGTGATCACAGAACTGGATATTGGAAATATTTTGTTCAGAATTAATAACACCAAAGTTGCTGAAATTAGAAAACTTCTGCACCTACACTTGGAAACCTAAAACACCCAGTGGTTTGGAGTGTTTGAGGCTGGGATGAGACATGACTTGTACTTTAAATATGCTTTGCTGATTGGGTGGTGTTTTAATAACTTCTTTAATAAGTACATTTTAGGATTGATGAACTAGGTATGTGAAAATACTTTGGAAGTCATATTCCATGTAAAAAGATTACTTGTATCAAAATACCCTATTTAAAAATTTAAATGAATTAAAATAATGATCCCAAGTGTTTGGTCTACTGAAGTTGTGAAATTATCAAAATAATACCCCAACACCAGTACCTACTATTCTAGTTCTTTATTTAATAATAAATAAGATTTCAAGTAAGATTTTAAAAACTCTTCATCTGTTTATTTTTTCTATTGAGTGGATCTTTTATTCTAAATGAATTCTAATAATAAACAATATGAGTTTTGGAGGAAATGTTAATCTGATATGGAAATGTATTCTGCTCTTCTATTTGACTAAAATTTATTACAATACACTCTTCTTCACATCCTTATTTTAAACTTTAACCTAAAATTTAAGAATAATCTTATGATTAGTTTTTCTTGATTCAGGTTAGTAGTTTAAGAAATGTTTATATCTTTTTAAAACTGGCCACACTTGATGAAAAATTAATAGATCATGACAGATAATAAGCTTTAAGTTTTATTTTGGCTTTATTTTTATTTGTAAATATTTCATTTGATTATCTTTATGTCTTTATATCCCATCTGCCTAATGGCTTACTTTATAAGGATCCTACATTTTATATCTATGTGTGCTGTCATAAAAATATTTATGAACTGAAAATGATTCTGAATCTGTAAAGAGCTCATTTTTACTTTCTCTTGAATCTCCAAACTAATAAGAAATTAGAAATGTTATCTTTGTTCATGAAATAAAGACTGAGCTCCTTGACATTATAGTTTACATTTGTTCACTATACCCATACCAGAGCTATTGGACATGAAATTGGCAGGCCCTTTGGAATGTCCAGCTTTTTACAATGTGAGATCGTGGCAATATTACAAATGATAATAGGTCATTTTTGTAGCTTAAGATTTCCTGATTAGTCTTAAAATTAAGTGAGACTTCTTCTATAGTTCCAAGGAAACCTTCAGCAGTTGACTGTAGCATTTTATCAACCCATCTCTCCTTAGACAGCTCTGAGTTGGCTTGAAAAATTCTTGGATGAATGCTCGTAGCAGCATTGTCTCTGGAATCTAGATGCGTGTGTCAGAAAATTTGTTGTGGATATTCAATTAAGACATCATTAGGATACCTGAATTTGATTTGAAGAATTGTTTTCAGCAGTCACTGGGAAGCTATTCTAACTTTTTCCTTAAAGACTATCCTTTTTAAATACCAGAACAATTCCACATCTGTCATTTGCTTTAAGTCCTTAAATACCACACCCAGCACTTAATGCTTCTTCCGATATATTACACTTTGCTTTTTAAAACTGAGGGTACTCAGGTTGACTTGCCCTGGTGAACACCTAAGGCTTCACCCCTCACTATGAAACATGCACATCATGACAAAAAATAATGGCCAAACGAAAGAACAGATCAAAGCTCCAGAACAAATACAACTGAGCGACGAAGAGATAGATGCACAGTTCAAAGCACTGGTGATCAGGATGCTCACAGAATTGGTTGAATTTGGTCACGAATTAGATGAAAAAATGAAGGCTACGCTAAGTGAAACAGAGGAAAATGTACAGGGAACCAATAGTGATGGGAAGAAAACTGAGACTCAAATCAATGGAGTGGACCAGAAGGAAAAAAGAAACAACCAAACAGAAAAGAATGAAGAATGAGAATTCAAAAAAATGAGGAGAGGCTTAGGAACCTCCAGAACATCTTTAAATGTTCCGACATCCGAATTATAGGGGTACCGGAAAGAGAAGAGGAAAAACAACAAGTGGAGAAGATATTTGAACAAATAATAAAGGAGAACTTCCCCAATCTGGCTAAGGAAACAGACTTCCAGGAAGTCCAGGAAGCTCAGAGAGTCCCAAAGAAGCTGGACCCAAGGAGGAACATAC
>CM052539.1:134184547-134216243 GCA_028533065.1 Trachops cirrhosus | reverse complement strand
GCGGAAACCTGGCGCCAGGAGAAACATCGGTCTTTGAAGGACTGTAAGAAGACCAGCCTGGTGGAAGTGGAGCTTATACTTGATTTATGAGGGCCTAGATTAGGTGGAGCCAAGTTAACAAGAGCCACGAAAGTTAGGCAGAGACTTTTTGGTCTATCTAGGAGGCAATATGAGTATGTTTAGGAACCTTTGAAAATAGACATGGCACAATGAAACCAATGTTCTATGATGTAAACTTTGGTGGAATTGCAGGGGTGGCTTATTGTGCAAAATGAAATCCAAATAGAAGAAACTGGAGATGCTTGCTTGATTTTTATGTTCACTTTTGGTAAAAGGAATACTGACGTTGGGAAAAATAGTGCAGTTAACCTTTCTTTTGTTCTATGTGTCAGTTATAAAATAAGTGTACACCCAGCATATATCTTATTTAAGTTTCTATTTTTAGTGCCAGTTAAAAGTAGCAAGTTGATTATCCATTATACATGCTTACAGCTGCTAAAGACTTACCTTTCTCCTTCCCTCCCTTCTTCACCTTTTCTCTCTTCTTATTTTCCATCATTATTCTCCCTTTGTCGCTTTCCTTCCTTCCTTTATCCTTCCTTTCTTCTTTCAATATTTCTTTCTGCCATACAGGATATTGGTCTTTTCATTATTGTGAATATTAAACTCATAAAATAAAATTATAGCCTCATGATATAGGAATATCAGTGCTGAAAAAGGGAGAATCTATGCACTTTTCAAATATTTAATTTAAGTAAGGACAGGTCTCTGCTTTTGGTCATTTTTCAAGCAGCGGTTAGATGCAACCTTTATTTGCTGTGAGTCACTGAATTATAATAAAATTGAAGCCAGATATCTACACTTAGTGGGAAAGCCATCTTAACTGCAACAGCTGTGGTCTGTCTGCACAATGTCACAGTTACGGTCACATGAGTTTTTCTGGACTTTTGTCTATCAGAGAGCTGTTCAGGCTGTTTAGGTAGATCCAGGTGATTATGCTGAAGGCACAGATATGCCTTTGAAGTCTAGTTTACTGCAACTTTCAACCTTTCCAGGGGCTTGAATAGTCCATTGGTGTGGGTTTCATTAATTACTTTGCATTTCATTTAGTAATGATGCTCTTGTCTTAATAGATTAATATGAATTCTGATTTTAGGGCTCTAGGTCTCTGTCACTTGCTTTATTGATTCACTACTCTCTTTAACAAAGCAAAGATTGAGAAGAGAAAGAAAACAGACACTGTTCAGGCTGCACACAGGTGTTTATGTCATTGTGTGAAGCATGATGTGAATAAATCTAAACTTTTTATTACAAAGAAATATGGGGAAAAGTTGGATATACAAAGTTTCCTTCACCAAAATTGTCTTTTGAACAAATGTATTTACCAGTTGCTTTGTGTATAATAATTTTTATGAAGTTCTCTTTATGTGTAAATTGATTCAACAACTGAGTGTGAAATCAGAGTGGAATTGTTAGGATTTGACATCATAGTGTTAAATGTATAGAATTGTCATAAAAATATGCTCACATTTAGTTCACTTCTACTTCTGAAGTACTACTTATTTGGCTTTCATAATTAAAGAAGAACACGTTATCAAAGTCTACGGCTTACGGATTCAAAACAAGTTATCATTATTTATTCAGCTCCCAGCGATTGCACACATTTGACCCTAAATGACAAAGTAAATGAAAGCTCTTTTTCAAAGTAATACAATCAGTTCAAAAAATATCGTGCTAATAAAGTTATACATTCTAATTGAAAGATTGATGGCAATCCATTTAGTTGTTACTAGGTTATTTGTGACAGACAGATGCAGAGTAACCTCATTACAGTCAGAATTGTGATGACTTGTAGCTGAAGAGAGGAATAAAGCTTTAAACCGTTGTCACAGTCCATTTCCAAAATGTATTCAGAAGATTATTTCAAAGAAAATATTTGGCTACTAAATATAAGTTTGAATTGGTTACCTAGCAGTGTTATTATAGAAGCAATGAAGTAATCATCTGTTTGATCCATAATTGGCCTACTTAAAATTCACAAATCAGATTTAGAGATTCCAGTCTGTGTAAGAGAAATGCAGTAGCAAACACTGGGTTAAAAACAGTATCCCTTGTGGTTTGGTTTTTCCAGTTCATATTTTTAGTTGTTTTCTTCTTGATCATTAAGTCTCTATCAGTTTATTTTAGACGTTTCTGTCCACAATTACCAGTTCATGATAAATTATTCAGCACTTTTCGTTCGTATGTTCCGAGTAGTTTAATGTCAGGCTTTCAGCACAAGTGCTCAGGGGAATTCTATCAACATTTTAAAGTTATAAGGTTGAGGGGAAGATGGAATATAGATGCATGATAATTTTTTTCCTTGTGCAAGATGTTGAAATCTTTGTGGGACATATTTCCTATATACTTGATTTTGAAACTTCTTTCTTGTGATTAATTAATAATAATGTAGTAATTTTAACCTAAAACAGTTCTGTCTTCCCACAATCTTCCTTATATAATATCTGCATGTATCTCTAGAATTTCTTATATTTAGAAGTATCCTCACAGACATCCTTTTTGTTTCAAGTGCGATAATCTGGTGCTACGTCTGACACATAAAACCCATTTTATTTCATCACTTCTTATTTCTGGTACAATCTCATGCACAGTTGTCCTTGCTTCTCCTACATCTCAGTGTTTGCACTTTCTCTTATTCTTCTGCATCCTAAACTTTTTCCTGTGCTACTTAAGAATCACTGCCATGTCTTTTGTTACAGCTCATCTTTCATCACGAATTCTAAAATTCTCTTTTATTGACAGAGATACTCATTTTGAAAAACTGCATTTAGGAAAAGAATATTTTTTATTGTGTGGGTAAATAAATATGTGTAGAATATCTCTTACCTGCTGGTAAATTTAATGTGATATTCTATATAAAATAGTGTCTCTACATGGGGGGAACATTTTGTCCTAAGAAATGAATTCAAGGGAGTTTAGGATGGTGTTCCTTCTTAAGTCCTGTCGTCAATTTAGGGTAAAACTTTGACTTATCCACTGCAAGTGAATGAAAAAAATTACAATGAAATCCTAATCAGCAGAACAGCAGCCAGTTGAAACCGTGCTGTTGAGGTGAGGTGCGAAGGGGGAAGTGGAAACAGAGGGCCTTCCCGCCAGGCCCAGGGATAGATCGCTTACACTGATGACCTGTTAGCTTTGTGACCTCAGTCAAATTATTTAACTTCTGAGTCTTGATTTGTTTCACCTATAAAGTTGGGTGATAATTCTAAATTTATAAGGTTGCTGTTATTCTTATATATATAATGTCATAGTTATGTAAGTTTGATTTACTTGTGAGTCATAAAAATAGGAATGTTTCAAAAATTATACATGCTTTTCATTCATTTAAGCAAACGAATATATTGTGCCGAATGTGTACCAGGTGTTAGAGATATGTTAGTGAATAAATGAGAAAAAAAAGTTGTAGCCTCATGGAGCTTATATTCTCAGTGTTTACATATTCAGTACAGAAACTTGAAAAATGTATGAATGCAAATATACAAAATTGAAATTACCCCCAGGATCACTGGTATTGATTCATCGATGACTGTACTTTTTGCATATTTGTATGTGTACACGTTTTGCAATTTTTCTCAGATTACCATTGCAGCCTGTGTCTTCTAGCTTATGTGTATCTCATAAATATCTTCCTGTATCCTTTTCTTCACCATGTTATTTAGTGGTGCATGTTTTATTCCATATTATATGCTAACTCCTTATTCTTCATTTTTGAATCTTTAAGTTGTCTCCAGTTTTTTGGGATTGTTTATGAATATATGAGCTATACAGATCATACTATATGAAGATACTTGCGCACATCCTTGATTATTTCCCTCAAATAAAGTAATACGTGAAGAATTTCTGTGTCAATGACTGTGGAGACTTTTAAGAGATTTTTTAAGGATATTCAGTGAGGTTGTTTCAATTTAAGATCCCCATCAGTAATGCCAGGTGGGCTTAGGTTACTTACACCCTTCCTTTAGGGCATTTTCCTTTGCCGAAATGATAGATGAAATGGTTATCTCGTAATAATTTCACATTTTATTTCTAGTGACCTGAAACTTTTGTTATTTGAATATTAGCTTACTTTTTCTTCTTTTGTAATGTGCCTATCCATGTTGTTTAAGTTTTTTCCCTATTTGAGTGCTCTTTTGATTGATATTTGAGAGTTTGTTATATATGTGAAGTATATCATCCTCTTTTCATATTCTTGTGAGTATGTATGTATAAAGGTTTTCCATTTTTATACAGAAAAACTAGCAAGTAACCTTTGTGATTTCCTAGTGATTACTTAAAAATCCGTATGTATGTCCCATCATCTTTCTACTAATATCGCTTGTGGATATACTTCTTAAGTAGTTACAGACGTCTAATTTTCATTTATTTTTTTCTTAGCAGAATACTAGTGTCTCTCATTGGTTTCTTGCATTGCTTTGATATGTAATATTGGAGAAGTTTTAGACACCTCACTGCTAGCAAAAAGAGAATGCTCTTAAAGGAACTGGGATGCACAGACCCAGTGTATTCTTTACATGGGTTTCATTTCTACCTTTTCAGTTCAGTTGGCTTGGTGACATGCTCTTTGAATGAAAAATACGGTACTCCCCTCAACAGACACACACACCTTTCCCCCTGAGATAGGCCGGACGTATCTGAATTTTCTTTTTATATTTTAGAACAGGTGGCCAAAAGGCTGCATATAGACGAGCTGTGTTAGCCCTCATGGTGTCTGGCTTTTGTTGTCTTATAACTACATGTATACTTTTAAAGGAGTCATGTTCACTCCAGGTCTCCATATGCCCTATAGCCCAGGTTTGTCCACATCCTGCATGTTTTACTCACAGAGATTACTTTGCTGAAAACAGTTGGCATGTAAGTTTAAGGCAACTGCAGTCATGGTTATAGCCAGCTAATAATAACAAAAAAAAATCAATGGCTAAGACATTTAAAATCTGGTGCTTTAGGAACTATTAAAAACATCAATAAACAAGGGGAAATATACAATCATCAGAATCAGTAATTATGAGAAGTTATTTGTTGACAATCTCTAAGCCCAGTGAAGGCACAGCTATATACATCTTTAATTTTTATCTTTTAATGTATCAAAGTTCCTAGAAGAATTGTAGATGCTCATTAAAATTTGTTGAATGAATATAGTATAGTTCCCACAATTATAATTTACTGTGAGACTGGGGAATTTAGGAGCAATTCTTCAATTTTCTAAGTTCCTATCAGATTTGACCATTTAGTAAAGGAAGTATTAATTGGAAACCAATTGCTACTACTTTTTGTTAAAACATTTGTATATTTTTGTATGTGAGTGTGTTTTTTAATAAAAAATAATATTCTAAAACTGGTCATTAAATGGGGAGAAAAAATGATTAAATTATTATATGAATCCCTTTGAAATTAGTCATTTAAAATGGATTATTTGAATGCATATTTTCTTTTAGAATAGCACCTACAATAGTTCCATGGCTCATTCATAAAATTATTAGAATAAAGATAAGTATATTTTAATCTTCACTGACAAAATACATATGATTTATTATAGGTTGTGATTTTTATCCAATGTCCTAGTATTGAATGATGGTGTTGAATAATACAATAATACCGTATGTCAGAAGATTTATTGTAGTTTTAATTTCTCTGCATCAGGAGACAGAGTACTTGAATGCATTTGGTGATTATTGACTGATAAGTAATAAAATGATCCTACATAGAACTCAGTGGCAAATGTTTTTCCAGCTCCCTCTGATTAATTTGGTCTTTTTGGTGTAATATGTCAATTTTATCAGATTCAAATTTGTCATCAAATGAGCTGTAGGAGTTTTCACTCCTGGAAAGGGCTCTTTGCCTGAGCTGCCATCATGTGCACAGATTCAATTGTGAATACCTTGGGGGAAGTTCTTATGAGCAAGTCAGTCTTGATTACTGCTTGAACAGCTACAACTACCTTTATAAACATTAGATGAACTATATGAGCTATGAATCTGTGAAGTTTGAAAATTTTAATTATTATTATAGGCTAATGGAAGTTTTCTTTAAGTCACTAAATCTCTTGACCACTGACTTTTTAAATACAGTGGTCTTTGACCTCCAGAGTATGAAAATGTCTCTAATAATTGGAAGTGTTGGGAAAATGAGGATCCTAACAGAAATGAAAATTTTAAATGGAAAAAATAATTCAAGGAAACCATGTTAAATATGTTTATAGGATAGTTGAGTGTAATTCGGAAAATACCTTTGAATAGCTTCTATATACTTAGGCTGTGTGCTAAGTTGCAGAATTACAAAATCGAATATATGCTGAGACAAATGAATGGATGGAAAATGTTTATTAATCCTTTATGGAACACAACATATGAAATAACCAAGAATAGAAGTATATAAATAACTTTCTATTTTCTTTACTCTTGCCATATAGCTCTATTTATTGAGTTATATGGTAAAAATGCATAATTGGGATATGGTGAGGCAATTATGGCTTATATGTGCAATCTCAAATTTTTCTGAGTCACTGAGACAAAAAAGCCATTTAAGTGAGAGTTGAAAGATCAACAAAGATTATAGAATAGAAATATTCTGTTTTGTGGCAGGTAGTTTTGAGGGGACGGTGATGAAGCCACTGGAGAGAAAGAATAAAGAATACATGTGTGATTTTCTAGGTAACAGAAAATAATGGAACCCGGAATGCCATATTTCTAAGAATTGCATCATTCCTTTGTTAAAATCATTGCACTAACAACGAGATTTCACTCATAATCAGATAATAACTCTTTTAAGAACTTTAAAGCATCAAAATAAATCCTGACATTATATTTATCAAATATTTGAAATCTAATATATATAAACACAATTGTATGATTAGTAAAGGCATTGTGTGGATCGTGTGTTTTGCAAAAACCAAAGAGAAAAGCACTTTTTTAGTGCTCTGCTCAACTAAAAAGCATTCTGCCTTGGTATTTCTTTAATTTTTATGCTTACTCCTAGCAAATATTCTCCCAATAATTTCACTTGGTGTTTTGAAATGCTATTATTAAGTAAAAATGTACATATTTATTTGTGCATATGGACAATTTCTAAAATGAAACTATTTTCAAAGGACAGTATTTTTTACTACTCGACCATATTTGGCTGTTCTATATGTTGGAAGAGACATCTCATCATTTTCTTATTGTTTTATTTTCTTCTGAGTAAAATAGCTGTGATGGTGCTCATGTGTCTGTAAAATCCTAACCAAAGCTGTTCCCGCAGAAAAGCAAAAGTGAAAACAACTGATATTTATTCAATTTTCTTTCTCCAAAATTACATCCGAGACACAGAAAGGGGAGGAATGGTGGTTCTTTTGAGAAAATACTTTAAAGTTATTTCCATAGTATCATTTTTCACATTTTGCCCATGATATATATGATCTGACCTTTTAAAAACCTGGGAAGTTAAAAAATAGCACATGTTTAACTTTTTTATCTTTCTACTATTGTCTTTGGTTAAAGCATTCTTTAAAGATGAAAAACATGCATGTTAACTTTTAACCTACTGATCCATTTCTCTCAGACAGCATAGCAAGGTGCCTTGCTTTCCAGGTGCCTGTGACTACAGTCCTAAAAACAGGAATGACAAACTAAAGGACAGAGGTTAACTTATGATGGAGCTCTTTCAAGAAAGTTCCAATGTTGGCATTGGTGTATGCTGTATCTATGCCCTTTCAATTATAAACCAACAGCTCTGCAGTAAGGATATTATGAATGTTCACATCTCTACCTGTCAACACTTCTGAAACCTTTTCAGCACCCTACTCCTAAGTCTCTTCTTGATCAAAGCATGACCTGCTCACTGAGGCTTTCATAAGATAATAATTAAATAACAAACTCTGAGCCAGAAGACAAAGGAAAAGATCGTGTAGGAGGTCACTGCTAATTTCTCTCCCAACATAATCAAATCAGTACAGCTATCCAGCCAGGACTCATAACCCTTAATAAGTCACTCTACTCGATTAAGAGAAATTGATTTTTCTCTACAGTGGATCATAGTGATTATGATAAATATGATATCTGCCATTCCCCGCACTCTCCCCCTTGGCTGCGTCAATTTGTTTGCAGGGCGCAGGTAAACGAGCCAGAGGAGATGCTGTGTCATTAACTGCAGTTGGTATCAGCACTTTGACAGCTGTGGAATTGAGTGGTTCCATAGATCAGCTCTCAAGCCTTGCGTGGCAATAACACATTCAGGACAACACCACCCGCAGCCTTCAATGTGCAGAACTCCTGGGTTATGAGTTTTAATTGGAAATATGAGAACAAAACAGAACTGGTTGCAATGATGGAGTTTAAACTCAAGAATTATAATATGAAAACTTACGTGGGAGCCAGACAGCAAAGTGGTACTTTGCCAAAGTTCTAACTTGATCTTCAGGTTATTTAAAGTGTACTGTGGATGTATCTCAGTTTGTTGTTTGTGATCAAATCTTGATTTCTAGATAAAGCAGTATCTTAAAATAATAATGTTGGTTGCAGAAACTTTGGGCTTATCTTCCCTTCTGCCCTTTGTTATCACTCACAGGGAGGTTCTTGAAGTGACTGGTGGATGTGTTTTGACTGAGTTTCCTTCTCTTTACTTCATGTGATAAGTGTTGATGCTCCATTTTAATATCGGTGGAAAAAAGGAAAGGAAGATATTCTGTCAGAGTATACTTATTATACTCTGGGAGTATGTGCTGGGAGTTTCGATGTAAACTTTCTATGGTTCATAGCATTTTGCATATTTGTTTTTATAGTTCTTATCTTAGAGCCTGAAATGTATTTTATGTAACGCAGTATAGAGGTATCAGCAGTAATAATGATGTGTTTTTACTACTTCCTGTTTTTTAAATATTTTGAGTTTGGAACTTTGTCTATACCATTAGCTTCCAGCAGATAACTTTTATTTCTGTGTTCTTTGCAGAATGTGGTATTATAGAATGAGGAATTATAGATGTGAAAAAATTATTCTTACTTTGGAAGCATTTAACTATAAGAGACACTGAAAAGAGACCTCACGGTTGTTTTCATAAAACTAGTAGATTTATTTCTTTTGATTACAGTTATATCTTGGCTTGAGTCTGACTTAAGATTTTTAAAAATTAGATTCATCATTAAACACTAATGTACTATTTTTTGTTAGGCTACACAAAAGTGTTGCTTCTTAATTGTTGTTCTGCTGGAGAATAATGTATTCTAGTTCTAGTGAGGAAAATTTAGTCTGCTTAATTCATGTCTCGATATCTTTTACCATTTTATATAACCAAAAAAGTACAAGAACACATGCTTTTTTCTAGTTTTAAAATTGCACTGGTGAGTTTTATTTTTTCTTGACACCATTACTAAAGAGTCTACTGCTCTTTAATTTTACAATTATGTTACATCTTAGCATGTCCCAAGAAAAGAAAGTCATCACAATGGAATTTAGTGATAGGGTATATGTAATACTGCTTTTAAACTTTTTGTGACTTGAGAATTAACAAACTAGATCATGATAAAAGTTGCTAAAACTCTAATTCTGTTCCCACCAATTGTGAGGAAAATTCTCCTCCTCTTATTTTGAGGCTTCTAATTGTGCAGTCCAGTGAGCTCAAACAAGTAGGTGCTTGAGAGAAACTCCATTACCCAGAGAGGAAATGTGGAGGGGATGGACTTTGCTCAGGCCTCTCTGCCCCAGTTGGCAATTTAATGAATGGAATACAGCCAACGTATTCAGAATTATCTCTCTTTTAGAGCTGGGCAATCCCTATACCTACAGTGACCTTGACAGAGAAGGTCCCTGTGCAGCTCTTCAATCAAAAGCAATTAAATTTAACAAAAATTGTTTAGCATTCACATTACTCCAAACACCACAGAACACTGGGAACAGAAAGGTGGCTTTGACGCCCATGTGATTCTGACCAACCATCACAAGCTTTCCTTATCATCACCCCATGTTCACTTGTAATGTATAGTTTCTTCAATTTTATAGTAATGATAGATTTTTGTAAGATATTTTCCAATTCTACAGACCAATGCAATAAGCAGTTCTAGTTTATCTACTAGTTATCATTTGCTCATCACTTTTCACACTTTGAAATAAACAGAATCTATTAAACTGCCATAATCTCTTTTCATTGTGATTCTGTCTTGTGAAAATACTATTAATTAGCCGTACTATCAGTGATCTGCTACAGTCAGTCCCAGCATCTTCTGCATGCTCTTAATTCACCAAACTACTTGTATCTGGTTTATGGAATTTCTTCTCAATGTTAATTTAGATGCCATGATATTTTTAAGATGATGAGGGAATCACAAATAGAAAAAATTCTCTCTTTAAAAAAGCAACTGCCTCAGAATCTCTTGTGTATCTAGTTTAGAAGATTCAAGAACATATATATTCATAGTGGAGGTACAGCACAGGCTATGGTTACCTGAAGAAAGACTAATCATTATATGAAGAAATAGATAAAAGCATGTTTAAAAGTTTTTAATGGGACTATGTGGAGTGAATTTTTATGCTCTTTTTTATGATTACCCCTTGTTTAAAGTTCTGCTTTTGTTCTGAGTCAACAGTAGAACTAATAAGAATTAGAGATGAAAATACTTGGAGTGATTGTCTCTGTGTTCCTTTTTTATGCCACAAACTGGCCAGAAGCAAGCAAGCAGAATGTGGAATAACTGGAAGGATTGCAGCGTTTACAGAGGCTTAGGCCGGTTGCAGGCTTCCACAGTGAGTGAGGAGGAAACGGGTGTGTGTGTACAGGGTTGGAAGTGTCTGGCTGTGAAAAAGGAAAGTAAATGTCTGGCTCTGTGTTGAGAGGCACAAGCGTTTCTAGGCTAGACCATGATGTAGCAACTGAACTCCTTTTAAAAGTATTTGTGATGTGAAAACTTACTATAAGATAACGCTTTATTAAAGGGAAATGGTCTGGATTACCTGAGTAGTTCTAATTTTTTAATGTATAAGAAAATATGATTAAGCAGAGAATAGACAAAAAGTGCAATACAAGAAAATGTTTAAAATCTACATTTAAAATGTTACTGGGAGTTAATCGGATCATTCTCAAAAGCTGCTTACCACTGCCCCAGGACAAAACACACACACATGGTGCATATTGATATATAAATCAAAATTTTAGTTGTATGTGAATAATTTCCTGATGTTTACAACCTGATATTAGACCAGAAAATCTTCTGAATATGTAATAAAAAATCTTTCACATATTTTATGTCATTGACGTATTCCATTCATTTGTAAAAATTATTGAATTTTAAATCCAGTAATGATTGCATTTGGACCTATACTACTAACCAAAAATCACTAGGTTTATATTAAACCAATATTAATGCCAATCAGTCTTGCAATCACATCTACTAATATTTTAAGAGCTTAACAATGAATCCATGATTTACTGCCTACATTTTTTTTCAATCCTTCATCACATGAGTGATTTGGAAGTGTGTTTTATACACAGATATGGAACAAGTTCAATAATTTAACAACTCCTAGCTATAAAGATGGACATCCTTGCAGAACACCCCTTCAGAGTACATCAGTATTAGTGCTATATCACATTGTCCAATAAAGTTTTTGTTCATGTAAGCCACATCTCCTGCACTCAGTCTAAAATGACTTCTTGTCCCCACTTTCTCTGAAGTTGGACAGCAGCCGAAGTAGCAGCTGCCTTTCTTGTTAATTTTTACCCCATGTTTTGATAATTATGAGCAAAGGTCAATTACTTTCCCGTCAAGGCAAACCCTGACAACCCCACATGTCAGAGCCTAAGTTATAGATGACATGCTTGTCAACAGGGGAAAAAAAAAAGGGAGTATCTCGACTTCCTTGTGACCAACTGAAAGTCAAAACCGTACTGAAACCTGGAGGTGGGAGGGGATGAAGGAAGGGTGGCTGTGTGGCCTGCCTTTGTCAACTGCAGAGATATAGATCTAGGGAGATTTTTTTAAATTTTAAACTCCACAATGGACTATTACATTCTGCTTGTTAAACAGGGACTATGAGCACCCTGGTAGAACGCAAATACTTCTGTTAACAGCATGACCCTGTAGTGCCTTAGACAGGGAGGCTTTACTTTTTGTGGCATTTTTTCCAGAATCCAGGTTAGTTTCTTAGATCAAGATGAAATAAATTAAAGCAGGAGTTCGGGGGAATGGAGCTCAAATAGTGCTCTTTTTATAACCACATTCTGGGTAAAGTAAAAATTTTGCTAAAACCATTATAGGGATAAAGACACACACTCAGTTTGCTAAACACTGAAGGAGTAAGGAGAGAGATATTTTCTTAGTATTATAAAATTTTATGTTAAATTTGGACTACTCAGATTGTCAGAGTTCATTTAGAATTAATTTTACGATATCTCCCAGTCTCCTTGGAATCAGCATGCATGGGAATATACATTATTGAGTCTGTTGGTAACTGACCCTGAAATCATAAACAAAGCAGATCACAAAACCATCAGCAATGGAGAGAGCTTGTGCTTGAGTGGTCTTTGGATATTAGAATTCTTCCCTGCCCCCATCAACATGTTAACATCATTCGCTTTCAATAGTCCTAGCACTTTGACTGCAGAGAATATGGTGTAAAGTTAAAATTTTGCCCAGCATCCCCATTTAGTATCCTACATGTGGTGTGCATTTCTCTATACAATCAAATGTTTTCCAAAAATTATTTGAATCCTATTATTTTAAATATTTTAAGGGTTTTCTGTTTGAAGAAAACCTGTACAAACTCCTCTGTTTCTTCTTCTTAGAAGGTAATAAATCCTTCTGTACAGTAAATCATTTCTATCAAGTCATTATGCTGTACACCTTAAACTTATAGAGTGTCGTGTCGTTTGTATCTCAGTAAAAGTGAAAATAAATCATTACCTCCTTACTTCTCACTTGTTTAAATCAAAATTTTATTTACTGCATTCCATGAGTGTTATGTAGTGAGTTACCTACAGGTATGCTATGACAGATTGTTAATGGCACTTTCAATCTCGGAATGAAAGAAGCCATTACTTTCCACGAAAGCTATGACCCAAAGTGATAATTTAGGATTTTAAAAGAAGTGACTTAAGTATTTTCCGAAATGAACAAATCTAAACTAACTATACAGCAGCAAGTAATACTTAACGCCAGATTCTTAGGAATTAAGTTTGTGTGGACATGTAATGACTTGTGGGTGTATAACTCCATGTCCAGACAAGCAGCACTTGCTCTTTCTTTTATTCCCTAAGGTACACTATATAGGCTTGTTTTATCATCAGTCATGGTCCCTAGACATACATGTCTTCAGTCACGATGATATGCTTTTGGTGACATTCTTGAAGACCCTGATTTGATATTCTTCCTTTCTTCTCCGTTGCCAGTAGCCTAGATTCCATTTGTTCACCTTCCATGATGCCCTCAGGAATGGAGTCAAAAACTGGCAAATACACAGGTGTTTTGTCACTTTTTTATCCCCTCCTCAGTTATTCATTATGGTAATGGCACTTTGTGATGTGCAAATTTCTGGATTTATGACCCATTCTCGATAAGCGTGAATCCAGACTGCATGTGCATCTTTGATAAGGTTCTAATTGGATAGTGGTGACCTTTCTGATTGTAATTCAGGGAGGAAGATTAAAAAGCAGTCTGGGAACTGACAGGTTTGGGACAATAACATATGAATTTGGCTCTGCTGGCAGGCAAGAGATGTAAGCCATGATAAATTAGAGGCAGACCAAACGGGCTTACTGAATGATTTTTCATTTCTGCTACATCCTTGGGTAAAACTCCATTGTAGATATTGTGTTAGCACTACTATATACCCTTACTTTTGTGTTATACTCCTTGTTTACTCATTGCAGAAGCTAGCCAAATATTTAATGCAGTTTCAAAATGATTGAACACCACATACTCAATTAAAAGTACGAGACTCCTCTTAGCACCCTTGAACATTCTTATAAATTGAAGTTAGTGAGTATTTGGCAGAGCTACCAGAAATAAAAAAAAAAAAACAAAAGCAAAAAAACCTCTCTTTATCTTCTCTCTCTTCTTCCTCCCTCCCTTTCTCACATAGGCTTGTAAAGCCTATTAAAAATGTTCAAGTGTATAAACACACTCAGTTACTGAGAACAGCTCTATCCAATTTTAAAGATTTAAATCTAAACTCAAATTTAAAATTAGGTTTAAAGATGGAATCTAGAAGAGAGTCAGTCTAATCAGGATATACAATATTATTGCATCTTTGATATAGTCCACTTCATATAGTTCCACTTTGAATATATACTGATGATATACTTGTATAGACAAATGTATTTAATTATATATTTAAAGGATAAGAAGACATACCCTCACATGCAAACATATATATGTCTTCAGAGAAAGATAGACTGAGATTTTTTCCCTCCAAATTAATACTTCTCCTGAGGAGGGCTAACATACGATAACCTAATCTTAAGTTTATTACTATATAGACACGTTAATAAAATAGAATTAATTTTTGAAAAAAAAAATGTAGCCATGACTGGTGTAGCTCAGTGGATTGAGCACAGGCTGCACACCCAAGGGTCACTGGTTCAATCCCAGTCAGGGCACATGCCTGGGTTGTGGGCCAGGTCCCCAGTGGGGACCAGGTGAGAGGCAACTACACATTGTTATTTCTTTCTCTCCCTTTCTCCCTCCCTCCCCTCTCTAAAAATAAATAAATAAAATCTTTAAAAAAAAGAATGAAAAAATGTAAAAGCTACAATGTAGCTTTGTCACATGATTTTGTAATATCTGCCTTCTTTGCTTTTGGAGCCTGTTGCGTCTTCACATGGAATACAAAGTAAATTGTCCAACTAACAGGCAAGTCAGTTCTTGGGCCTCCTATCACAATTAATGGAGGAATGAGTTCTGTCCCTGTACTTCCTCCTCACTCACCTCTGCCTTCAAAGAGCTTAGGGCCTATTAATTCTGCAAGTACTGTTGCCTTTAAAGGGAGCCCTCTGGGTTGCTATAGGAGGAAGGAAGGCAACTACCTTTTCCCAGGGCTGAAGTGTGCCAGATGCCATGTTAAGAATTGTGTTCTGGCTTTGCCGTAACTCAGGTGTTGCTATTGGCCCTGTTTACACAGATGAGAAGTGTGTTTCCCAGCCCTTCACACAAGGCTTGGCCACAGGAGTGACTATATAAGTGGAAAATGAAATGAGTAAGGCCAGGAGAAATGACGTAACGCCTAATGTTACACTAACTGAAACTCTGCAAAACCAGCTTTGAATCTTGGCTCTGTGTATCTTAACACAACCAAGCAAACAAATGATGGCAAGCTTCTAGCTCTGTTGCTTTATCAGAGTTTGGCAGTTTACCTCCAAAACACCATATTTTATTTGTTTATTTTTTTAAAAAATTAAAATATTTTATTTATTTTTAGAGAGAGGGGAAGGGAGGGAGAAGGAGAGAAAGAAACATTGATGTACAAAAGAAACATTCATCAGTTGCTTCTCGCACGCTCCCAGCCGGGAACCTGGCTCACAACGCAGGCGTCTGCCCTGATTGGGAATTGAACCAGTGTGACCTTGTGGTTTAGGGGATGACACCCAACCCACTGAGCCATACCAGTCAGGATGTAGACACCATATTTTAAACACCAAAAAGGCTGAAGTATACTTCAGCAGCCTTTTTGAGGTATACTTTATATACCGTACAACTCATTCATTTAAAATGTCACCTTATATTTAATACCTATTATACAATCAGTATAATACTCTGCCTCTTCTTCAGCTCTGTTTAATACTCTCTCCTTCAGCTTCTTCATGGGCTGAAGAAGACCTATTTAATTTTCACATAAAGAAAATAGGAAGTAAGGCATATATTCTCCACTTCAATCCAATAGTGCATATTTCTGATAAATTCTTGACACATAAATATTGGTATTCTTCCAGGATTTCTCTGACATCCATCATTTCCTGTCCATTTTTTTCATACTCAGTGCCCTGGTGCCCTTCTGTGACGAACATTTGGGCCATTGTATTCACATCCGTTCTAGACTTCTTGCTACTCCATTCCAGTCTGTGACCTTACTGACAATTAAATGCGTCTAAAAAATTTACTTTGTCCATGACACTTTACTATTCTGAAAGCTCACTGTCTGTCAGATTAAGTTAAAAAGAAAGATCAGCCTTCAATGATTGACTTTCAGTGCCCTTCATGATCTGATCTCATGTTATTTATGCAGCCCTTGCATTTTATAATTGCTATCAGGAAATACCTTCTCTACAGAGGCCAGACTTCTTACTTTCTCAGTTATGTTAATGTTTATTTCTGAATCTGTGGCTTTTCTTACTTGTTTAACCTATTTACCCTCCCTTTTCTTGATCTCTTAAATATGACCCAAAATGAAAGTTAAATTGTAGTTCCTTTATCTAATCATACTGCTCCACAAATCCAGATCATATTGACCCTTTCGCCTTTTTGAAATCCCGTTTAATTTACAGTTTTCCTGACCTAATTTAACTATTGATTATCACTGGTCCCATATTTTTTTCCTTATGAATATTTCATGGTGGGCATCTTGTTTTCCTACAAATTTTACATTTCTTAAAATTGTGTTCAATGCCTGATTTCTCTCATGGCAACACTCTTCCCAGCATGTTCTGCTTAAAACAGTACATTTTAATTTATCTATACTATAAATAAATATGCATATGCATATACATAACACCTTGCTTGAAAAGCAAAAAAAATTAAAGTAATTTTTAAAACTTTTAAATTTAAACTTATTAAGACTTTTTTTAGTTTAAACTTCATTAAGTTTGAATGAAATGTTGAATCAAATATAAACTTCATATTTGAGTGGACTCAACAGATGAAAAATTTGGCAACATATATGGCACTGGGGTCCTAATATGAAGCTATATTTCTACTTTCTAGGAAGTATAAAAAGCTAAAACGTGGTGGAAATGAGTAGAATTTTGTCAATTCTAATATACATGTTTTTATGATAAACTTACACGTAATTTGGTTCTCAATCGGGGTCAGGCCTCAAATATCAGAGATTGTGTGAGCCCTTGGAGTAATTATTTATTACTGCTTTGCTAAGTGGAGCATGATGATAAAAGTGGCAGTAGATACTTCTGTGAGCATTCGTTTTGTCATATTTTAATCTTTCCAAATGTGAATATATGGATAATGATAGGAAACTTGTCAGTGATGCTGATACATTTATCTTTTTCATTTTGCTTTTAAGTATTGAATGGTGATGGAAGGAAGCTTGACTTGGGGTGGTGAACACACAATATAATATATAGGTGATTATTAGAAAAGAAATTGTCTCAAAACTTTTAATATCATATATAATGAACGTAGTTTGATTCAAACTGAGGATTAATAGGGGAAGGCTTGACTTTGGTCGTTGAGAGTTCAGGATCGCCACAACACTTACCTGAAGAGTAATCTGGGCGAGTGATCTGACTGATCTGAATGACCTGGGTGAGTGAGCATGGGCTACATGGGGAGCGTAGGGTCTGAGCTTCTCCAGGAGCCAAGGAATTCAAACAAAGAAGTTCTAAGTAAAACAGATTCCTAACCTCTTAACCTCTCAAAATAGCAAGATAAAATAACATGAATACTGATTCCAAAGAGACATATTTGAAAATTGAGCATTTGGGCTATAACAATTATGGGTGTTTGAATTTTTAAGGATATTAATCAATACAATGATTCTGATAGCCAATTTTCCAAAATAGAAGTACTATATTTTAGGATATGTACATATATGTGTGGCATAGAGATAAAAAGCTCTCAATTGCTTTAATGCTAAAATAGTGAGAAGCTATTTTAAAATCTTATTAGAACATTGCTTACATTTTATGTTTCAAAATATTCCCACATGTTCTACAAACAGAAAAGTTATAGAACCATGATGGACTTTTTAAAAAATTTAATATAACAAGCTGCTACTCTGCATGGTTTAAAGATGTTATTTTTCTGCTTTCGCCACCCTTCAACTGAATGAGATAATTGATGGAGAGACCTGAAATAAATATGGCACTGAGTTGTATTAGCTTATGTGTTGATAGAAAAGCTGACTTCTGCATGTACCCGACAACATTCTTAATTTCTAATCAATACTCTTTCCCTGTAAATAATTAAAAATCTGATAGCATGCTTATCCATTTGTTTGTATGTGCCGTGTGACATTACTGTTTCTTGAAAATTCTGAGGAAGGAAGGGCAGTGGTTCCAGACATTGGGTATCTTGAATTTCTGAGGTAACACTTTTATGCAGTGATCTGCTAAAGATAGTGATTAGACAGCCAGATGACTGTTGTTCAGGTCATCTAAAAATTTTATTCCTGTGACTTAAATGTTATAGGGTAGACAACATTAGCTCTTCTGCAGGCTGCAAAGTCCCAGCCTGCTGTAATGTCAGGAAGCCAGAGAAATCAAAGAGCCACCTACTGACCCTCCCTATTGTCTGGCCTTGTCTTCTTCTGTCAGTAGCGTGCTACAATCAGCAAGATACACATGTACCTCCTGCTTGCTCCGGGTTTGGCAGCCCCCTGATCCCTGCACCTGTTTGCTTATACATGAGCTGTGCCTGTTTGAATTTAAATAGATGCAGGGGGTGGAGCAAGGGGGAGGGGAGGGTGAGGGCTCTGTCAGAAACAGTTCATTACTGCGTGCAGTAGAGCCCAAACCAGCCTGTAAGGAGTTGGGGAGGCGTAATTAGACAGCATTGGTTGATAAAAGATGCATTTTCTCTGTAAGAATAATTGTTATTTTTCATCTAGAGTTGAATGGGAGAGGGGTCCAGTTAAAACAACATTCTCATTTTTTATTATCTTATCTATCAGTAAGTGATATCTTAAACTACATATAGAATTATAAATACAATAGTGATTTGTATTACCTGAGGTCTTTTCTAAAGTTACTTTTCCCTAAACACTTCAAATGATGTCATCATGAAAAGCAATTAATCTAATATACCCAAGAAATGACATGAAATACCAGCATGCATACAGGTGAAATATAATATGCATATAATATGCACCCGTTTGTTGATATTAGAGAGTTATTTACCTATCAAGAAACAATAAAATACTTTTGGCTTTCTCTTTCACTGTTTGCTAAACTGTGGCTTATTTAGATTTTTTTTTTCACTCTTGTTCACCAGCTGTGATATCCTGTGTCCTGTCTTTTTGTCTTTGAATCAGAAGACCCAAGCTGGTTGCTGCTTTTGGTAGTTACTAGTTCTGTGATTCTTCCATGGGTTGTTTAGTCTGCCTGAGGCTCAGTGTTTTTATCAGTTAAAAGGAAGTTCTGGTGTCCACTTGAGAGAGTTCCAAATGGTGGAAATTTAATTACGTTATAATAGTGTTTTTTTCAAAACATGATGTGTTAAATAAATTATATCAGGTATTACTACTATTAATATTGATGTTGTATATGTAAGATGAGTCACCATCTCCATATGATAAAATGCTCAGTTTCATGACTAACTAAACTTTCTTCATAAAGACAAAGTTCCTTTGAAAACAAAGCTGTTACCATAATACTAAAAGTTTTATAATTTCTTTGTAAAGCACAGTTTTGTATTTTAAAATGCTTTTGTGATATACTTTCATATATAATTTACAAAATAATTCTAGAGCATGCAATTAAAAATGGAAATTTAATATAATACAATTGCTAATATCACACTTCATTCTAATTTTATTGTGCCAGGAATTAGTACAACAGTTACAGAGACCGATGTTCCCTGTTCCCTTTGGGTTTTTAGCATTTAGTGTAATAAAAGTTGAAGCACCTTGGGGAGAGTATCTGACATTTATGAGCACACACACACTTGCATCCCTAAAAGTTAAAAAAAAAATATGTTGAATTTGGGGGATACCTTGAAAGACTTAAAGCTGTCAACATTTCGCTACCCCATGTGGTTTGAGCAAATGAGCAGCCTTGAACTTTGCGTGCAGAAGGCAGTGCATATGTAGGCCCTTGCATGACTAATTTCCTGTCAGCAAGTGATTTTATTATCATTTAAATAAGAATTTATAATAATTGCAGTAAACTTGCCAGATGGCTAAGTTAGTAAATCTTAAAAGATATAGGTATCAACATTTCTGGGCTCCCTCCTCTACTGCTTTCTCTCACTCCTCACCCCATGGCAATCAACTGTTTTGGTTACTACTTTGGATTTAACCCCTTTTATCATTCATATCAATGTAAAGGACTTTAATAACAAAACTGCCTTGCCTGTTTTAGCAGAGGACATACTGGGGTTCACTGCTAATTTATGGGATTTAGGGAAACCCAAGTAGGAATAGACATTTCCCCTTGTCTTCTGACAATCTCTGCATGAAAATTTTGTTTCTATCTCTGCTTAATCAACATTTAACAGAAAAGAAAAACTACCTCAACCTCTCTTATTTTTATTCTTTCTACAGAGTTAATAAAATATGTGAATGGAACGTATGTGTATTCATTTCTCACATCCTCTGACCTTAGTGAGCATATTTTCAACTCAACAGTCAGTGAGGATAATCTTAATGAGAAGTGATCACGGTCATTGCAGTTTTGCAGTTTTTCCTAGAGTGCAGACACAAAAGTCATTCATATCGAATGAGATCTTGCAAATATTAAATATCATTATGTCAAAAATCCTGCTAGGTATGCAATAAATGTTGACTCTTTTGTAATATAGTTTATGGTTAAATAGATTTAATATAAAAATTTGCACTACCAATTTAGCTTAAAAGCTACAGTTTCCTCAATGCTGATTAAAGTGAAACAATGTCCTGCATCCTCTCCCTCTGAGATTTTTTTTAAATGGGATGTTTGAGAAAGTTTGGTGATGGAGTTATAGTTACACAACAGTGACCCTACTGATTCCTTTTGATTTAAGGTATTAAGATCACTACTAACCCAAGGACATTAATAAAAAAGCTTGGAGACATAATGAATTCTAATCGTATCTTGCACATATTAGTATCATGTCTGCCTGCACTAAGCCATCTTGGTAGCTATCTCCATACTCAGAAAACTCAGCTTTCAACTTGCAAGAACATATTTGCCAAGAGTTCAGTGCTCGTCACAGGGGTTTATGTTGCCACAGGTCAGTGGTGGTTCATAGGAGACTTCTGTTGACGTTAGCTTCAAGCATCCCTCTCATCCAACTCGCAGCTTGAACTTCCTCACCTACCGGTATCTGTCTGTGTCGACTGCCCCAAAAGCGAACTGTTGAGCAACAGCTTTAAGCAGAAGAGATTAATGACTCGGTCCCGTTCAGTCTTCTCCCAGATGTGATCTGTATTAACTATTTTGGTGAATAAACCTTATTTTTCTTCCTTTTTGCTTTTGTGATTTTGCTGTGTGTTAGTGCTCTGGTTCTCATTTTCTTTTCCTTTGAATTCTGCATTATTTACTCCATAATTTATCCACTTTAGGTGGGGTTTTTGGCTAATTGTGAAGTAACAGGAAAATTGCCACCCCCCCCAAAGCAAAGCAAAAGAAAGCACTTCCTCAAGAAAATGTCACCACTGAATAATTATTTTATTTCATTTTCTCTTTCTTTTTTTTTCCTTTTCTGTGGATATATATTATTTTTCAGCAATGTGAAACAAAATTAAATGTGGAGATAAACTCTAAACAGGGACCTATAATGTTCTTTTAAAATGAAGAATTTAACTGAACCACTCTAAACTCCCCTGCTGGGCTCAGGCAAGCTGAAATTAATTCAAGACGGCAGATAACATTTTTAACCAGGCCGAGTGTAGATGACAGATATGACAGCTCTCAGTTAAAATGTCTTTTAGTGGCAAATGCATGCGTATTAGTCAAGAGATGTGACACAACTGTCCTGGATGAGAGAAAATGAACCAATGACCATTTGCATTGAGAACAAAAGAAAAAAATCTTTATAGTAAAATGTGGAGTACACATGAGTAACTCATTCATGTTTGAGGTCATTTTTTTGTAATCTTTAAAAAAAGCCATTGAAAGTTAAGAGGGACATTTTATTTCAAGTGTTCTTTTCTGTCTTGTCTGTGTAGCAGAAAAAAAAGGACGATTTTTGAATAAAATGTATATGGCCAAGAAAAGGCAGTTCATCCTTTTATTTCTCTTTTTCTTCAGAGAACAACAGAAAAATATCTAGGTAATCAGCTTCAAAGCTAGACTAGAAAAGGCTTATAAATTGTAAACCCAGATTTGTCCACATAAATGAAATCCTGAAGTGAGACACTTTTTTTTTTTCTCATACGGACACTGGCTCCCTGTTCTTCCACTCCCCAAGGATAGTTTATTATGAAGCAATGCAAACAAAGCAAAAGTGGATTTAATTCTATTCCAGAATGTTATAGGGACGAAAATTCTTTGGAAACTATGGTTGGGAGGATTTGACCATGTCAGAGGCAAGTTTAATTAACTTTAGGAACAGATGCTTTCAAGACATCATAGTTACCAGTTAAAGCTTCAAGTATTATGAAGTTTTGAATAGTACACAATATTTACCCAATTAAATAAAGTTATATTGTCATAATTGTGTTAGGACAAGATGAGACAATCTGTGCTTTAAAAGAAAGTCAAGTATGAGCTAAGAACTTACCATCCTTTTATCAAAAAAGGAAGAATCAACCTAGATGTACTTTAAGTCTCAAGACCAAAAACTATGTAATTCCAGTTTAGAGTTTAGTTGTTATTTCCTTCAGTAATATATTATCCTCAAAAGAGTATATAAGAACATAAAAAATTATTACATTTCATGGGACAAAGTATAATTACATATACAAATATTCAGTGAGGCTGAATGAGTTAAGAACATGTCATAGAAATAAAGTAATAATTTATGTGGGCCTTCAGGAATAAGTAGGAAGTCTCCATCAAAAGTAGATTGTTTTTATTCGAGGTGAGGTAAATAGAGAAATAATTTTTTCTCTTACATTTCTAGCCTTCTATTTCCCCTTTGCAAGATTTTTCTTGTACATCAGGTTATTAAAATTTTGAATTTCTTAAGGCTCAGTTCTAAGTTCTTCTCACAGGCTCCCTAAACTATTTCTTCCCTGCATATGGCTTTAATGATAATCTATATACCAATTACTACGAAATTTATGTCTCCGAGGCAGACCATTCTGTGATACTACAGATCCAAGGTTCCGACTGTGTGGTATTTGATAACTGTTCTTAAATGTCTCAGGGGCACTTCAAGCTCAAAATGTCCAAAATCCGATTCTGTTTTCTCTCAGCACCCGATAGGCTCCTCTTCAGGTACTGCTTCTCCAGGGAATGGCACTCATTTAGTATGCCTCCTTGGTGAATCCCTCTGTTCCCACATCCAATCCAGAACCAAGCTCTGTTGATTGTACCTTTTGAAAATCTCTTTTATAATCCCACTTCTCTCATTTTCATTACACAGCTATCATATCTCAACTGATCTACAATTTCTAATTCTTGTTTCCCATTATTACAATCTCAACAGTTTACCAAAATGAAATCTGGTCATTTTCTGGATTAAATACCTTCAGTGGCTTCTAATTGTTTTAAAGGGTTTACATTGGCTGATTTCTACCAATTTTCTCCTTAATACTTCATCTCCCCTTCTCTCTATGGTTTAGGCTTATATTTTAAATTCTGGAAATTTATCAGGCTTCCTCCTGGCCAAAAGCCTTTGCATATGCTAATCTTTTGCTTCTAATATTTTTCAGTTTCATCCATATCTATGTAATCTCTATTTATCTGTCAGATGTCAACTCAAACTCACACCAGAAAAGCCTGCCCACCTGGTCACCCTTATCTAAATTAAGTCACATATTATACCTACTCAAGAAAGCATACATATTTTTCTCATTATCAGTTTTCATAGTGGGACACTTTTACATATTAATGTAAAAACAGTTGCTTAATGTCTACCCTGCTCATTAGAATACCTTTTCCAAGTATACCAGGATAGTGTAATATAATACACCTGCAATTTGAAGGGTCATTTTTTAAGTAAAATTGATAGTGAATATGCCCTGTACATGTGGAATCATTGAATTAAAGTGCATGTGAACTTACAAGTTACCGTTTTCAGTTCTGCCTTGAAAGTTAACTTTGGTGCTTACTTATAGCAATATTTTATATTTATGTATTTAGGTGTAGTATAACCTGCCTCATTGAGTACTTTTCAAAATGTCCAGAAGTCTTAGAGAAAATGAAAACAAAACAAAACAAAAAATGAGAGAAGAATTAAAGTTCTAATTATCTTTGCCTCCTTTTTCTGGCCCATTTTGATCTTCACAAAAGTATGCTCAGTCACAATGTCAAGGTTTCACTCATCCACTTTGCCAGAATGAGTGCTTAGTGATTCTCCTCCTCCTCCTCTTCCTTCTCCTTCTTCTTTTTTCATAATTTCATGGGTACAGCTACCTGTCCACATACACTGTTTTGACAGACTGCAGCTTTGATTTGCTGTGCTCATTGTCTTTGATTAAATTTGGAATAATTCTTAAGTAGTTCTATGTTATGCTTATTTACTAATATAAATACCCAGTGAATCTTTATATTAGACAAAAAATACATTTACTTTATTTTCCATCCCCAGCTGAGCACCAAAAATGGTATTTTCCTCTATGTCTTGCATTAAAAATTAAAGGTTTTGTTTGAACATATATTTTCAATTCTGTTAGGTAAATACCTTAGGAGTTAAATTCCTAAGTTACATATTAACATTATGTTTAATTTTTGAAAACATTGTCAGACTGTTTTACAAAGTGGTTGTACCTTTTGTAAATCCACATACAATTTATGAAGGTTTCAATTCCTCCACATCTTTCTTTGCCAATCTATATCATTTATCTTTTTTTACTCTAGCCATCATCATAGGTATAACTGATATAATCTCATTTGGTTTTTATTTGCATTCCCTTAATGCTAATGATGTTGAACATATTTTCATGTGCTTGTTGACCAGTTGTAAATCCTCTTTGGCGAAATGTTTATTCCAATACTTTGCCAAGTTTGTAGTTGACTTATTTGTTTTCTTATTGTTGAGTTGGAAGAGTTCTTCATAAATTCTAGATACAAATTTCTTATCAGATGATTTTTAATTTTTCTTTAACTGTACATTGTCTTTTGATGGAATTGTTCAAAGCATGAAAGTTTTAAATTTGAATTCTTGTCTGTCTTATCTATCGATCTATGTACCTATCATGTATTTTCTCGTGCTTTTGGTGTTATGTCTAAGAAACTATTGCTAAAACCAAGGTTAAAAGGATTTATCCATATGTTTTCTTCTAAGAATTTTATAGTTTTTGCTCATACATGTAGGTTGTGAAAAATTTTGCGTTAATTTTTATGTATGGTGTGTGGCAGGGGCCCAACATTACTCTTTTGCATGTGGATGTTCAGTTGCACTGACACAATGAGTGAAAACCTATTCTACCACCCACTGAATTGTCTGCACACCATCGTCCAATACCAAACAAACCTGAATCTGAGCATTTATTTCTGAACGCTCTGTTATGTTTCATGGATCTGTAATCTATTTTTATGCCAGGACACTGACTTGATCAATGTAGCCTGGAAATAAATTATGGAATTGTGAGTCTGAGTTCTCCTAACAAGTTCTTTTTCTAGGCTGTTTTAGCTATTCTGTGTCTATTGCATTTACATATGAATTTTTGGATCAATTTACTAATTTCTGAAAATAAGATAGCTGGGACCTTTATAGGAATTGTGTTATATCTGCAGGTGAATTTGGAGAGTATTTTCATTTTTAAATATAGTATTCCATTATTCTATAAATATGAAACATCTTTCCATTGGTTTGTTTTCTTCTAATCATATCACTGTTTTTTTTAGTTTTCTTTGTATAAATCTTACACTTCTATTGTTCATGTTATACCTATATATTTTATTATTTCTGCTGCTATTATAAATGGAACTTTCTTAACTTTTTTATCCAATTATTCAGTAAAACTTGTATTTGCAACTTTATTTAACTCATTTGTTACTTCTAATAGTTTATTTTTTGTGTATGTGGTTTCCCTAGGATTTTCTATATGCAGGATCATGTTGTCAGGGAGTACAGATAATTTCACTTCTTTCTTTCAGTCTCTCTGCCTTTTACTTAATATTCTTGTATAATTGCCCTGGCAGGAACCTCCAGTACAAGATTAAATGGAAACCTATGAGACTAGATATCCTTGTCTTGTTTCTAATCATGTGGAGAAGGTACTCAGTTTTTGCTATTAAGTATGATGCTAGAAGTGGAATATTTCTATGACATTCATCAGGTTAGGAAATTCCTTCTTCCTTCTTTGCTGAGTGTTGTTAACTTGAAAAGGTGTTGGAATTTGTTAAAAAAAAATTGGCATCTATTAGAATTATCATTTGGTTATTGCTTTTGTGTATTTTTGTTTTTATTTTGTTATTATTTTATTTCTCAATTACAGTAGACATATATTAGTTTCAGGTGTACAACAGACTGATTAAACAGATGTACAATTTATGAAGTGATCGCCTCAATAAATGACATCATACATAGTTATTACAATATTATTGACTGTGTTCCTGTGCTGTACTTTACATCCACATGACTATTCTGTAACTATCAGTTTGTTCTTAATTCCTTCTTCTTTGTCACCCATTTCCAGAAATTCCCTCCCATCTGGCAACAATAAAACTGTACTTTGCATCTATGAATTTGTTTCTGTTTTATTAGTTTATTTTATTTAGATTCCACATATAAGTGAAATCATGTGGTATTTGTCTTTCTCTGTTTGACGTGTTTTACTTAGCATAATACTCTCTAGGTCTACCCATGTTGGCATAGGTAGTAAGATTTCATCTTTTTATTGCTGAGTAATATTTACTACTTCTACTTTATCCACTCATCTACTGCTGGACACTTAGGTTGCTTCCATATGTTGGCTATCGTAAATAATGCTGCAGTGAACACATGAATGCATATATCTTTTGGAATTAGTGCTTTGGATATCCTTGGATGAACACTTGGATGACATGGAGTTGCTGGGTCCTTCTTTGTCTCTTGTTATAGCTTTTGTTTTAACTCTTTCTTTTTTAAGTCTAATTTGATAGAAGTGTTGCTACCCCAGCATTTTTCTGTTTCCATTTTCATAAAATATTTTTATATCTCTTTACTTTCAGTTTCTGTGTGTCTTTTTATGTTAATTTTGTCCCTTGTAGGCAGCATATATAAGTGTCTTGTTTTCTTATTCATTCAGTTACCTTATGTTTTTTATTAGAATATTTAATCCATTTACTTTTAACATACTTGATGATAGGTATGTTTTTATTGTCATTTTATTATTCATAATTTTGATCATTTTTTTTTCTTCTTAAAGAAGATCCCTTAGCATTTCTTATAATACTGATTTGGTGATAATGAACTCCTTTGGTGATAATGAACTCTGTTGAAAGTTTCACTGAGATGATTGAGCATTCTCATAACCAGTGGTTTGATCTCTGAAATTGGTAGATTGTCTCAATTTTGTTTAATTATTTTTTTTCAGTTTTGTTCTGTTCTTAAATTTAGGACATGCTTCTTTGTCTTCTCCTTTTGGCTGTCTTTCAGTGTTTCTTTCTATGTATTAGGTAGAGCTGCTATTTGTTACTGGTCTTGATAGAATGGTCTTAATGTAGTAGGTGTCCCCTGGGGCCTAGCCGCGTCATCTCCCAGGTCATCTGAGGAGAGTTCTTCCAGTATATCCCTTGTGTGGGCTGTGTGTGTCCTCCTGGTGTAGTTGACCATTGTCACAGCAATGGGAGTGATTGACCCTCATGCTGATTTGTTGTGAGGACTGGCTATGACTACAGCGGAGGAGCTGTTGAGCTGTTCTCAAATCCTATAGAGAAGGATTTGCTTTTGCTGGCTCTGATGTCTCCCCAATCTGCCCTTTTGGTGTGTCATGTATGGAAGTGATTGGGTGATGCTCTGGTGTGGTCTGTAGCTGACCACTGGGTGTGTTGGTTTAGAGGCATCTTGGCAAGGGCTCCAGTGCAGGCTAAGCTCAGCTGCTGCCTTTCTTGGTCTCTTTTACAGCTCATTCCATCCATTTCATTTTAAACGTAGGGCCTTTCCCTCTTCTTAATATAGTAGCTCTCATCTGAATTAACTACTTTTATTGTCACTCTGTCTAGATTGAATGCAGATTTCTATCTTTAGTCCACACCTTTCTTCTGAGCTCTACCTATAAAACCCATTGCCTACTCAAATCTCTCTTCCTTTGTGTCAGAAATTCTTCAACTCAGCATATCCCAAACTGAATTCATAACTTTTCTGTGCACACAACACTGTTCTCCTCCTGCTTTTATGTCCAAAGTGTTACTACAACCTGCTAGTGTTAATTTTTGGATATATCTCCAACTGATCCTCTGTATTCCTGCTCTATCTATATCATCCTAGTCTTGTTGTCATCATTTCTCATATGGACCACTAAATGGATCACCTGCATCCACTCTGGATTGTGTTCATTATATTTTCCATATTTTAACCAGTCATTTGAGTGTCAGTTGTACCATGTCACATCTCCATTAAAAGTTTCTATTGATTTTATGATCAAACTGAACTTCTACAGTTTGCTAAAACTCCACTGTTCCAATTTGCTAAAATATTTCAGTAGCCCTAGTAGCAAGTGAAGCACCCTCTCTTTAATATCATTTTAGGACAATTTAGTCTCATCATTTTTACTAAAAACCACAGATAATAGATATCTTAACCTTTAAAGCATAAAGAATAAATATTTTGTAGCCAAAGACACTGAATATATAGCCAAAGACACTGAAATAGAGGACAGGCTGACAGTGACCAGAGGGGAGGGAATTTCAGGGGAATTTCAGGGGAAAAGGGAAGGGTTTACAGGAACAAGTATAAAGGACACATGGACAAAAACTAGGAGGTTGGAAATGGGAGGGAGGTGGGGATGGATGGGTGGGTGGGCTGGAATGGGAGTAAAGGACAGAAAACTGTACTTGAACAATGATTAAAATAAAATTAAAAAAACATAAAGAATAAATATACAATGAAGATCTCCAAGTTCTGTCCTCCAGTATTGTCATAAAGTGTGTGTCTTTTTGGATTGGTTGAGAAAGCTGAGGTATGTTCTACTTGGAAATGAGTGGGTGAAGTGTTGAAATAGGCTAGAGGATGTGTTGGAATTTCAGTAAGTTCAGATTTTACTTGAGATCATGTTAAATAATGTAAGATTGTATTTTTAGGCTTATCAATTTTGCCTGTCTTTCACAGTTAAATTATTGTCAATTTTATTAAGGACAGTTGGTATCAATTACCAGTTTAATGAACCCCAAATATCAGCTGGTTTTGCATTCACTTTCAGGTTATTAATGTATTAATGTACTTGTGACATTGGAAAACCACTATTAGTTAAATCAGTCATCACCCATACCAGCAATTAGAAATTCAGTGGGAAGAATATTTTCCTATCTGTTGTAGGTTGATTGAGGTATTATAACATTTTTCTCAAATATTTCATCAGTGTTTGTGCAATAAATTTGTAGCATTATTAAATTCCTATAATATTGCAGACATTTTATTTTATAACACCTCATTTAATCTTCACAAATTTGTGCTGGGGTTTTTGCTATTCATTTTTGTTCATTCATTAGAATTTAAGACTAAGCTAACTGGTCAATAAAAACCTCTAGGATTTGAATAGAATTGCTCCATTTCTTTAATATTAATGGTTACCAAACTGTAGTGATTCCAGCACCAGCAACATCAACATCACTTGAGAACTTGTTAGAAATGCAGATTCTTGGGCCCCACCCAGACCTACTTAATTAGAAACTCTGGGATGGAGCTCAGCCATAGATGTTTACTATGGCCTCCAGATGATTCTGATGCACATTAAATACTGAGAACCATGGTGTATACCTCTTATAGTCCATAGATAGGACAAGCTACTAACATCTTTCTTCTTCTTCTTTGACTCACTAATTTTTGGCTACTAAGGCAAAATAAGCAGTAATTCAAAGTTTTATTTTAACTTACTAAGCAAGAGATAGTAGACTTAATTAACATTTAGCATCCCTAGTTATATTTAGTATAACATGCAATCAAAAGGTTCAGATGTCTATAAATGAATTGAATGTTTTTGTTGCATAAAGTATATTTAACTTCAAGTGTCCTGTGCTAAAAGTTTAATTTTATTTCATTATGGAAGCCTAATGACTCTCCAGTTCTCAGGTTGAATTACCCAGGAAAGAAACTTATAACAAATTTGTTCTTGGAGGAGAATTCTCTTGTAATCTGTGTGGAAGCCGAGCAATTCTTTTTAGACCTCTGCTCCACCCTCACTGGAGAGGAAAAGGTAACCCTTACTGCTGTTGGAGTCTGTGGAGTGGGGACTTGTTAGAAATTAGCAATGGGAGACCAGGTGTGGATCCTAGGTTTGGGGCATGCTGGTGGTGAATTGATTTGGACATCATTGCTGTGCTATATTTTTGGTTGAAAGGAACTATTGCTTATGAAGAAATCCACTCTGTGTTCTGAAACTAATTGTAAATGAGATTTTGGGATACAGTTTCCCGCCCCCCTCATTAGAGATTAACTGTGTTTGATTCTAGGGGATAAACATGGTTATGTAAATATTAAACTTTAGTGAAGATCTATTTGCGGGAGTGAGGTAATAGCAGTAGACAAAGGAAACCCTGAAATGTATCCCTGATTGCACTTGTCTTTAGTCAGAGCATCATCATTCAGTTGTTTGATATTTAAAAAAAAAAAAAAAAAGGTTGGGAGAGAAACATACGAATTACAACTCAAAATTCTCATATGAAATTAATCTCATTCAAATTGCCTAACCCCGACATAAGAGCTCATACAGTCACTGAAAATATACTTAAGTGTTGATCTCCTGCAGGCTGACCCAGGGGTAAACAAGGTTAACAGGGATGCTTTGAAGCAGCTTTAGATGGACAGTGTGAGATGCGTGAGTTGCACAGGTGCCAGGGCCTGCTAACCCCCCTGTTCCAGCATTAGTAGTCCTTGTTGATAACCAACAGTTCTTAGTAGGTACTTTCTCCATGAAAACTGGTCTGTCCTGCTTACAGGGGAATTATCCCTGCTCTTGATCTGTGAATGCTGTTACTTGCCCTTAAATAGCTGTGATTTAGAGAGCTACCACTCAGGCATTAATGTAGTTCAGGGAGTGAAAAACAGAAGGCTCACCATATGAGGTAAGTTAATATATGTAATTGGGGATACTGCAAGTTGAATTCTTTGGAGGAAAAGTGCTTTACAAATTGAATACATTAATAAAGACTATCATTATCAGTTTACTTTTTTTAAAAAGATTTTATTTATTTATTTTAGAGAGAGAAGAAGCGGGGGGGGGGGAGAGAAACATCAGTGTGAGAAACATTGATTGGTTGCCTCCCGAACATGCCCCAACCTGAGACTGAACCTGCATCCCAGGCATGTACCCTGACCAGAATCGAACCTATGACCTTCTGCTTTGTGGGACAACACCCAACCAAACCACACTGGCCAGGGCTCATTAGTTTACTCTTGATATAAAGAATAAGGCCAAGGGATACATATACATCTCTAGCTTGCAATCCGAGATGTTTTCGTATCTTAGGTAATAAATACTTGTAGCAGGTATTAGCTTTTAACTAAAAGTATGTGCTCAGAGACTCCCCCCAGAATAGTTTGTCTTCCGACATGCTGCA
>CM052539.1:134160408-134184047 GCA_028533065.1 Trachops cirrhosus | reverse complement strand
GTATCTTAGGTAATAAATACTTGTAGCAGGTATTAGCTTTTAACTAAAAGTATGTGCTCAGAGACTCCCCCCAGAATAGTTTGTCTTCCGACATGCTGCATTGCTCTGGGGTTGGTGGCAGCTTAATAAAATATGTGAGTGTTCAGTATGGAGCTGTTAAGTTATTTATTCCTCTTCTGATACTGCATGCATGAACTGCCACTGTTTGATGAATCACTGAAGAGAATGGGAACTGACAAACAACTCTTCTTTTAGCAGTTGGTCACATTGACAGCATCAATAGAAAAACACATCATGGGTTCTAAAATGCCACATTTTCACCATTTACGCTGAATAAGACATGAAGCCCTTTAAGGAAAGCAGTAGTACGTTATCATTAAGGGCCAGATGACAGAGAGACGAGTGTGCTTTGAACTCTCTCAAGTCATCATTCTTAATTTCTGTGCTCTTAGATGGAAGGCCCACACACATGGGCTTTGAGCAAGGCACAGACTATTGCACCTTTTAAAGTCGCATTGATAGATTGGTTTCATCAACTCCCATCCTGGCTTCCGCCCATTGGGAAAGTCTCCTGTTCTCATTAGGGTCCTGTAATGTCTGCAGCTGACATTGTTCTCATGCAAATAGAATGACACAGAAGATAAGTGCCATGAAAATTCAATCCCCCCACTATCATTACCCTTTTTCTCTTAGTTACTCCCATGTCTGTCTGCAGGAGGTAATGTGTTCAATCTGCTGGTACTTTTGCAAAGATGATTGCTACGTTTTCGAAATGAATTTCCCAGCTATTGCACTAGGGGGTGTTTTAGCAGGTTCCCTGGTTTTCCTAATGCAAAGTTGGCAGCAATCCTGGCCCAGTTCTTCCACAGTGGATTTTTACTTTGGGGAATGCCTGGTTAATAGAACATGCATCCATTACTTTCCATTTTTCAGTCATCGACACCTGTGAAGTACAGCTGGTGATTTGTTTAATGTTGTCTGGGAAATAAAAATAATGTGCCTACACGTCCAAATTGAAGGACAAAAAACTACTATCAAAAGATGCATAATAATATTTCTCTGTAGTCTATTCCCAAACTTGGACAATTTAATAAGAATGTAAATTTCAGGGTAGGTCTTACAAATATATTGAAATTATAAAAATGTTTAAGTTAAATATATTTTAGAACTTGGGAGAATTCTAACTTGGGCTCATCTGAAATTTGAGAGAACCAATGGGGTATATTTCATATTCCCTTACTCAATCCTATGCTTTATACATATTTTAAGTGTCTTCAACAATGGGGTTAAATATGTTTATTTTATCATCAATGACCAATCGTGCTGTAGTGATTTTTTGTTTCTTCTGAAATTATGTCCCCCATCTTAATTAGTAAGGGAGTTAGCTGGAAGAAAGAAAAAGATAAATAGATGACCTAGAGATTAAAAAAAATATAGAGATAACAGATTTGTGTACGTGTGTCATTCACATCAAACATAGTGTGTGGATTATACTTTCTCTGGTGATTATTCTAATAGCAATTGTGAAAGACACACATTTCAGTGTCTTTTACAGAAAATATTTCCTAAGTAAATAGAAATGTGCTTTCTCAGTGATTAGGGAAAGCTCTTTACATATGGTAGCATTTTATGTATGAAAGGGATTAAAAGTTTTCAAAAATCTCAACACTTATTTGAGAAGAATATTGGCACAGTTATTGTCTATAAACGATAACTGTGAACAAACTATGAAGCTAGTGAATGAATGTATTTGTGCTATTTTGTTTACATGATCATGAGATCTTTTCATTGGATTAATGCATTAGATGCTTCAGCCATTTCATTTATTACGGAAATATACTCATTTCTCAAATATATCCCAAAAGTTGAAGTTGTTGATATAATAAAAAAAGAGAGAAATAAAGTTATTTCTTCACCTGAGTTATTTTGTTGTATAAACTGATATATGTAGTGTAGTTTAGTAATTAGGACGAAACTGTGCAGAATTTCTGTGGGCCGTGTCATGCTGTTTAGGTGTGGATAGGTGCCAACATGTGGTACCGGAAATTACATTTGAACTACAGCTTTAGTACTGCTGCTTCAAGTTAGACATTGAGCATATAATTACTGCATTCTTGGTATGTAATTACATGGCTTACAGGTTATGTTGACCTGGAGAAATACTGATACCGTAATTTTAAATTAAAAAGTAGAACTTGCATGTGAAACTGTATGTTGATATTGAATGACTTGTAATGTGAGTTTGGGTTCCTGAGGAATAATTTATTATTGTGATAACTTATATGGAATTAAAATATGTAAAGTGTTATTAAAGCCTCCTTTATGACTGAGTGGGCAACTGGCTCCACAGATAGGTAAAAGGAAGTTTCCAGTGAGTGTAAACTCATTGCTAATGGCAAACTGCCCTCCCTGTAAGCTTCATGGCCTGCAGCCCTTGGAAAGGTAGAGCCAGCAGAGCACGACTGCCAGGGCATCTCGGGCCTGGGGCTTTCAGTTGTTTGTGTAGGTGCTGAGAAAAAATGCATTATGACCCAAATAATAATTATGTATTTGGAGTTGGATTTTTGCATCTGCATAAAAATTTCCATCTTCCATAAAATGCAACCTCAGCATCATTTTTAGAATGCTTCATTTGTACATGGCACCAGGACCACTCAACTATTTGCTTCATTTGACTATGGTGCCACTATTTTTAGTTTAATATAGTAGTATATGTTTCCAGTGACCACTCTTTGAGCAGTGTTTCAACTCTTTATTAAGGATAAGTGTGTGTACCTATTCTTGATATTAAAAGTAAGGTTAAAACATTATAAGTTATTTTCCATTTTGGAGTAGTATACCACCTTTGTATACTTTTGCATGACATGATAAAAGTAATTGAGTTTAGTTTATATAGTGATGCTATAACAATTTGGTTTTGTTTTCTGAAATGTAGCACAAAGATTCTATTTTTGACTCCTCTTAAGAAATCAGATTTAAACGTTAAAACTTCAGTTTGAAAATTAATAAATTGGCTTTCATTTACCCCATGTGTTCTCTGTAAATATATTTTCTTCCTTTTGTCTCTCTGTGGCAAGCAGGGATCATTGTTTCCCTCATTCTGTTTTGCCCCCTCTCCCTTCTCTCTTGCCCCATTCTTTGCAGTTGCATTTTTTTGTTTGTTTGTTTATTTATTCATTTATTTATTTTGGACTGAAACATGTAGGGTTTTTTTTCTGGACAAAAGTATTCCAGATAATTTTCAAATTAGTAACTTCATTCGAATTATATGAGAAGTGATTACTTGAAAATAATTCAGGAACAGAACTTCTCTGTTGAAAATGCAATAGTACCAATAATGTGTATAAAAGTAATCTCTTTCTAAAGAAGGTGTAGATTAGTCCATCCACATTTTCTTGAATTCAGTGTATAAATATGTGAGAGTTAAGCTCACCAAATTTTAACTTGGGATATTTCTAAACTTTCTTAAGTCATAGTTCACCAGTATTACAAAAATTAGGACATATGACAGAAAAGTATTCTCTGTAAAACCTGATAGCTTAAAAAAATAGTTTAAGAATAAATTTTATGGACAATACAGTAATAACAACATGATAGTGTATATTTATAGTATACTTTATTTTCACAGTTTAAGTTTTGAAATTGTTGGGAGCTTTTAATAGATAATTCCGATTGGAAAATGAATATTAAATTTTGGCTTGACAAATATTGATCTTCACATTTAGAGGTCCTCCATACAATGAATGATTATAAAAGTATTATGTTAGGGAAAAAGCTACCATTGTCTTCTGCACTTAATTAAAATAACTTAAAACAGATAGACAGCTATGTTTCCATAGGCAGCATCCAAGAGCTTCCACCGCACAGCCGCCAAGTTCAGTGTCTTACTGTGTTCCTGAAACATTGCTCATGGAAACAGTGCACACCTGCGCCTGTGTCGCTTCCTCCCTGGTTAAAAGCCATAAGACATAGAACATCAAAAACAATCCCCTCCTGTATGAATTAAATAACTTACGTTATAAACAATATGCATTTCCCTTCTCTATTAAACCTACAAATAATTTAAAACATTAGTCCAAAAGATGTGTGTGTTGGGGGTGGGGCACTAGAGGTGGGAGAGACTCAAAATCCTCCAGGTCATGATTTAAGAGCATTCATTGCCTTGCAGATTTCAGTAGTCATTACAAGTTGTGTTTTTCTTGAATCTATACAACGCTTTTCCATGTCCCAATGTCAACAATCGCTGGCTTTGAAAATGTGTATATTTAAGCCTTTCTTTTTGCCATCTAAACGTGATATAGGACTAGAAAACCTGCAGATGCACTTTACAAATGTTATTTTACATTGTATGAATCTTCACATATTTCTGTGAATGAGAGTTAATTACTGCTATAAGGTAAAGGCTTGACTAATTCGGCCGATGGTCTTGCTAATTATTAAACTGTTAATTTACAGAGAGATTTCAGCAATCCTGTGGCATGCAATGTTGTAGGCCACTCATTTCACAATGCTGTGAATTTTAAAACTCACAGCATTTTAAAACTCACAACAAACTGACCTCGTCAAAGAGGTCAGCTATACTTGCTAGCATCTTTTCAGGGACTTCCTGCTATTTTCTTTGGTAGTACCTTGTCATGTCAGGTTAGAGCACTTACTATAATTTGAAATCATAACTGCATGTTCATTTGTTTAATGTTTGTTTCCTCAACTTGACTGATAGTTCTGTTTTTTTCACCAACTTACATCTAATACTTAGAAATGGTCAGGGCACATAATAAGTGCTCAGAGAAATTTGTGTTGGATTTGCATGGTTTATGGTAGTTTAATTAAATATCTTACCATTAAATTTAAAAAAGACCATATTTTTTGGGTTATAAGATGCACTTTCCCCCCAAATTTGGGAGGAAAGTGGGGTGTGTCTTATAGTCCTAATGTAGCTTTACCTTTATGTTGGTGAAATATTATGTTATTAATGTTATTAAATATTTTACCACATTTTTTGCTTCAAATTTTTTCCCTGTTTTCCTCCTTGAAAATCTAGGTGCATCTTATGGTACGAGAAATAGGGTAACCTACATTTTAAGCTTTTTTTCTGGCATAGCCAAAAAGGTTTCATTTGAAGGATGGACAGATAGCTAGACAGGCCTATGCATGGATAAATATAGATATATTCATGTGCACACAGAGTTCTCTTCTTATGATGCAACAGATTTTAATCAGCCAGATGCTTCTTCAATTCCATGCTGCCCAGAAAAAGGCTGATAAAAACAACCCACTATCTTACAGAAACATGTATAGATAAAATGGTATGTGGATGTCAGTATCCTGACTGTAATATTATATTATATGTCAGCAGGATGTGGTCATTGGTGGAAACTAGGTACAGGGTACATGGTGTTTCTCTGTGTTATTTATTATAACTACATGTGAATACACAAGTAACCTTAAAAAGTTTAATAAACGAGGCACATTGCATTTATGAAATAATTTTACCTAATGAAGAAAATGAATAATAAGACAACTTTTTTTTATTCATTAATGAGAAATACAACAGTTTTTACTACTACTTTGGCAGTATGTTCTTTATATGTTCTTTGATTGTATTCGTTTGGCAGTTGGGGCCATTCTGTGTCCATAAATTGCACATTTGAAGCATTGGGCTGAGTTGGGAGAAATTTAAAAAATCAATGGTGTCTGTTAATACATGCATTTTCTACGTTGCCTGATTCCTAGATTTGGGGAATTTTTAATTAGAATATAACATCCAAGAAGGAAAGTTAAAAGAAATAATAAATATTCACCCTAAAATATTTTTGCAAACAGAATACATCTGTGCAACCAGCACCAAAATCAAGAATAGACCAAGGAACCTCTGTCCTGACTTCTCACTCCATATATTGAGTATACCCACTTTTATCCTCACTTGTCAATGTGCAGGAGATTTCAAAGAGTAGTGTTTAAGTAATCATTATCCTTCATCTAAATGCAGTATTTGTGAGATTTTGTCAAACTCTTTATTCATACATATCATTTAAAAGCTACTTGCAGCAGGTGACACTTTACCCTTTTGTACTGTCTTAACATTTTAAAATAACTCTTTCTTTTCCAATTACAGTTGATATACAATATTATATTAGTTTAAGGGTACAATCTAGTGATTAGACATTATATAACTTACTAAGTGATTATCCCAATCAATCTAGTACCCATATAACACCATACATAGTCATTAGAATATTGACTATATTCCCTATGCCATGATTTACATCCCCATGACTATTCTGTAACTACCAATTTGTACTTCTTATACAGTTCACCTTTTTCACCTATCTCCTCATACCCCCTCCAATCTGGCAACTGTCAAAATTTTCTCTGTATCTATGAATCTGTGTCTGTTCTATTTGTTTGGTTATTTTATGCCTTTTTTTTCAATTCAGTTGTTGATAGGTATGTATTTATTGCCATTTTATTATTCATATTTTCATTTTTTTCTTCTTCTTTTTAAAGATGATCCTTTAACATTTTATGCAATACTGGTTTGGTGGTGATAAACCCCTTTAGCTTTTTCTTGTCTGGGAAGCTCTTTATGTTTTTTTTTTAATTATTATTCTAAATGATAGTTTTGCTGGGTAGAGTAATTTTGGCTGTAGTTCTTTACATTACATCACTTTGAATTTTTCTTGCTAATGCCTTCTGGCCTGCAAAATTTCTGTGAAGTAATCAGCTGACAGCCTTTTGTTACCTCCCTTATAGATAACTAACTCCTCTCACCACTTTTAAGATTCTTTGTCTTCAGCCTTTGGTATTTTAATTATGATGTGTCTTGGTGGAAGCCTCTTTGGGTTCACCTTGTTTGGGACTCTCTGGGTCTCCTGGATTTGCATATCTAATTACTTCATCAGGTTAGGGGAGGTTTCTGCCATTTTTTCACACAGGTTTTCATTTCCTTGCTCTCTCTTTTCTTTTGGCAACCCCATGATGCCAATATTGTTATCCGTGAAGATGTCCCAAAGGCTTCTTATTTTATCCTCATTTTTCTGGAATTTTTTAAATGCTCTAATTGGGGGTTTTCTGCTTCTTTATCTTCCAGATCTCTGTTTGAGCCTCTGCTTCAGCTACTCCACCATTGAGTCCCTGTAATGTAATATTTATTTCAGTTAATGTATTTTTCACTTCTGACTGGTTATTTTTTATGCTATCTTTGATTTGACATTTCCTATCTTTTTGTTGAAGTTCTCACTCAATTCATCTGCTCTTCCTATTAGTTAATTGAACATCCTTATAACCAGTGTTTTAAACCCTGCATCTAGGAGATTGCTTGTCTGCATTTTGTTTAACTTTTTTTCTGGAGTTTTGTTCTGTTTTTTCATTTGGGACATATTTCTTTTTCCCATAATTTTGGTGGCCTCCCTGTGTTTGTTTCTGTGTTTAGGTAGAGCTGCTGTGTCTCCTGGGCTTGGTAGGGTAGCCTTATGTGGTATGTCTTATAGGGTTCAGTGGCACAGCCTCACCCTAGCTGGATGCTCCAGGTGTGCCCCTGTGTGTGGACTGTGTGCACCTTCCTGTTGTAGTTGACCCTTGATTGCTCTTGTCATGTCAGTGGGAGAGATTTACCCCCTGGCTGATTAGCTGCAAAGACGGGCTGCGCCCACTGACATGTGGAAATTCAGCTGTGCAGAAGCCTGCACCACAAAGCAGGACTTCCTTCAGTGGGGCTGTGTGGGCCTTGCTGAGTCCACCCCTTGAGTGTGTCTTGTGGAGGTGGTTGAATGGTAGTGCTTTACCATGATCTGAAGCTGAGCACCACGTGAGCTGGCTCTGGGATCTCCTGAGAGATGCAGGTCAAGGCCCCTCACCATCTGTGTTCTAGCTGGGGCATCTAGTTTGAGCTACAAACAATCTTCAGATGGTAGCTACCTGCTGGCTTGGAGGTGACCAGAAGAGGCAAAGCTATGAACCAAAATTGACGTCCACTGGTGTTGGGCCTGGGGCCACTTAGTGAGAGATACAGAGCCAGATGCTGCTTGTTTGAGAGATTTTAGGAATGTCTGAAGCATAAGCAAAGATAGGCCATTTGTATGGAAAAGCCACTGGAAATGGCTTGGGTTGGGCAGGGTCTAGGGAATCACCAGGACAAGGCTAATGGTGTTAGCCAGGTTGATGGATGGATATTCAGATATGGTACCCACTTCCTGGCTCTGAAGGGGAAAGGCTCAGAAAAGGAGCAATAGCCTCTGCCAGCAGTTCTGTCTGGAAGAAAGACAGATTCAGAAAGGCTACCCCTCTAGGCCTCACTCTGAAACCAGACAATTCACTTCCTCCCCAAATATCCCTGGTGCCTTTTGAGCTGCTGTCCTAGCCCTGGAGCTCAGAGGGAGTGTGTCTGAATAAGTCTATGTGTGGGCCCTTTAAGAATAACACCTGGGAGTCCAGAACTCCTCTCTCTCTATCAGCCTCAATCCCCACTGGTTTTACAGCCAGAACTTATGAGCTATTCTCGTCCTGTCACTGAAACCCTGAGCTGTGGGGCCTGGTTTGGGCCCAAGAGAGGCCCGCCTTGTTCTTCAGAGAGTACTTCTCTTTAGCTTTCAGTTGATGCTGAATGATGGTTGTTCTGTAATTTGGTTGCAATTTTGATGTGCAGTTTCTTGTGGGAGGACGCCAGTGCCACGTTTACCTATGCGGCCATCCTTACAGGATGCCTGACACTTTACCCTCAAGTACTCCAGCGTGTATCTCCTAGGAACAAGAGCATTCTCTCCCATAATTTCAATAAAATTTCACACTCAGAAAATTAAAAGTTGATACAGCACCATTATTTAACAAATTGTTTATATCCAGTATTTCTGGTTGTTTCAATTATATCCATTTTCATTTTTTGACAGAAGATCCAATTCAGAATCATGTATTGCTTTTAATTATCATAATCCTTTGAATTCTCTTTTTTTTAACCTTTGAAAGCTTTTCACTTTTTCTTGTCTTTCACAACACAGAAGATTTTAAGGAGTCTAGGCTTATTGTTTTATGTATTGATGTCTCAAATATATTTATGTCTTAAACAGAAATGAGTTACCAATTTGGACTCCTTACTGTATGTGACATCTTAAGAGTTCTTTTTTTAGTATAGTTTAGCATCTGGCCCATGTTAGATAATAAACAGATGATCTGGTGATAGGTTCACTGGACTTTCAGGTAGAAAACCTGTGTTCCAGCTCTGTTACAAACTGCATGAACTTGGGCAAGACTGGTGGCAACTTTAGATTTTAGATTCATCAGTGTTGGGATTCATTAGATTCCCTTCTGCTGTTGAAATTGTGTTAAGTTTATGTTTGAATGATAATATATTTGAAATTAGTGTTATTACTGTGAAATAAAAAGTAAGTCAGTGCTTCCTCACCTGTTGCTTTGGTTAGAGTAGCCATTAGCCCTACAAACTTGTGAATGTTATTCATGATTACCAAAGAATTTCAGAACATTATGGATTAAATTCATGCTATAAAAATTCTATACAACTGGTCTAATTTAAACTTCTAAGCTGCTAAAACACTTTTTGAAGTGCTGGCTGGCCTCACTGACAAGTGTACTCTCTTTGTCATATCCTTCCTTCACAGCCTACCTGGGAACTTTCTGTTTGCCTTGAAGTCCAAGCAGAAGAAGGGCTAGTGGAGTGGCCGTTAAATCTATATATGTATTATTTTTCTATGTATTTAGTTTCATAAATATATAAATGATTTTTTGTACTCTTCAAAAATCACTCAACTTTTTTTTGTAATATTAGACCATAGGGAAAGTATAGTAGAGTAGATAAAACAAAATAAAAAAAAAAACATGTATTTTCTCCAGGGAGTACATTAGCATTGTTGCAATAGTGGATACTTTCTAAAAACATATGACACATTAGCCCTTAGATCTCCATACTTCAAAATTTTGTTTTATTTTTATGGAAGGTCCTATGCACCTTGCATCAGAATTACTGGAATGTGGAACCTTTTCTCTAATTGTCTGCCAGTAGGGTTGACGTGATGTTTCTCTGCTGAAATAACTTTATTGTTTTCTGTAAAACATTAACATAGCAAAATTCTGAGCTTGTAAATGTGGGACTTGTCTTCCTTTTGATCAGAAAAAACGAAATCCGTAATTCAAATGAGAAAAGGTAGTGGTCTTAATTCAGAGCCTGAAAATGTGTTGTATCGTGCCACTTAGGTACTCAGAGGATTGATTCCAAACATCCCCATTAAGATATCGATTGTGTCTGCTTAGTAAAGCCGAGGGTGCAGTAAACCCCTCAATAACTGTTATCCCATCATTGTACCAGGGTTTCCACAATAATCCAACTTTCAAGCATTTTTTTTTTACCTTCTGCCCCAAATACACGATGAATTTAATGGCAGAATGACTTTAACCAATACAGGTTTGGGTTAGTCTTGTTAGTCTTGGTCTTAAGAAATCTTATTATAAAGGAAAACATCATGGCTTTGTGTAATTAAAAGGGATATCAATATATAATCTTCTTTTTTTAATGGAGTCATATGGCTTCCAGGGGGAGTATTTGTCCACTTAATTACATTTGTAAAGTTACAGTCTTATATACTAGCAGGAAGTGTAAAAAAAAAAAGGTATGTTTGAGATTTTCCTCAGTTTGCTCATTTCTTTCACCCTGGAGACCCAGACAGTGGAGCTGTTGGGCCGGGGTACATCCCTTCCACCTGTGGCCATACTGGCATCCTTACTATGTCACGTATACTCTTTAATTGTTCTTTCTTGTCTTCTCATTAGAATGTTACACCTTTATAGCTGATACCGTCGATTTCATTTTTTGTCTAAACACCTAGTAAGTGTGTAACCCATAGTAGGGAGTATAAAACAGACAAAATGTCAGCTCAATCAGGGAATGATTTAATGTTTAAATGAAAAAAATAGTGCAGTTTCACCCTCATGGAGGGTTCCCTTTGCTTCCTGCCACATGGAATACAACTTGACCCCTTAGGAGAGGACCGAACTGGTGCTGGAGTGGACAAGCTTGCTTGTCTCCACCTTCTCTCATCTATGGGAATGTTTTCTCCTAGGTTTAGATAACTGCCTTTTTGTGCCAAGTTTTTTTCTGTCTTCACGTGCCAACAGGAAAATGGGGAACAACAAAACTTCCATTTCCAGTGTTCAGAGGAGAAAGCTGATCATAGAAAAAGGATTTTCTTCCCCTGCTTGTATAATAGTTTGGTTTTATTTATGCATATTTAAATGGAAAACATTCAGATTCCAGCTTCTAAAAATGTAAATATGCTAAAATATATGTTTGTTTAGCTTATGAATGAGTCATTAGGCTATGGTACAGAAAAAATGTATTTAACTTTGTTAGTTTAAAAACTTCACTTGGATTTTTAAAAAAGTGTTTTAATGTTCTTAATGTGATGTTTCAAATTCCTCTGACTAAAATAGTTCTCTGTTTCATTTTTGTCTTCAAATTTATCAGGCTTTAATAAACCTTTGTCATTACTTACCATACAGAAGCTCTAAATTACAGCAAACTAAAAAGAGATAATAAGACTTTTGACTTTCCAACATCTTTGTGAATTAACTTTACTATCAGAACTGGATTTAGTCTCCCAGAAAGAGTGTTTCCATTAATATTAATACAATTTTATATAATAAATAGAATTCAAGTATATGCAGTTGGAATGTTGTCAATATTTTGTCTGAAAATTGCTTTGCTACCTGTAAGTCAGTCCTGCTTACCATTTCAGTGAAAACTTTTTTTCTGTATCCATGACAGTGCTCGAACTAGAAACCTGCTTTGGTAATGGCTGCCTTAATGTTTGCTCTTCTCTCTCTTTCTCTCTCTCCTTTTTTTTTAAATTTTAAAGATAAAGGTCACTCTAAGAAGGTGGTTCATGAGTTAGAAGTGTTCCAAAAGGTTGGAGTTTACATTTGAAATAGGAACAGTTCTCTACAAAGGGAGGGAGTTGGTCAGGAGCCTTCCCCCCACCACCCACTGTACCCCCGGGTCCTCCAGAGGCTCCAGGAGGTGGGATAGGATATGACAGTGATGAGTTTCCCTTGACTGGCTCCTTCCTTTGTACCTAAATCCGGCCCAGAAATATAGCAGCTCGTCCTGCTCCCAGACTGACACCAGGGAAGCTTCACAACTAACCAAGTGAGTGATCCAGAATGATCCTTTAGCCACTGTATTCTCTCCAGAGCTGACACCTGTCACTTCTAAAGAGTGTACTTGCTCTGTCGCTGTAGCTGAATCCTGCCTTTTCTCTGTCCCCTCTCATATTCTGCCTAGGTGGCATCATTGGGGTGGTTTGCCCCATGTTATTAAATCAGTGTCCTTATGAACTAGATCATTTTTTGTTTATGCCCAAAAACTTGAAATTTTCATATAGTCATTGGGTATACAACAAAAAACAATCCAATATGTGTTTCTTTTTTAAAAGAAAATAAACATGTACATGTATGAGCATAGACCTAATTACATATATTTGTAATTGCTGATAAAATATTGCACATAATGGTCATACAGCTACTACTTTAGAACATTTTAAATGAAAAGAATCCCTAAGATTCTGTGAGTTAGGGAAAGGGCTTTGAGCATAGCCAGGCAGTGATCATGGCCATTAGTTATTTGTTTTTATTTAAAAATACGTATCTTCTCTGTGATACACATATTACTTTAGTAGAAAGCTGAACCTGAATCAATTGTATATTACCTGTTGTTATTTTGTCATAATGTGATTTATATGTAAATAACATTGTAGAATCCCTTAACTTTTAGAGAGGGGTTACGGAAAAATATCTGTAAAAATTATCCATCCAAAAGTTTGGGCATCAGTGCATCCTTTGGATTGATTTATAACCAAAATGGGGACATGTGGGTGAACAAGAGGCCTTGTACTGAACTTGGCAAGCTCAGAAGAGGCCTGTATGGTGGGCCTTACAAACTCAGAGACCTAAAGTAAGCACATAGGATGGTCTGAAATTAAACTTCTAACTAAAAGCAAATCACGGTAAGTAATCATGTCCTAGGCCAGTGTAAGGGTCAATTCTTACCTTAATTGAGCCTGTCTACTGTGTTTTTGCATCTATGATAACAAGCCTTTGGCATATCAGGGTAATTTCCCTTTCCAGACCCCCCGAGGCATAATCTCCCACCAGAGCAGAGACCACCAAATCTCCATTGTTGTTATTGTTATCATGTCAATTGTTAATTATCCTGTACCCACCACTATAGAAGGTGTATGTGTCAGTTTTACTTTTTATCCAGTCCCAGAGATTTCCCCACTTTCCTTTTTCCCACCTCCCTAATCTATTCCCAGTGGACTTCATGTGATCCCCCTTAAGCCTCCTCCTTTGACTGTAATGTATAAAATAAGGGGCAAAACTGCCATTTTCTCAATCCATTGAGATTTTGCTTCCCAGCAATTGTCCTCAGTTTGGCTCAAATAAACTCATAAAAATTTTTAAAAAAAATTTGGCAAGCCACAGATCTTCATGACTATACATTTATGTCTCTTCCATGTTTGTGTATTGATGACATTAAAAATAAAATAGCCAATACACAATGGGGATTTTTCTACACCCTCCCAAATGAGTGTGTTAAATCTTATTTTAAATTCTAGCGAAGCAAACAAGGACCACAAGGTGTTTGTAATTGGGGGTATTAAGTGCAAAATACAAGTAGAGGTCCTTAAAAGGTACAGAAAAAGTCACTTTCCTATTGATTGGACTGTGGTGGGATAAATGTGTGGCTTCTGCCCTTAATGGAAGCTGATTGTTCGGGGATGTGCCAGCGGGACTGGTCGATTCTTGAGCTGTTGTTTACTGGGAAGGACAATATCAATTTTCCAGAGGGCTGATTGGTGGGATGTCAGGGCTGTCACCCTTTCCTCCTCCTCATCACTGACAGACAGCCCAGTGACAATTACCAGTGATGGCACATTGCCTGCTCTGGCATATACACTAGAGGATATAACCGGCAAACAAAAAAAAATAGGAAAGCAGTCCTGTAAAAAAGATATAATCAGCAGTTGTCAGGACTGGTTACATATATGATGTCTGAATAACAGGGCCACAGTATATTGCCTGAACTGCTGATGTAAATGTGCAGCCTGCTTTATCAGGCTTGGAAAACTCACCTTGGGATATTCTTAGTGGGTAGACTTAATTGTCGGCATCTTTTCTAATTGGAGATTTAACACCAGAACAAAAAAAATTATCTTATTTATTTCTAATTAAAATAGGCTTTGGGGAATTTAAATGGGCTTGAAAGTATTTTTTGTTTTAATAGCAATTATTACATTTGTAGTGTGGCAAGTAGTTAGACAGACATGAGCAGAGCAAAGGTTACCAGAGCAGAAAGCCCTGGGTGCCGAGCTATGGGCAAAACTGGGAGAAGAAGGACTGACGCCAGGTGACCTTTTCTTTCCTAGCATATTGCTGTTGGTCATGCGGTTTAGACCCCCACCTCTCATACTGTTGGTCATGGGGTTTGGACCATCCCCTGTCCTTTCCTCCCTACAAATATCTAGGCCACAGTTGTGTTTCAGCTTCAGGCCCAGAAAAGCAGCAAAACCAGAGAAGGATGCCCTGGCTGACTTCAGGACCAGCTGGGATACTAATGACCTCTTGCCCTGGTGCCAGCCAATCAGTAGAGACTAGGATCCTAAAAGGACTCACCTGGAAAGATGATGCCTATTCTATTGATATCCTCCCCCTGGACCGCCCCTAATATCCCCATCCTTAAAAGCCCTTAGAACAGAGGACCCAGTGCAGCTCTCCCTAGGGAGCACACTTGTGCCTTTCCCCACACCCTTCCCCCAGGTGAGTTTTCCTTGTCTTTCTTTTTCTTCGAAGCTCCAAGCCCCCACTTTTTTTTTTTCCTCTGTAACTTGTTTCCTGAGCCCTTTTTCTTCTGTGGCTGGCTCTCTTCTTCTACCTCTGTGACTTTCTAAATACACTTTCTCTTATAGTTTGAGTCTTGGCTCTCAATTCTTTCTTTTTTTTTCTTTTACCTTTTTTTTTCATTTTTAAATTTCTGTTCTATTACAGTTGTCCCAATTTTCCCCTGTAGCTCTCCCCTACCCAGCTCCCCCCACCCCCAGCTCCCACAGTCCATCCCCACTCTGTTGTCCATGTCCATGTCTGTGGGTCATTTATAGTTGTTCTTTAATTAGCCCCTTCCCCTTCTTTCCTCTCTTTTCCCCTCCTGCCTCCCCTCTGGTCCCTGTCAGTTTGTTCCTTGTTTTCATGCCTCTGGTTCTATTTTGCTTGTTTGTTTTGTTCATTAGGTTCCTGTTATAGGTGAGATCATATGGTATTTGTCTTCCAGGTATTTGAATACCTGACCTAATTGACTTAGCGTAATGCTTTTCAGCTCCGTCCATGCTGTCACGAAGGGTAGGAGCTCCTTCTTTCTTTCTGCTGTGTAGTATTCCATCGTGTAAATGTACCAGAGTTTTTTGATCCACTCATCTACTGGTGGACACTTAGGCTGTTTTCAGCACTTGGCTACTGTAAATTGTGCTGCTATGAACATTGGGGTGCATAGGTTCTTTTGGATTGATGTTTCAGAGTTCTTAGGGTACATCCCAGCAGTGGAATTGCTGGGTCAAAAGGCAGTTCCATTTTCAGTTTTCTGAGGAAAAAGCCATATGGTTTTCCACAGTGGCTGCACCAGTCTGCAGTTCCCACCAACAATGCACTAGGGTTCCCTGTTCTCCATAGCCTCACCAGCACTTGTTTATTGATTTGTTAATGATGGCCATTCTGACTGGTGTGAGGTGTATCTCATTGTGTGGTTTTAGTTTGCATCTCTCTGATGTCTAGAGCTTCACCAGAACTCTAGTACTGAGGTTGCTGAACCAAGGTCCAGTCACTGGTAAAATTCTTTCTCCTCCCACAGTAGAATGTTTCCTTGTGAGTTAAGATAACTTTTGTGACTTTTTCCTCTTGTGCTTATGTTATGGCTAAACTCCCAGTGCAGGACTAATAAACTTCATTGAATGGGTATCAGAATGAGACATTAAATCCCATCATTTTGACAAAATGCATTATTTACACTGTGATATACATCCAGGGCAAGGCGCGTGGTACTTGTACTTATCTACCAGCTTTTCTATAAAGGTTTATCTTCCAAACTTATGTTTTCTATTTCTTTCTATTCTATTGTTTTATAATTTCAAATAAATTTAAAGACAAAGAGAATTTTCAATGCCAGCTTTCAGTTACAAAGAAACTAATGCCTAAATTAGACCACCTAAAGCATCAGAATTGTCAGGTAGTTACAGTGCTTTCTCAGCAAGAAACTTTTCTTTGTGTTAATTCATAAATGTCATTTAAAATTAATTACATCCAGCTTAATCATTTCATAGATTCTCTATACAACATTCTTTTGGGATTTTATTGGAAAACTTAGCATGTATTTCTTAAGTTCTGTTAACATAATATGTATTAACATGTATTTCTACAAGAAATTATCTTTCTCTCCTTCAGATTTTCTTAATATGTAAGTAAAATATATATGTGCATGCATAGATAAACAGGTTTTGTCTGTTTATCAACAGCAAGAACAGGCTGGATTTATGCTCAGTTATCTCATTATGGTTGCTTCCCACAGAATTGTTCACTCTAGAGATGAAAATAATTAGATATGTGATGTCTGGTTTTCTACTATCTATGTGGCATTCAGAATTTACATCAGATATACTTTTTCTTTGTGAGAAATATTTACTTAAATATCATTCCTATTATTATTAAAGGGATATATTTATTACAGAATTTGGAAAACAAAATTGCAAACAATGAAATAAAAACCACCTACTAAATAATAGAAATACTAAATAGAGGAAAACTTTTACCATTTTTGTATCTGTCTGAGCTTTCTGTCTCAAGATTTTATTTATTTATTTATTTATTTATTTATTTAAGGGACTGGGTTTTGATTTTTTTATTGTTGTTCAAGTACAGTTGTCTCCATTCCCCCACCCCTTCACTCTCCCCACCCCACCCTCAATCCTACCCTCGTTGTCTTAAGATTTCAGGTTTTTGTGTTCTTTTAAGTGTTTTCAATGAGGTTGTTTTCAAGTTTGGTAAATATATGGTCAAGTCTATGATTTTGGTAGTAGTTTTTTCTTATTTTAAATAGATTATTATACAGCCAAGTGATTATATTATGGAGGTTATTTCTGATAGTGCTTGTAAGATGCCATGCAAAAATTATCATTAATTTCCTACCATAAACCACGGGCTAATTGATTTTCCATTGCACTCATTAAAAATAGATACTTAGCTTTTCAGAAGATTGTTTCAGAAAACCAAGGCAGGCCCAGGTCCTCTGGGATGCCATCAACTGACCATTCCATCAGACCCAGAAGAGTGACCTTCCTACTTGTCAGAATTGAAGTATTTATCCCAGTTCCCAGCAGATAAACATTTGCAAGGCAAATAATAAGTTAGCCATTAATCAGAAGAATGTTTGCATTGATGAACTCTGAATGGAGTGGATATGTCAGGTAGATAGACAAGGTAAATCAACAAGGCAGAATCAATCCGTAGGAAGAGCCACCCATCATTTAGAAAACATGGCTTCATACGTATACTTCAGAAGTTAGGAACTGTTTTTTAAAGAAAGAAAAGCTATTTAGAAAAAGGTACAGGTAGATTTTAAAGATAACATGTTAACAATTTCTATATGTTTGTGCCTCCAGTGTGATGATGTATCATTTAGAAGTTTGATTTGAAAAATGACTGTCAAATATTTATTTTGAAAAGCATTATGTAGCTTCATATTTTTTTCAACCCCTGGAGAGTTCTCATGTTTCATAAAAGTTCCCATGGCATTATTTCTTTTTTCAGATTAACAATTTGGCAAGTATATTGTTTTAAAATCAAGAACTGACCTTGCTATTAGTTTTTTTTTTTTTTCTTGAATGTTTGCCCCTTCACATGCAAACATGTAATGTAAAGACATTTGGAGTCTGGCAGCCTTTATTTGATCACAAAATAATCATATGACCTTGGGTACATTACTTAATCTCTTATGATCTTCAATTTCCATATTGTAAAATAGGAATAATAATGTCTATCCCACAGAGCATTCTTAAGAAATGAAATAGTAAAACACACACACATGCACATAAAAATATATGTATTGTGATTAACATAGGCCTAGAGCTATATTTTTTTACATAGAAGATGTTGTGCTATATAAATTTATTTTAAAGCATTACTTATATTTATTTAAAAATTATAATCAATTGCAATGCATAGCTTATTTCTGAAGCTGTTATATCTAAATACACTAAAAAGCCCAGTGGTTATAAAGAGGCATTATTATCTCCCTTAATTCTCTTGACATTAGAAACTACAACCTTTGTGTGATATACCTTGGACTTTCCACATGTTTGTCATTTATTTATTTACTCAAAAGTAAAAGAAAGAATGAAAGTAAATGGAATAACTATAATCCCTAGCACTGCTTTTCTAACCAGTCATGCCTCAAGCCACTCACTTTTTTTCTAATGAGTAGAATTCTGTCCCCAAGTTAGGTTTCCTAGACTAGACAGTTTATAAAGTAACACCTTTTAAGCAAGATACTGACTGGGTCATGGGTATCCATTTCCATAGCTTTGCCTGACCAAAAAAATCCTAATCATGAATTTTAAATGAAGACTTGTAGTATTGATTAGCATTGCCTCAAACATAGGAACAATGGAAAAGTCTTGAAATTTTAAGGTTTTTAATTTATATTTTAAATCCACACTCAAGGATATGTTTATTCATTTTAGAGAAGGGAGAGAGGATAGGAGGGGAAGAGGGAGGGAGGGGGAGAATCGTGAAAGAGAAATGTTGATCAGTTGCCTCCTGTACATGCTCCCATTGGGCATCAAACCCACAACCTAGATATGTGCTCTGACTGGGAATAAAACCCACAAACTTTTGGCGTACAGGTAAACTTTAACCAACTGAGCCACCCAGCCAGGACAACATGTTTTGAAATTTTAGAATATATAAATTACTCTTGCAGAGGAAAAGAGGTTTCTTCAGGATTCTTTATGGAATCCTGAGATTGTTAGGTTAGTCCCCAAATAAATTTAAATTGTAAAGCATTCAGGCCAACACATTTCAACTTGGTCTTCAATACTATTTGCTGCCTTTATTTGACAATTTTTTTTATTTATTCCTGTGGATCTTCTCCCATTCCATCTTTATCTTTCAATTTTAAAGAGTAACTTTAACCTGAATTTCATGAAGAAATATGAAGTTATTATATATTGATTATCTCTATTTCCTTCTTGCTTACCTCAAGATTTCTCCAAATCTGTATTCATCCTTTTCTCTTTGGTTTCTGTTTTGGTATCATTTTAATACTAACATATCTAGTTATGTTATGATTTTCATTTACTCGCATTCTTGACCTGACAAATATCCATTCTTTGATAATCATTTTAAGACTAACATATCTGGTTATGTGTATGATTTTCATTTACTCACATTATCGACCTGACAAATATCCATTCTTCCTGCTTCATTTTTTATAGAGTTTTTATTAAAATAGAAACATACCCAACTCTTCTTCCTCCCAAACACAGAACAGTAGAGAGAAATACAAAAATCTTACAGGATTTCATAAATAAAAGTAGTATATTAAGTTTTGGAAATCAAGAAGGCTTCATAAAAAGTGGCATTTGAAGATATCTTTAAATACTAATATTCTAAAGCCTATCATAACATAAATTCTCTAATTGTCATTATAAAGTAACTTTTTAAAATAGGAACCACTTTAATAGTTAAGACTTAAAACAAGTTACAAAATTTTCTTGATAGTTTGAATTTATAACCCCTTATTTTGTGAAAAATAATCACAGCAACCCTGTGAGATAAGTTCTATTCCTATTCCCATTCTACAGTTGTGGAGACTGAGTTGGTGAAAGATTAAATAACTTGCTTGAGGTCACACACCTAGTAATAATTGTTAGAGCCAGAGGGTGTACTTAGTTGGCTCTAGCGTCTGTTCCTGAGCACTATACTTACTGCTTCTTCACATGGTACTGATGCCTGGCTGCCCCTGAGGAGGCCAAGGGAGGCCTCAGCCCAACCCAGGTGCTTGTCGTGGCTCTCTCAGTGATAGGAAATTGGGCAGGGGAAAGCAAGAGAACAGGTGCTCAGTGAAGGTCACATCTGAGTTGTTCCAGCCAAGATGGAAAAGGGGAAGAACAGTGCTTGAGGTCTTTGTTCCTTATTCTAACTTGCTTGCCTCAGTACTTGCATGTATTATATAACTCTGAAGCTGTTAGCTGTGTAAGACTTCCAAGTCTATTTTCAGAATTAGTTGTTTCTTTGTCTGTGGAGCATTCTAAAGGAAAGTAACATGAGATAGAAACAGAAATGAAGTTTGTAATTATGTTGTGGTGGTTCTTAAATTTCAGACTGAAAAATTCTGACTTAACTTTAATTAATGTGCAATGAGGAGTAATCAGAAGTTTTTTAACATGCAGTGTCAGTATTGGAGCTACATGTTAGCAAACATAGGGTAGATTGAAGCAGAAAACATAGATAAAATGAGTAATCATTTGGAAGCTATTGCAGCAGTGGGGGTGAGAAACCATAAGACCCAAACCGGGGAGGTGACAGTGGCAGGGAAAGGAGGTAAATTTGTGAGAGTGGTGAAGCCAGTGTGTAGGATTTGCAAGATGGAATAGTGATGGACATTAGAATTAAAGGCAAGGACAGAGAGAGATGACTCCAAGATTTTAAATCCATGACTGAGAATTTAGGAGAGACACCTTGAATGAGAAGTAGAAAAACAGAAGGAAAATGTAATTTGGGCTATACCTAACTTGGTACTTGTTAAGTTTGACATTTTAATGGAAAATCCAGAGAAGTTTTGGAAAATTCATTCTCGACGTAGGGAAAAAAGTCAGAGACAGACAGATAATTTTCAACTAGCGACAGGATGTTGAAACCATTTAAGTAAGTGAAATCATTAAAGAATGAAATACAGAAAAAAGTAAGAAAGAGAGAGAAGGCTGAGGCATTAGGCTGGTGGCACATAAATTTAGGTAGCAAGTAGTAGGAACAGGAGGAAGAACTAGAAAAGGAGAACTCCAAAAGGTTAAATGAGAACTAGAGTTTGGGGAATCGAACAACAACAGAAAAGAGAGTTCCAAAATGCAGACAGTGGTCAAATTTCATGCACTTCAGAGCTGACTGAGAAAAAGGTGTTTACTTCAACCAAGATCTGTAAAGAAAGCTTTCTGTCTACAATCACTTGTGAGGACCTGTAACAATGGTATACAGATTGACTGCTTAAATATGGATGAACCAGTGAAAATAGCCAATAGGACAAATATGTATATGATGTTTATGGGGATGGATTGTCCATTTGAGTACTTTCAGGTTTATGTGGAAGAAATAATGCTTTTTAGACTAATTGTTCATGAACCCACAATCTTTAAATTTTAAGGTTCATAATTGATTTTTTTAGTAAATGTTAAAATATATTTAAAATCACATGGAAGTCAATAGGCAAATATGACTCAGTATGTAATACTGTAGGTACCTTATACACATGGCAGAAGCATATATTATTATGAAGTAGAACTCCAATGTACATTTTTCCCATTTTATGAATTTATTCTTCTTTATCACTGCTGTCAAAAACTTGTGGATCTTACTAAGTTCACAGATTTAAATTTAAAAGAAATTTTGGATTAGTGAAAATAAGTTGTTTTATATTTTTAGAAATACATGGCAATGTTTTAAAATTATATCCCTCAGCAAAAATAATCCAGCAGATGTCAGAAGAGATGTTAATTAGAGCCACTGCACATTAATTTACCTCTCTTTACTTTGTATTAAGATTTGGGGTATATCTCACTAATTAGAATTGAAAAATATAAAATGCAGCCAAAATATTTTTAATTTTGCATTTTAATAAAATTTCAAGTCAAGCATCTCTGAAGATTTCATTTCATTTTGTTAATCTAGACAGAGTTATGAAATGTGTTCTTCATCTTGTATTTCGGTTCTAAGAACCTTTCAATATAAACACCAAATCATATTTTTATATTTCATATTATCTTTTAATAAATAATTCATATTATCTTATTGTTGTAGTAGTTTTTATTCTACCATTTTATTTTTGTGATTAATTGCTTATATTAAAAATTATTTTTATAATCAGTAAAAAAGAATAGAGAAATGTTATGTACCCTACAAAGACCTTGGGTGAAATGATAAATAAATTTTTTTCTTTGTTTTCCAGGGAATTAACATAAATCACCCTTACACTCATAAATACATATGTAGATGTGCAAAAGCAGAGTTTGGTTTACCATCTCATACTTTTGGCATTCCTTCGATGTTTCCTAATTCACTTATTCAACTAACACCGATTGAGCATCTACACTGAACACTACACCAGGTAGTGTTCTAGTTGCAAGGCAGAGAAGTAGACCATAGAGACAAAGATTTGTCTTCTTAGATCTTCCATGTGAAAGAGATATACAGATTTCATACATATAACATCATAAAATTTAACATTAGAGAGTAGAGACATGATGAAGTTAGAGGATAGAAATACTGTTGAGGTCAGGGCACTATGTAAGGTAGGATCCACAGAGACAGCAGTGGGGAAAGCTGGCCTTGCAGGTAATTCCTGCTTGCTCTTTCAGTGATGTGTAAACCATTTTTATCTTTCCTCTCCATTGATTATTTTGTCTTGTTGAGATGGAATCCCCAGCATATAGATTAGGATGTGATTTCAGAAAACTTCACAGCTCTGCCATGTAAAATTATATGTTGACACCTAGATGGTTGGTTTTGATTTTTTTTTCCCTTTGGGAGGAAAAGGTGCTCTTACAATGAGTTTGCTTTCAACTCACGCTCATTAGCGCTGATCTGAAAACTCCAAAACCTACTTGACACCAAATGTACACTCACAAACTGATTTTAGTGCTTCAGATTAAGTTAAAGGTACCCCACTTTATTAAAGCATTGAGGATGTATGCTCAAGGGAATCAACAAAGAGTACATTTTTTAAAATCTAAGATGCTAGTACTTCAAGTAAGTATTATTTTTATTCTTTGAAGTAATCTTATAACCTCTTCAATGTTCATATGTATATTGTATATACAAATAATATATGTACAATTATTTGTGGCCATGTATAAAAACCTCAGTTTACATAGGATTTATTTGGGGGGTGGTTCATAATTACATTTATCTATTTTCTTAAATACAATTTTTAAGACATAGTTTTTTTTTTCCTTTAGTACTTTGGGACTACTTAGAGTAACAGCACATTTAATCTTTTTTCAAAACATCAAATTTGTGTTTGTACGGAAATACTTATTTTGTCCCCAGTCAGGGCACATACAAGAAACCACCAATGATGCATAAATGAGTAGAACAACAAATGGATGTTTCTCTCCCCCCACCTTCTCTTTCTCTAAGATCAATAAATGTAAGAAAAACACCAAAAAATACTTATTTTGTTCTCTTTATTCCTACTCTTATTTAGGCACCACACTGATCACACTGATGCTAGGCTTGCTTGACTGCTGACATCACACTACAAATGACCTGGGTGTTTGCCATCAGTTTCAAAATAATACATTGTGGGGTTGCTCTGCCCGCGG
>CM052539.1:134129929-134160308 GCA_028533065.1 Trachops cirrhosus | reverse complement strand
GATAACAAAGAACTCTGAGGGCCTATTTTGAGTCAGGGTCAGATAGCTAAAGAGCTGTAAAACTCTGAGGAACAAACTCACTTCATGCTTGGACCCTTATTTAATTGAGAGCATTCTAAACAAAGCAGGTTTCACAGGATTTTACATATTCTTTCTTAGGCCTGATTGCCCGGGGAACCCTCCCTTTCCAGCCCAGGGCTGCACCACCCTCTGTCATTGTTTCAGGCTTAGGTGGAGCAAGGGAAGTGAGGCAGCCAAGAGATTAGGAGACTTCTCCCAGACAGAATGAGGACTCAGGCTATGTCAAAGCTGAGGGGTGAGGGTCCATCGTCCCCTTTTGCTGTAGCCCCCCAAATCCTTCCTTGGGTACCTCCCACATGACCGTGCCTGTCTTAGGTCATTCCCCCCTTGGGGAATCTTACCCATCATTAGCTAACCGACCAAGCATTGGGGGCCAGTTATGGATGAAGTAAAAGGAGCAGAAGTGGCACTCCTGCCAGGAAGATAAGGTTTGTCTCCTTAGTGGCTTCTGGTCCAAAAGTTGCCCACTCAGCCTTAGCCTTGGGGGGTTACAGCTCCTAAAACCAGGCAGGGTGGTTCCCAGCAATTTCTCTTTTTACCTCTGGTTCCCAACAGTACATGGTGATGTACTTAGTGTATTTTAGGTGCATGTTGACATATAGCAGTGTGTGGCTACTTACTATATGTATCCCTTTTATTCTTAACTGAGTTATTCTCATTATTACTAGCTACACAATATTCCTTAGAAACACTGAATGTGAAAGGCTTTTTTTTTTTAAAACCTGCCTTTTGCATGATGAAAATTCAGAGAACTTTAATATGCAGTAACAGCCTTTAGGTGTGCTTTGTCAGTGTCTTTTCTGTCCCCAACATTAGGCTTCCACACTCCAGGTCACTTGCTAATAACTGTTCACTTCTCAGGAGACTGACTTACTATAGGCAAGTTTGCTTAATCTATCTACAAAGAAAAAAGTTAAATTAAGTAGAAGATTCATATGCGTATCTCCTTTTCGGGTATTTTCCCTACATTGCCATGCAAATATTCTATTTTTTCACATGATATTTGAATGTGTACAAATGCAACTATATATATGTTTTATATATAAATATATAAACTTATGTATAAATAAATGTATGACTATATAAGGTTATATATAAACATAAATCATATGTATGATTTATGTTTAGTAAAAATAATATGCTAGATTTAAAAATTGTAAATATTTTATGTGAAGATATTAGGAGCAAGGGCAATATTTAATCAGATATAGAGAGCAGGAAAAAAAATCACATTTTAAATCTGTACAATATCAAGGTAAAAAAATGAATAGCACTAAAAAGAATGGTATGATGCTCCTTTCTGTTGCTATCCATGCCCAGTCTTTTTTTTTCTAATCTTGTCCATTTAACATATAATTTAAATCCCCCATAAACCTGGTAGGTATCCATAAAAACGTAAATGGAAAAACATAAACAAAACAAAAAGATTTCAGTTATTAAGGAAATATACATGTAGGTGACATTGAGAAAGATCTTAAACAACTACTCAAGTTGGTTAAAGTGTCTCTTAACAAGTCGCAGCCTGGGTGTACTCTGTTAGGGAGATAGTTTTCGTGAACTGGAGCCCATTACTAATTAGATAAGGAAAACTGACAGCAGCAGTGAGTTGGTGGCTCCTGCGGAATGACAGGTATTGATGGAATACGGGGCTGTGTTTGAGATGGTGAGGGAGTCGATAAACGCATCAGGGCCTGTTTGGAGTACCACTGCCAGCAGCGCTTTAATTTGCTACTGGAAAAGAGCCACAGACATTCTTCCCCTTGTTTAGTGTTGATGAGATCTAACACGTTTAATCTTCTGTTTACCACTAAAAACACTTGTAAGTGGTAGATGGCACCGCAGAGAGGAAATAAAACAGGGGATCATAGTTTATATGAACTCCATGGTGCAGCCCAAGTTTAGAAAAATAAACCTCATTTGAATCATGGAACCAAGGGTATAAAGGAGAGTTTAACACCTAAATAAATAAATAAATAAGCACAATTAAGAACAGAAGTTTTAAGTGATTTTTGGGAAGAGATAAAAAGTAGAAAATGTTTCTAAACTATCTATAGGAATCCTTTATACATTTTTCTATATACCATGTCAATTTTGATTAAAACAAAATGCATTAAAAGGAAATGCTATGAAAATTATAAACACTTAGGGATGTATTATCTCTATATAATTAGAGATCCCATTTCATGTTTCTGTTTAAAAGCAAATTCTTCAATGATTTCCAGATATTTTTAAAACTTGTTAGATAAAAAAATACATAAATATTTATATATATGTATACATTATGAAGAAAGGGAAGTTTTATAATAAAATATTAATGTATACTTTTATCTGTGGTACAGTATTTGTTTGGGTCCATAATATCCATGCATAAAAATTCACAAAAACGCATATATTTTGATACTGAACTTTAGAGCCCGCAAGTCAAATGATTATGAAAAAGTGTTACTTCTGGTTCGTATTCTACTGGCTTGCATTTAACTTTCTGCCAGAACTCAAATAATTCTATTATAACATTTGCACATAGTTCTTACTACAAATTCACTTGATTCTCTACATGTGACCTTCAGTGTCTAATTAAATAAGGGTAGCATTTCAAATTGCTAGATTATTTAAATCTCAGATGGTTGCTTGCCAGAATTTAATGTTGCCCACTTGTGGTAATACAGGAAACGTCAAAGATGAACTGAATGCCTTCTGGTTGTGCAAGGAAGTTTTGATAGCTTAGGGTTTTGTAATCCACATAAAACTCCTGTTGGGCTAGGTTTGATGACCTACCACGATTATCTGACACACTGTGGAGATAATGGCTGCATAGGGGATGAGATGAAGTCCAGCATGAGGGGTGTCTGTCCTAACTTCCACGTCTGTCTGTTCCAAACCTGTGTGCACATGTGGGGAATAAGTTCATGGTGACAGAGAATGTAGGTCTGAATTTTTAAAGATAGGACTTGTTCTGCAACATTTAACATTTTATTTCAGTATGTATTTTTAAATATGTGAAATGAAAAAAAACAAACAAGAGGTAGACGTAATATTTAGCTAATATTTTCTCACATACTACTAGGATTCGTAAATTGTGTAAAGTGTATTCCACTTTCTAAAGTCTTTGCAGAAATTAAAGAGGAAGAGGAATGTGACTTAACCTAATCAACTGTGAGATGTTTAGGTTGACAATTTCTGAGTGCTGTCATTGACAAGGAGAATAATGCACAAACATGCTGGTTGGCTTTTGTCTTTCAGATGTATTGATAATGTTTCTCTCGATACTTTAGTACATATAAATTGTCAAATATATAACTACACTGTAAACATTTTAAAATGCAAAGTCACATATATATTGATTAACAATATTTCAGCAAGCCCAATGAAGTTGATTAAATCAAACATTTCTTAAACAGGAACAACTATAAACATCCCTTTTTTTTTTCTTTAACAATGATTGATTTTAGTTAAGAGAACCTTGAGTCTTTCATGAGCCACAAAAAATCAGGGCAGTGTTAGCTGTATGTATCCAGCTGAAAATTTTCAGTCACCTTCTGATCTTTGTAGATGGTTATTTCATGCATAGAGGTTTATTTTATTTCTCTGAAAAGGTTTAATTTATATTTAGCAACTTTTGTAACTATCCTTAGTAAGACTAACTGAGATTAAAGTTCTGCCTGTCAAGAGACTTCCAACAGCTGGGACAGAATATGTTGATAATTAATATTGGTATCTTACACACTATTAAAATTGTATAGTTATGGTGGTCGCAAAAGCTAGTTCATCCATTTATTCATCCATTCATTCAGCAAACAGTGTTTAAGGACGAACAGAGTACAGGTCTTGTGCTCTGTTATGCACAGTCCCCATCTTAAAGCAGACTCTGGTCCAAGATGGGAGAACGACATACAAATAAATGATTGTAATAGAGTGGAGTACAGTGTGATCAGCACATTAATAGAGGCATATACATGCCAGGACAGGAATTCCGAAGGAGGGAGTGATTAATTCTGTTTGAGGTGGGATAGGGAAGGGGTTGAATCTAAGCGCATTCTTTTGAATAAAACATGAGACAGCAACAGTCCATCTTCTTAAATTGAGTAGTGTAGCCAAAGAGAGCTGCCAATCTATCAACCAGCCAATGAGCCAACAGAACTTAGACTATGTAGGCCTAAATTAATCGTGAGCTGATAGAAGCAGGGCTTGGTGCCATTTGTACCTTTCTCCCTGAAACTACAAAGGGTCTGTGTGCTTCACAATCTCTCCATAAAGAAGAGGTGGGTCCACAGCTGAAGGAACTTTAAAAATAGATGTTAGTAAAGAATGTCTAGAGATGACCCTGGCCAGTGTGGCTCAGCTGGTTGGAGCATTGTCCTGTAACCAGAGGGCTGCAGGTTCAATTCCTGGCCAGGGTACATACCTAGGTAGCAGATTTGATCCCTGATCTGGGTGAGTGCAGAAGACAACCAATCAATGTTTCTTTCCTGCATCAGTGCTTTCTCTCTGCCTAGACATTTCTCCCTCCCTCTAACTGAAAGCAATGGCAAAAATATCCTTGAGTTAGACTTAAAAAAGGAATGTCTAGAGATGCACACAACCAGGCTATGAATAACATTACCTTAGACCTCCTAAAACAGCGCTTTTCATAAAATACATCATTAAATCTGCTCTTGAATGAATATGTCAGTTAAGCATTTCTGGATTTTCTGTAAGATACTTTTTCTATCTTAGGAGGTAGATGGGATAAAAAAATAAGGCAAAATTTATAAACAAAACAGTTTTCCTTGATCCTGCTCCCTCCCCTGTTATCATTTACCCAATCAGATCTTAGAGACTGTTTCTGTAACTCTGTATATCATCAATGCCAACTCATTTCTTGTTGATACTAACCTATTAAGTGTTTTCAAAAACAAAAAGCAAATAAAAAAAACCCTTAAAACCTTGTTTATTCCAATCTCCAAAGCCGAAAAGTATTTTTCTTTATTTGCTTTTCTATAACCTTTAAAAATTCCTGGAGGTCAAGAGTTTCTTCTCCATTGTTCCCATAGAGATGACTTCCTCAACTGAACATATAATCTTGTAGTGTATATTGTTATGGAATGCATTGTCTTCACCAAAATGAATATGCTAAAGACTGATCCTCATTACCTCAGGATGGAACTATATTTGGAGACAGTCTTTAAAGAGGTGATTGATCTAATGCTAAAAGGGAGCCATTAGGCTGGGCCTCAATTCAGTATAACTGATACCTTTTGAAGAAGAGATGATCAGGACACAGACATGTATAGAGGAAAGACCCTATGAGGTCAGAGGAAGAAGACCGCCATCCACAAGTCAAGGACAGATGTCAGAAGGATTCAGTTCTGCCCACAACTTGATCTCGGACTTTGAGCCTCCAGAATTATGAGACAATATGTTTATGTTGTTTAAGCTCCCAAAATATGACATTTTGTTTTGGAAGCCCTGCCAATTAATGCAACAGTGACAGAAGTATGGCTTGTCATTTTGTTTGTTCAGTTGCTTCAGTCACTTCTAGAACATGGTATAGATTTGTGTTCCCATAATAAACACTTCATAATCATTGTTGATGGGATTAACTTTTTTATTTTCAAGTGATATGCCATGATTATAAAACTCTCTGCTGTTATTGTTGGTTTGTACTATGCTGTTTATCACATTAGCATGCAGTGTTAATTTTTCTGCTTTCTTTACTCATCATATATTTCAAATTAAGTTGCATCTGAGATTTACTATCTATTCCCTTATGGCCCTGGACATCATTAGACCCCATTAAACACCATCCAAACTTACAGGACAAAAATATTTATAGATATGTTTACTGAATGGTTAGGAGCATGTTTATTAGGTTGGTATAATGAATGCAGGCTCTGGGGATTTCCTTACAGCTGGACTACATAACCTGAATCTTTACAACTGGTTTTGTCTAAATGTAAAGTGTATGTGTTTTAGCTTTATAGGTCTTGCATCAGCTTACTTTTTAAATTCTGAGATTCAAGACATATTTGATCTTTTGAAAAGAAATTCAAAACTAGAAATGTTGTTATTCAATGGACAAAGAAAAAAACACCTCTGAAGTATCCTGTATGTACTAGGCATTATGGGAGAAAGGAAGATAAATTAAATGTAGATTTTTCCACTAATGGTCTTGCATTCTGATAAAGGGGATATTATATGAAGATAAGGCACTATGATAGAGTGGGCAAATATGTGATCTAGAAGTGATACACATAGAATATTAAGATTTCAAAGGATCATTTTTGTCTGTGGGCACCAAGTAGTGATTGATGGAAAAATTCGCAATTGTAGTGTGTGTGAATGATGGTGGGGTTGACTTTGGACACATGGAAGTTGAAAGGAAAAGGATAGTTGAAGCCAGTGGGATAATGTGAGTGAAAACACAGGTAGAAAAATACATGTATTTTCTTAAATACAGATACATTACATTTCTTGGGAATAAAACAATATTGAAGTAAGTTTGTTGCACATTAGAAAAATCTCTTAATGTCAGCATAGAGAAATTATATTATCGTATAGGAAGTAGAAATGCATCCATGCTATCTAAATATGGCTTCCTCATGAAAATATTCTGCTTGATATATATGTATGTATATAAATACACACACACACACACATATATATATACATGAAATAAATTTGTGGGAGGGAAACTTTATAGGATATTTCAGAATCTGCAATTGGGAAAATAAGACTGAGATAATACAGTGCTCATTTTTACATCCTCAGATTCTAACATAATGCCTGACACTTAGTAGTTTACAAAATTTATTGATGAATTAATTATAATCACAGCTTGAACTATTGAAGTAGACATGGAAAGAGAGCATTATGGATGGAGGAGATATTTGAAAACAGACCTTTCAAAACATGACATGTTGGCCGTTGGGGTAAAGACTGCCATAGAGATAGGTCTCATAAAAAAGAATGAAGACAGGAGTAACTTCATGTTGAAGAGAATATGTTCCTTTGGGGACCTACCCTTGGAAATATATAATAGGCACCTGCAATTTAGTGGAAGAGCTATCTATGTAGAATGATAGTTAAAGACAGATTACTAAAGAGAGGAGTATAAGGAGGCTACTTAATATAGTAATTATAGTAAAAGCAGTCCTGCATATTTTTTATGTTCTAAATTGTTTCAAGAATAAAAAATAAAGTATCTTAAGTTTATATTAATTTATGCATTTTTAACTGGTATATATGAGTTCTGTCTGGAAAAAGTCTAACCATTGTTGTTATAATGAGAACAGTTTGTGCAACTTTGATGTAACCTGGCAGCCAAGGAGAGTGGACTGGAGGACTGGAGTGCACATGTGTGAACAATGACAACCTCACTGTACTAGTCAGTGGGAGCAGTAGATGCCATTGAGTGAGCATGTGTACTGTGTGGCCATTGCATTCAAAATGACTGAGGAAGCAGAGCAACAAATCTTCATCAAATTTTGTTTTAAGATCAAACATTTTTCCATGGATGATTCAGAAGGCCACAGCTATGGGCAACTGGTGATTGGCAGCTTCATTATAACAATGGACTCATTCATACATTATGTCTCGTGCACAGTTTTTTTGACAAAACATCAAATCACTCATATGACTCAGCCCCCCTACAGCCCAGATTTGCCACCCTGAAACTTCTGGGTTTTCCCAAAACTAAAATCACCCTTGAAAGGGAAGAGATTTCAGACCATTGATGAGATTTGGGAAAATTCAACATGGAAAGTGATGGTGATTAAGAGAACTATGTGAAGTCCCAAGGTGCCGATTTTGAAGGGTACTAAGGCATCATTGTCCTATGTACAGTGTTTCTTGGATCTTGTATCTTCTTCAATAAATGTCTCTATTTGTCGTAGTGCTTGGCTGGATACTTTCTGGACACACCTAATTTATATGTATTTTCTTTTATTATAAACAGTGGATTTAAATATCAGAGAATGCCTTGACTTCTTCATTTTACTTTATTTTTTTAAGATTTTATTTTTTGGGAGAGAGAAATAGAGGGAGAGAAACATCCATGTGTGGTGGCATCTCACATGCCCCCTACTGGGGACCTGGCTTGTATCCAGGCATGTGCCCTAGACTGGGAATTGAACTGGTGACTCTTTGGTTCACAGGCTTGCTCTCAGTCCACTGAGCTATACCAGCAAGGGCTGGCTTCTTCATTTTAAAATGAAATAAGGGTCTTGGCCAGGTAGCTCAATGGTGGTAGTGTCTTTCTGATATGCCAAGGTTGCTGTTTTGATCCTTCATCAGGGCACATACAAGAAGCAGCCAATGAGGGCATAAATAAGTGGAACAACAAATCATTGTTTCTCTCTCTATCTCTCTTTTTCTCTTCCTTTCTCTCTTACTAAAAATCAATTAAAAAAAACAAGGGATGAAGTCAGTAAATTATAAGAATATTAAATGTAATTTCTCTGATTTAACTACAAGTATACTGATCACATCACTGGGGACTTCCAACCTCTATATAACCATAAAATATTGGAATAATATTTTCAAATGAGTAAATGAGTAAGAGAAGATTTTTTTTATCCTTACCTAAGGACATGTTTATTGATTTTAGAAAGAGGGAAACGAAAGGCGAGAGACAGGGAGAAACATTGATGTGAGAGAGAAACATCAATCGGTAGTCTTCCGTACATGCCCTCACTGGGGACCGAACCCACAAACCAGGCATGTGCCCTGACAGGGAATCAAACCTGGGACCTTTTGGTTTACTGGATAATGCTCCAACAAACTGAACCATATTGGCCAGAGCAAGAGCAGAGTTTTTATAATGTTATGTGTGAGAAGTCTAGTATGGCTTGTTGTTTATATATAAATTCTCTTTGACATTATGTGAGTTCTTCCATTGAATTAACAGTGTTGTGAGAGACAGAGAGGAAGTAGTACTGAATAAAGAAGGCTTATTAACTTATATAAGATTTACTCTGAAGGGTAAGAGCCCATTGAATAGGCCTGCAAACATGGAGGGATTTGTGTATATGATATTTTTCCACCTAAAAGATTAAGTAATATGAAGGGAAGCACCAATATTTGTGAAAACAGAGAAGCCTTTACCCTTGGGGTCATTTGTGTTTTATATGCAAAATGACCTGTCAAGATTCTGAAAAAAAAATCCTGACACCTGCCTTTTCACCCGTGCCCTAGAATGAATGTGAAGAAATGGGTTTCTAGACATCTGCTAGTTGGCTATGTCAAAAATACATGTGTTTTACATGGCATTTGCTTACTTATCTTGGAGTCCTTGATTAGTTGAAGACAGAAAAAGGACCACTAAATATATGATGTGTAATGCCAAAACAAATTAGTCTTTTCAGAATAAAACTGGAAATATTATTTTATAATGTTGTAAAAGAACATTTTTATTATCTATTTTAATAGTCCAGAATACCTTTAGTTACATTGTATATTTATTAAAATTTTTAGAAAATATTAGTTCTAACATTACAAAAGTCTGCCATAGGGACATTTGACTAACCTATTTTTAGATCTATAGCCTTTCTTAACAGAGCCAAAGATCAGTCTAGAAGAAAAGGATTCTTTTGATATATTTTTAAGCAATGCATGGTGGGAAATAATAACATTTTTAGTTTAAGAACAAATATTTAAAACCTGAAGCCAGATTACTGTGTAAACTTTGTGTGTGTGTGTGTGTGTGTGTGTGTGTGTGTGTGTGTGAGTGTGTGTGAGAGAGAGAGAGAGTAGGAGAGAGGGAAAAAGGCACTTGGATTTCTGGTTCAAAAATACAGAAATTTTTCCTATATAAAACACAATTTTTAAGTAAAAATACTGTGTCAGATACTTTTAAAAAATGACTTGTGTTATTTTAGTTGAATTGGAAGCTTCCCCTGGGTCCTCACATTTATTTGATCCCCTAATGAAATTTCTGAGAGTATCATTTTCCTGGCGTGACAAATTTTGAAAGTGCTTATTGTACTAATTTACTTTGGTTTGATATGGTGAACTCTTGTAAGTAGATATGATAAGGTTAAAATGTGGAACATCTTGAAGATTATATGGAAACTGAAAAAGTTATAAGTTTGATGAGACAAGAACACTGAAGATAAGATTTGTAACAAAGCTCCTTAGAAGTGACCATGGAAGAATGATAAATGATATTTACCTTATGTGTCATGATAACTGTTTTTGAAAGAAGGTATCTGTACCCTGTTTTATCTAGGGTATGGGAAAATGTATCATCACTTGCAAGCACTCCATCACTATGACATAAAGAAATAGCAGACCTTGAATATGTCAAAACAGAGCTTGTTCAATCAGCTTCTTTCCTAGAATACTGAATTTATTCTCAATATTATATCCTCTAAATAAGTAGTGTTTAAAATATGTTTATTTGGTGGTTAAGTTTTAAAAAAAAATATTAGCAGGTATGTGAACATACATGATATAAAACAATGTAGTATAAAATAAACTTTATAGTAAAAAAACATGTGGATAGGACAATAATATCTGTAGTTGCATCATAAACAGAAGAAAAAGCATTCTTTTAAGCACAGTTAGTTGAATTTTGTGATAGTAAATTCAGTTTTATTGGTGTTAGCACTCTTGTCTGTATCTTCATGAAAATGGGGGAGGAGTTAAGGCTGATTGAGCATTGACTTTGGAACTATTTATATCTTTTTCTGTGGTCATGAAATATTTTACTGTGAAAAATTTGAGCCTTTTTTCCTAAGGAATTAATGAAACTTTTGCAAAGAAGGTGCACATCAAATACCAATTATATCCCAAATATTCGTTAAAGAGTAGAATACAATTAAAACTGGATAATTAAATGTATTGGAAAGTTCTAGCTGTGCTGGAAAATACTTTTGTAACCATTTGCAGTTTTTTCAGGATGGCATTATGTATGTGTAAAAATAGTGATCATGAATTCTCCTCTGCCAGATGTTTCTCAAAATAAAAGATATTGTCTCTGAAAGCTCTATAAACAAATCCTGACCTGAATGCCTCCTTTAGCATTTCTCTCAATTTGTCAGATAAAAATGAGCTTCATTTTTTTTCTGACAATATATATAACTTCTTTCTAGAGAAAACAGAAAAATGCAACTATAATCTGTGAAACACACACAGGATGTTGGCTGGCAGTATCCACCAAGGAAGCATTAAATTTTTGGCTGAACATACTTTGCACTTTTATCTTGGCTAAAACCGTTTTGAAAAGAACGTGCCTTAAAAGAACTTGTTCCTGCTGTTCCATTCTAGATTTTGAAAGGATGAGTTTTAGTCAATGGTGAAACTCTTGGACTATAAGGAATGTGAAGTCTGTGCACAAAATCACTTTAGTTATGTAACTTTAAGGGACTTCTGAAATGGTAATATGTCTGTATTTATAATATAATTTATAGAGTTGGTCAAAAAGGCTGTTAGCCCATCTTCACAGTGAATGCCCCTACTGGCAAGAAAGATACACATAACCCTGAGGAAAAAAAAAATGTTTATATCTCAGAAGTACATTTGATATAGTTGTTCCTGGACATATTTTTAAAATTATAAGCAAAAATGTCAAAATAAAGACACATAACTTAAGATAAAAATAAATTAAGAACTTTGCCCTTCAAATATAGAGTCTTATTAGATGGTAAACAATCATACCATGAATGTTGTAGATATTTGTCTGAGTTTTTTTGGCCAGTTAATAGTAATATGAAGTAAAACAAAAGAAGTAAAAGAAAGTACTATAATATGAGGTGCCAAATATGAATGATTTACTGGCTGACAGGCATTGTGCTTTGAGTATATGAATTCAATGAGTCCTGAAGCAACCCTGACAGGCTGTGTGAGTTTCCTCTTGAGAACAAGTTGCTGTGAGTGCCTGGGTTTCTGACCTGTTGTGCCACCAGCCAGACCAGTGAAAGGCCATAAATTGAGCAGAGAGTCTTAAATGTTCAGGGACTCTGTGATAGAGTAAATACTCATGAGGGATTTTTGCAGATCATTCAACTCTTTAAAAGTGTGACCTAAGACAGATAGGAACCATGATCTCCAGGGATAAGAGATTAATGCATTACACTTGCTTTTGGAATTTACCATTTGCCCTTAATTTTCCTTTTTACCTAATAAAATGCAAGGCAGCAGGATTTTTTTAAACTCAAATATTGTTGAAAGCTTAATCCAATTGGGCAAAGTCTACAATTTATGATTTGGTTGTTCATTAGACTTAAAGAACAAAGCTAATGCTGTTCCGTTTAGTGAGAAAGGTCTCTAAGGACTGGAGGACTGACCAGTATTAGTTCTCCTGCTGGGGAAACACTGTGCATAAACAAGTCCCCAGGGCTTCATTACCGAGCCTTTTAGACAAACACAAAATGCATCTCAGTTTATTTGAAAATTCTTACAATGAAGCTTTATTATATATCCATAAATTTTTCACATTGACATGTCAATGACTTGTAAAAGTATACTGGCAAGAACAATAAATGTTATAAATAGCACATTTCCTTTAAATGTAAGATGATTTAGAAAGTACACAGAATGGTCATAAAATGAATACGATTCTATTTGGGGAAGCAGTTTCAGGAATGAGTGGTAATATCTACACAAAGTTGCACTAAAATGTAAGTGACTTAACATTATTTTTAAAAGTTGGATATTTAGTTTTTTGATGGTTAACATAGATGTGTCATTTGGGTGTGTCATTTTCTTATTTTGTTACAAGATAGTTTGAAAATAATGCTTATTTTTTATTTTAAAAAATACTGATGTTTTAGAGGAGAGGGAGGGAGGGAGGGGGAGAGAGAGAGAGAGAGAGATTTGTTGTTCATTCGTTGGTTGCTTCTTGTATGTTTTCTGACCATGAGATCGAACTTGCAACCTTGGTATACTGGGACAACACTAACCAACTGAGCTACCCAGCTAGGGCTGGAAATAAAATTTAAATGCCAACACGTGCTCAACGCAGTTATTCTATCTTCATAAGTTTATAAAAAGTGTTCTGCTTTATAAGTACAGGATTTTAATATACCATTAATACTTGCTCAGTTGTTTAGGGCATTGTACTGATATGCATATGCCAAGGTTGTGGGTTTGACTCCCAGTCATGGCACATACAGGAATAACCAATAAATGCATAAATAAGTGGAACACAAAATCTATGTTTCTTTCTCTCTGCCTTTCTTTGTCTCTCTAAAATCAATAAATAAAAATTAAAAAAGGAAAAGTCTATTTTCCTAAAAATTTTAAATGAAAATCCTCTAATTTTTAAAGTCCATGGATTCATACTACCACAGATTTCTCTACTTTGCTGAATTATTTTTACATATTTATTGTAACCAATTCTTATATAGAATAAGTATAACTTTGAATGTTGGCTACAGATACATGGGTCTAGTCACAATTGTAAAGTTAGCAATAAAATTTTTCTGCCCATCAATGTGAACCACTGGGCAACTTTTCTTAGCTAACATTTTTTTATAGTATTTCCTACTGATCATACAGATAATAAATGTGGTGCTTTAAACTAATTGTTTCTCAATACATTTGAAAGATCTCTTTTATCTAAAGAAAGACTGCATTTCCATTTTGAAATATACTTCACTTTATAAATATTAGAATATGATTCTACAATATATTCACAGAAGTGCCTGGCCTGTTAGTAACATACTGGCCTCAAAAGGTAAACATTCTTTCAATATAGTTTTGAGTTTTCACTTTGGCAGGGTAATCAACACTAGAAGGATGAGAAAATGGCCCTCAGAACAAAATTTGTGATGTTATGGTTACTTCTTGGCTCCAGAGACGATGACAGTTTCCAGGGCAGAGTCCTATCGAGTTCTAAGAGAAAATTGCACAGAAACTATTTGTCTTGGCACAAGGGAGGGCTTATTAAGATCACCAGTGGGGAAGTTTTGATGAATGTGTGGACCTTTGCAATCTTCATGTATATAAGCCAACAGAATAATTTAATAGACTAATTTCCTTTATTTTGCTAATTGGGCTATGACCTTGCAGTAGCAGAAGGTGAGACCAGGTCATGGCCTCATCAGCGAGGGTATATAAAATTATATTGTTACCCTGATAGTCATTCCTTTGAAAGGTTTCTTGTAAGTGATGCAAACACTGTGTATTTCTTAAATATTATAAAAAATATATACAGCTGGAAGAAACACAAGAATAAAAGTGAAGCACCCAACTGCCCTCCCCCCATTTTAAGTTCTGGTTGTACTGGTTGAGTTTAATTGTACTAGGAATGTTTTCTTCCTAGTATACTTTTTGTGTCGGTTTTTTTTTAATGTGTAAATCAGGAACCTACTGATATAGGTCATTTATTTATTTTTTCCCCAAGCTGCTGGCCAAATCCAAAGCAAAAAAAAGTGGAGTCTAACTTACATTACATGAGATGATATCTTATGCCAAATATCAATGGGTGTAGAATACTGATTCAAAGATTTTGTTCCTATTACCTCACATCCAACTCAGAAAAAATCCCTAACTGTTATAGCTAGTTCTTACAGTTATAATTGACAGTAAAATTAGTGGCAGCTCAATCCAGCCAATCAATTTATAGCCTTCTTCCATATCTCTGGGGGACTCTCCTTTTAAGATTTCTTCTTGTCATTGGCCCCATTCACTGCTAACATGTAATTGTGCTGGGTCCTTGGACCTGCTACTCTTCTTGTCATTTCACTTGTGCGAAACCTAACGTGCTTATTAGTTAACTATACTAGTTCCTTTTTCAGGATTTTACTTAATCTCTTTCACATTCTCTGATTGATCACTCCAGACTCTAGACTCCTTCATATATGAACATCTTCTGATTGGATGCAGTAGAGTCATATATTAAGATTTCTTTCACTGACTACAGAAAATTGAGTTAATTTATTTAACTCTGTAAGTATTGACTGAGAACTTGTTAATTGACACAATTAAGTGCTCACAGGGTAAGTGATGTTTGAAACTATTTTCCCTATTCTGAAAAAAGAATTTTTCCCAAATTTTTGGAATCAACACTATGTTAATTACTAACTTATAGTGTCTTTGACTTGTGTTATTTAGAATTTCCCATAAAATAAAATATTTTTGTAATTGTAACCAAAATTGGAAGAGTAAAACTGGATTATTAATTAATAGAAACATAGCATTGAATAAAGGAGTGATTATAGTGTAATGTTTTGATTTGTAACATTTGATTTATATCAGAAACTCATTTTTACAGTAATAATCATAATTTCTTAAAAATTAAATATCAGCTGGATCTTAGAAGAAAGAATTTCTGGATAAAGGGGCAACATCTTTAGTATTTTCCATGTTGGAAATGACATTAAAATTCTTTACCATCTTCCCATCCCCAAATCTTAACTTATGACATATGAAAAAGGACCCAAAACACAGAATTATCTTTTAAGATGGCAGCTCCCCAGTAGTACAGGCTTCCCCCACTAGCTGATGGTTCTAGGAACCTACCTGTATTACTGTACCTGTTGACGTTGTTGTGAGAGGCTGTGTTCAGCTCCAGTTAATTTTTCTGAAGACTCTTCCAATGCATTTGCCTGTTTCATGTGAGTGACTTATGAATGCACCTGCCCACACCATTCTGTGTTCAGCAATTTTTGACCAAAAACATGACCCCCATGCCCCACCCTCCCTATTCACTGAATCTCACCCCGAGTGACTTGTTTTTTGGTTCCCTGAATGAAAAAAAATCATCAAAGGAGAACATTTTGCCAATGTGGAAAAGCTGAAACAAAAAAACACAGAAGCACTAAAAGGCATCAACACAGGAGAGTTCAAAAACTGTTTGAGCAGTGGGAAAAACATCTCGATAGGTGCATTGTTTGGAGAGTACTTGGAAGGTGACTGAAGTTTAAACATGTAAGAATAAATACACAATTTTTATGAATTCTGGTTTTGGGAGCACTCTCCCCTGGAGTCTTCTTTCTTTCAGTGACAATGTCTTTTGAATGTTTTTTTTTTTACTTCATTACATTAAAAAAAAACAGGATACTATGTAAATTATACATTGCATCTCTTTTTTTCCCCATTACATTTGTCAAATTACCAATTTAACATTGCAGCTTTCTATATTATATGGTATGGGGCAGAAGTAGGTTTATAGTTGTGAGTATGGAAAACACAAAGTTTATTCTTGTATTATTATTCATTAATTATTGTATTATTTTCCAAACAACTGTAAATCTACTTCTTCCCTACCCTATATTTGACTTGTTTACATAACATAGAATACTTTTTTATCTTAATTTTCACAAGTACATTACCTTGGTGAGGTGGAAAAATACAGGAAGTTGATCAATGAAATGTTAAGTAAGCATTTGTGAATACAGAATGAATGTAAACTTTTAAAAAGTAACTTAAGTTGCTTTCATACCATCATTTTATCTTCCAAATGAAAGTAAATGTACTGATGCTTGAGTTTAAGAACAAAATATAAATAAAGTTATAAATGAATTCAAAAGAAGAGGAATAGATAAGATAAAATGATTTCAAAGATTATAACTACTTCCTTTTGAGAATTTATAAAGTTTTTGGAAACAGTATAATTAACAGCAACCATTTTAAATGTTATTTCCATATCAATAAAATATTCCGTTTTTTAAATAAAAATGCATTTTAGAATGAAACAGCAGCAACTATAAATTTCCAGATACAGCTTTTAATAATTGCACATCCTCATCTTGCAAATTTCCAAAAGATATACACTTGTTATAGAAGTGCTGAAATGCATGTAGCCTAAATCTGTCAAGTTAACTGTCTTCCATGGCTCTCTCCCCACCTACCAGGCCTCATTAAATTAATCTGAAAAGAACACTATCTCTTTAAGGCTGGGAAAGTATTGTGCTGATGAGCCAGGGGCAGCCCACCAATTGGCAGACCCATTGGGTGATAAATGTCCAAGGACCTTTAGGCTGACGACACATTTTTCATCATTAATCCAGCCCATTGTAACCAGGGCCACTCACATTGATTTGAACTAGGGGGCATCATCTGCTGTTAAGAGGGTGATGACTCGCTAAAAATGAAGGCCTGAAACTAATCAAATATATTCAGAGCCTTTTCTGGCATCTTGTTGGAGAGCAGCAGTAGAGCGGTAATAGGGAAGCAATGGACAGGTAGTTCAATGCTCTGCTTGTTCTGTATGGGAATGGGAGAAAGCTTTTCAAGCTTTCCGCTTGAAAGCCTGTTATGTACTAATAGCTATTATATCTTGTACTACAAATGTGTATGTGGATTTGTCCAATACTGTCTATACTTGAGTGTTTTATTAAACATCTAATGTTGAAACATTAGGCCGTAATTTGGAAAAACTGAGAAACTTATATACAATCAGAATTCTCAAACCCACATCTCTTTGGGATTGTGAAATAGTTTTTATGGTTTTGTAAGTTTGTAATAGATTGATTGAGAAGGATGTTAATATTTATTTGACTGAATTAGAAAAGTTTGAGGGAGAGGAGAGAGTCTTTTTTTCCCCTTGCAGAATATAGCAAATTTAGTTAAATTTGACTCTCCTAAATTTTTTACCTAATAATTAATTTAGTATTTATTTTATTACTTAATTACAATGTGATACTACAAAAGTATACATACATGTTATACATAGGTATTTTATTATTCATATATGCATGTATATTCTTTTTGGGTAAATCTTTTAATATTTTAGTTTATATTGACAAAAACGGCTCTCATTAAGTCATAGCTAGAGTTCCAAGAGGGAATGGTTAAGCAAACATATGTGCCTCAGGCAAACATAGAAAACCATGTTTTTTTAATTTTCTGCTTGTACCTGATTAACCAAAATCAGGAACAAGTAGGCAATACATTTAAATGACTAGATTTATTTAGTGGAAACTTTAAGTTATATATTGAGCCTCATAACTATATATAAGAGAATCAAAGAAGGAAAGGCCAAATTTGGAATTTGGTTTAATGAAAAATATATACAATAAAGACCTAATGAAGTTCCCTGTTACAAAGAAGAAAATAGAGGGTGGAAAAGATTGTAGAAAAGTAAAAATGAATAATTCAAAACCTTCAGCTGTTCATATTAGTTCCCATACTCTCCTAGATGAAACCATTGGCTATATCCTAAAATATTTCATGGTATCATGAAAAAAAATCTGCTGACATGAATTCTCTGGTGGGGGGTTATCAATTCCATTTCAAAATCATATTTTCTCCAAGTTCCCAAGCTGAAATTTCACACTTTTCACATTTGCAAGTTTTAATGAGTACTATTTATGTAGTTCTCACCTGCTTTTAGTGTTTCCTGAACTTATCACAGAGCTTTGTTGATGAGCAACGATGACCTGACTTTATCTACCTTGTGATGAATAGTCACAGTTTAAAGTTCATCTTAACTGGGCCTGACTGACAAAGTGCCAGAAAGCAACTGGCTATGAAAGCATTGTGTGGGAGCAGAAAAAGACTGGTTAAATAGTTGCGTTCTTTAATAACCAGGTTTTGCTGTGGAGCCTGTTTGTTCCAGTAAAAACAAGTTGATTCCAGTGAAGACAAGTTGGAGGCTAATTAGGAAATTAGCCTGGAAAAAAAGGGCAATTGATTTGTACACTGATGACTTCTATATTTCTGCCATTGGAAAGGGATTGAGAGTAAATCAAATACCCAGACACCCAAATGTAAAAGTAGAAGTAATTCATTTTAGTTTTTTTCTAGTAGGCAAAATAATGGACCTCCAAAGAGAACCTTTCCCTACTGTACTCAGAGGAGATGTGACTATGAAAGGTGGGATGGAGTGATGCAACTTTGCCAGCTTTGAAGATGGAGAAAGGAGCCACTAGCCAAGTGTCTCAGATAGTTTATCTTCCAGCTTCCCGGCTACAACGTGAGCTCCACAGGGCCAGAAATTCATTGTGTTCACAGTTGTATCCCTGGCACCCAGCACAGTGCCTGCCTGACATATAGCAGGTGTTCTATAAGTATTTGAATGAAGAAATGAATAAACTAGTGAACAAATGCATCAGTGCTATAGAACATGTTTTTTCAAATGTTGATAACTCATACATATAAAAGAAATCTCATGATCTCTTAAGTACATTAATTATTTAGAAATAATATATATTCATTGTACATTAAAGCAATGGGGGGAAAGCCTCTTCTTTTCAGCCTATATAAGCTTTCCACAAGCCAGTCAAGGAGTCCCTCTTGACTGTGACTTACAAGGGTCTGTCATTTTGTTCAGAAGTCCAGCTGAAGGAGTAAAAGACTTGTAGTAATTAAGATATACATTGTATATCCGGAAAGTTTGTATTCTATCCTTAGTTTGAGTTAAGGCCTCAAAGTTGAATGTGCGTCATATGACTGTACTACTAACGTTTATTTCTTCATGGAGCTAGCATTCTCCTGGCGGAGATAGCAAACAAGTACAATCCATCTTCAAAATAACTAAAGGTTAGTATAAGTACGAGGAAGAAATTAACAGTGTGCTACGAGAGAGAATAACAGGGAGTTATGGTCAGGGTGCCAGCACTGGGGAGGGAACATTTAAGATGAAATGTGAGAATGAGAAGGAATTGGTGTAATAAGGAGCCATGGAATAAAATTCTAGGGAGAGGGAACCACCTGCTTAAAAGTTCTGCGCTGAAAAAACAATCTGGTTGATTAATGAAATAAAAGAAGACCAGTGGACAAAGTCTCAAGTTTTAAAGTTAGAGGTCAAAAGACCATAGTGGCTGACTGTGGGCTTTTGAGAACCAAGGTAAAAAGTTTTTAGATTGCACATGATTTCTTTTGGTCATGTCCCAAATTGTTTCATAGAAATACATTTCATTTCAACAAGTATTTTGTTAAAATGTGCTCTATGTTCAAGTGTTTGGTCTTCAATAATTAACTTTAAGTGGCCCCTACTCTCAAGAACCCAGACTCCAGGGAGATAGATGTGTAAATAGATAATTGCAATATAGCATGATACATATAAATGACTTAGTAATCAATAGTAATGATTCCCAGAAGGGTAATATTGGGTGGTGGATAAAGTGAAGTGTGAGCCCTGCTCATGAAAGATACCTCATAATCTCTTGTAAGATTTTGTCCTGGGTTTTCATCTCCTTGTGGCGGTACTCACTTCTTGACTCTTTCTTTGGCATGATTGTTTTTCCTCTTATTTTGTCACTCATTGGGGTCTTTAATCATAGGTGGCTTGAGTCATAAGCTGTTTGCCATTCTCCCTTGGAAACATAGAGAACCAGTTGACTACTAGTTGGGATCCAGTGACAACCAAAGAACTTGTCGAAGCTTTGAGTAAGTGCAGTAAATCACCAATCTCTAAATGGTGGTGTCCAGGGTGCAGACACAAGGATATTTAGGAAAAAAAATCACAAAAGCTCATTTAGCTGTTTTCATTATAGGTTAAAAGTCAGTGATTTCTTAGTCAAAATGGTTGACCTCTTATTCCTCAACCAATTCATCTCTTCACAGTGGGCAGTCAGTGATGCAGGCTGCTCTTATTCTGATGATCTCAGTCATTCTTCACACCACATATAAGGAGTGCACTTATAGACTTTTATGAACTTGTAGACAGTTGTGAACCAAAGTGAAAATATTCCATTACATATTGTTGAATGTAAAAAGTAGGAACAGAGCATGATTTCATTTACATAACATTTTAAAATTTCTATACATTTAAGTGTGTGTGTGTGTGTGTGTGTAAGAAATTGTATGGAAAGATTCTTAAAATTACTCTTGGAAAGAGGATTTCATTAAAGTGTTATAGATTGCTTTCATTTTAACAACATTATTTCAATGATTTGCAAGGAGATAGTAGTAATGAAATATAAAGCAATGATTGTGTGTGTGTGTGTATGTGACCTATGTGATATATATAATCTAATTACTGTAAGCTAAGAGCATAAAATGGAAAACATTTCAAAGATTCCAGACATGGCAACTTTTGGCAGCTGTCCTTGGTATTAGATCAATTTTAGAGTCACAAAAAACAACACAATAAATGTGACTTAAAAAAGAAAGATTAAATCAGCATTGTCCCCTCATGGTCATATAAAAGTTCTTTGGAAATGGTGTTTATATTGTGCTGTGGGTAGTTTGAGGTCCCCATTAAATGGTCTGTCTGGAGTGAAGATGATGCTCCCAGCCTACATGCAGACCAGATGTCCCTTCAGTTTGTAGATCATATCAGAAGAGCTATGGTTATGTTCCCTTAGTCCCACACTGACCAAGAGAAAGAAAATCACAATAAGATCATTTTTAAATTAGAAGTCTCTGAAAGTCAGTTAATTTTCTAAAAATGTATTCGGTTATGTTTGACATGCAGGGAAGGAAAAATCTTTTCTCTTCCCATCTTTGGATGATGTTGGGAACATTGTAAGGAAGGACAGATTAGCAAGACAAAAACATACCAATTTAATGTTTTACATGACACAAGAGCCTTCATAGGAAATGAAGACCCAAATATGGGGCAAAACCTAACTGCTTATATGTGCAGTTGAACAAAGAAAGGCAACTGTGGAAAAGTAATTAAACATATGGGGAGACTAAAACAAGATTTTTTTAACAAGGTCTGTTTGTACAGAATTCTCTTGGCTTGGATTCCCTGTCTCTGGTGATTAAGAATGTTTGTTTCCTCCTGGTCATCTTTCACATGGGAGTTTTCTCCTGCTTCCAAAACAAAAAGGGAGGTCACAGTGCACTTCTTGTACTTGCTGTTTTTCAAGTGCCTTGGGCTCAAAATAATCCTTATACCAAACTGGCATATTTTGGGGTGCTATATTCTGCCACCTTTCACATACCAGAGACTGGAGAGCATGTATGATTTAAGCAGATTGTCCCTAAATAACATGCCAACTGGCAAAGGAAGATTTTTCCCAGATACTATAGGCCAAGAGCTCCCTTCCCCCACCGAGGCCTCATATTCCAGAAAAGTCCATCATCAATCAGTTGCCAGTCTCTCTTTGCTGTAATACATATGTATAGCTTGAATGCAGTTATTATACATGCTGCCTTTGTCATTGACCCTGTCCTCCTAGTTATCCTTTCTCAAGCATCTACTAGGTGCTTGTCATCCTCAATGCTGTGTCACTTATCTGATTATTTTTGCAACAGTCTTGAAGGGTAAGATGGTATTATCCTCATTAGGCCAGCTACGGGAAACCAAAGCTGTGGAGATTTTAAGTAACTTGCTCAGACTCTTCTCATAAAACAGAACAACCTGGAGATGAGCCCAGGTCTTTCTGGATCCTGTGCTAGTTCTATGGCTTTATATCCTCTTCCTTTGTTTGGCGAGGTGATACCTCACCAGTTTACCTTTAGGAGTTTTATGAACATTATGGAATAATATAAGGGGGAATTTTTTCCAAAAAGCAGCAAACTCCATTGCAACCATCAGTACTTAACTTAGAATTTCAGCATACCACAATTACAATTAACTTTTTCTTATTTTTAGGCAATATTTATTATTGCTCTTTGTGCTTATGAAATTGACTTAATAACAAGACCTCTGAAAGTTGAATAGACCAAGGACCAGGATAATAAAAGTATTTTAGAAACTTGTTTTTTTTTTAATGTCAGTAGCTGAGGATGTAACCCCAATTTTTCCATCTTTGAATTCTTCCTAAAAGTAGGTTGGTTTGCTTTGTTTCACCTGTAAATGCTATCAGAACAGAGCATTTATTTCTGCATATCTTGGCAAGTTCATATTGAAATGAGCTCATGAACATCACTGCATTTGTCCCCTAGAATTTATACCATAGCTGGATCTTAGTTTTGAAGTCACTGGTATTATTTTCATGAAAAAAAAAAAAACCCTGTATTTTAAAATCTACAGTAAGAAACAATGTATTATAACTGCCAACATTCAACTTACTAAATATTGCTTATCTTAAGAATATACTTTGATGTTTAAGAATAAACCATGGATGGCATAATGGGTTTCACTAACTAAAAATTGTACATCTAGATTACCCTCAAATTCTTAGGATTTGAACAAGTTACATATGTAAGCTATTTGTAGGTAATTGAGGGAATGTGTGTGATCCCCACTTAATCTTTATTTTAATTAAAGCAGTAGCCTTAATTTTGGCATGCCCAGATTGGTATGTGCATAGCTGGAAGTCAGAGAAAGAATCAAGAATAATATCAAAGATTAGAGAGAAGCTAGCCGACTGTGAAATTACTGGGTGCTGAGCTTTTCCTCTGAGTTTTGACTGTATGTTTCAAACTGCTTTAGACATGTTTTCTGCAGTGCAGAGCACTTCTACCTCATGGTACTTTATTCTCATTTGCTCCATCTGATTACATGTCTATCTTCTAGAATTATAAAGAAATGCTGACTGGTTTGAAGATAAAAATGGTGCTATTTAAGGAGAAATGACAGAATTACCAACTACTTATATTTTTAATGTATGCCTATCCTGTTGTCTTATCATTAAAACTTGGGGAAATGACTTGGTTGTTGGGATTGCTCTGAAATATAGTTATACCTTTCCTTCTGACTCCATTATTTCTTTAAAAATTATTCTCCATAGACTATTTGATTTTCTTTAGCATGAGTAATGGAGTCGTTATGTAAGAAAGCCCTTAACTTATTTCTTGACTTCCTTCCTCCCTCCCACCTTCCTTTTTCCCTCCCTCCCACCTTCCTTTTTCCCTCCCTCCCTCCCTCCCTTTGCTTCCTTTCTTTCTCCATCCTCTCCAAAATCTCCTTGTCCACTCCCTCTCTCTCTTTCCATTTATCTCACTCTTTTTTTCCTTTCTTTCATTCATCAAATATTTATTTTAGTGTCTATCAAGTATTTCCTTGGGTGAGCATAGCAGCCCTATGAAATCCGATTATTCACCTCCTCAGAATCGGATGATTGAATTTAACTGAAAGGCTTTACGACAGGCAACTCTCAGTAAGGATAGATTCTACCACAGCTCTCATTCAGAGCTTGCCCAAGAGTGCTGCTTTCATCCACAGTGCGTTTAGCATGTAGGAAAATATAATCCCCGCCACTCAGGAATGCAGCTGCGTCAGTTGGCAGGGAGGGCTGTGAGTGCCCAGTCATGCTGTAAAGGCAGTTGGGGTTTGAAAGAGGACTTATCTTTCTTTCTGGCATTACAGAGTATAGTGTTGTGTCCTACTGTGGCCAAAGAATCAAATAAAGCAAGTAATTTGTTTCTCTGGTTCCACATGTGCTGAAAGACAAAGCATTGAGCAGAAAGGTGCTGCCCTAGCTGTGCGAAGGCTTTATGCAATTTTGTAGAATAATTTTTGCTAGAAGGTCACCTCACCCCTTTTCTGATTGTGTTGATTAACAAGATTAAGTAATCCTTAGTGCAGATATGTCATGGGAATGATTGATCACACTCAATTCTTGGTGGTGGGGTACAAACTGTTTATGGCATTTTGAGAGTTTGCAAATAATTTAGGTTACAAATCTATTCTTTCCTAGGACGATTATAATGTAAAAATAAATCAGGTTTCACATTTCCGTGAGAAGGAAAACTAGGGTAAGTAAGATTGATGTGTCACCAAGGCATCAGAAGGCAAAGATGGTGCTGACATTTAAAACGTCAGCTTCAAAGTGTTGGGATGTACTTGCTGTGTAAAAGTTACTCAATCAGACTGGTCTATCTTTTTCAAAAATCCAAATGCCAGTTTATTATTTACATAAATTTAGTTTTTTCCTCTCTTGCTGCTTTATATTTTTATTGAAAGAGGCTTCATGACTTGTTTGTAAGATATTTTGGTGATGATTGTGTTGACCATGGCAGCTGAACCTGACAGGGTAGAATTGATTTCCCTGTATTTTCTCATTCAGTCCTTGCTGCAGCTCTGTGAGATAGGAACTACAATCGGCCCTGTTTCATAGATGAGCAAACTTAAGTAGAAATGAATTGGTAATTCTTTCAAGTCTGCATACATAGCTGGTAGATGAAAGAGCAAGGTTCCAATTCTTAGTCTCATAACCACAATTCACAACTGCTCTTGCATCAGAAAAGCAACTTAAATAAGAGAGAGATCTTTCTCATATGGCTGCTGCCTTTCTTAGAACAAAATATGACCCAAAATTTAACATAACCTTAGCCTCATCCCAAAAGTATAAATAGGAGGTGAATCTGTTTTGTAGCAGAAAGTAAGGATAATTAACTACCTATACTATTTAACATGTATTAGAGGTCTTTGAGTCAGAGTGCCCAGCTTAATTTTCAGGACCGTGATGGAATGGCCAGAGATTAGGGCTAGCAGCCAAGCTCAGTGGTTACTCTGTGGTTACCAATCACTTACTCGGTACTTTATCTCTGCACCTGCTTCGTAGCCATTCAATAATACTGGATGGCATTTTCCTGCATCCACACAAACCTTAACATTGAACTCAGTGAATACAACTTAAAATATCACGCTTTTTGTTATGTGATACTTCTATATGTTATCCAAATTTTAAGATTTTTTTTTTTACTTCAGATAAATGATCTTGGAGGTAAAGTACAAGATAACTTAGAATTAAGGAGCAATTTTTTGGCCCAAAATGTATAAAATAAATTATAGAAGGTATTTACAGCAATAGCTTTATACCATTAAGTGTCAAATTTTCTCTTATGGAATTTATAATTAAAAATGTATATATTGAAATCTGTATTTTGAACCTTTTTGGACTGCAAGAGTTCCCTTTAATTCTAATAAAAATGGGAAAATGTTTATATTTTTTGTAGCTATGCAATTTTTTTTCTTTTTTGAAATCTTATTGATGATCCAGTGGTCTACCTGAGAGCACTTTTTATGATTTAGTATTTTCTCCCCCCTGGAAATATGTTTAAAAACCAAAATAATCTCCTAGACAGATTATCTCTATTCTTCTGCCTAGAAAAAGTGTGTAATACTGGCCTGCCTAACCAGATTTAGGTAGGGAAGTAGGAATGTGTCAAAATCATACCAGTAATTCAGCTGCAAGTAGTCTTAAAATAGTTTAATATGATGTGCTATTGGAAGAATTATTATACTTTTTATATGTATAAGCAAAACAGTTACTACTGGTTTTACTTCAAAGATGGGTTTTAAGGAATATTAACCTCACTATGACTCTAGAGAAGGAAAGTATTGGAAGAAATTATATGCAAAAGTTCTTCTCACATCAGGGTTACAGAGAACAAGAGCAGATACTTAGGGCTACCATAAGAAATTACTAAATATTGGACAGCTTAAAACAATAGAGATTCATTCTCTTTACCTCTTACAGTTCTGGAAATAGAAGTAGAAAACTAAGGATGATGCTCTCTGAATCTTCCAGGAGATGATCCTTCCTCATGTCTTCTAGTGTTTGGTAGTTCTAGGCATTCCTTGGTTTCTGGCTGTGTAACTCCAGTCTCTGCCTTTTGTCTTCATGGGACTGTCTTCTCTCCGTGTTTCCATTTTCACATGGTGTTTTCCTGCCTGTGTATCTCGCTCTACTCTCTTCTTGTAAAAACACACTGCTGTTGGATTAAATGTCCACCACACTTCCCTATGACCTCGCTTTAACCTGATTATGTCTGTAAAGAACATATTCCATTTAAGGTCACATTTGTAGGTGTCAGGGTTTAGAACTTCAACACATCTTCTGGGGGAACATAATCCAACACTCAATGGTGGGAATATAGATTACATTTTAAAATCTTGATATTATTTTATTTTTGGAATAAAGTATTTCTAAAGATGGGTCTTTTTTGCATGATAATAATAACTAGCAGATACTCACTTGTAAGAAAATATTTGATTTTTTATAGTATTTTATTTTTTCATGGACATTCTAAGTACATAGTAATTGTTACATGATTGTGCACTATTCACTGACTCTTTCCAAATAGCACATAGCACTGGGTTGGGCCGTTGTTTATTTTTTCTCCTTTCATCATGGACTAGTGATTTGAGGTACCATAACTTCTACATAACAGATATATTTACCTATAAATTACAAACATAGAATATAGTTTAAATAATTTTATTTAAATACAGACATTGATTTACTTGATTTATTTAGTAACACAAACTCCTTATAGAGAATATAAGGAATATCATTTTCTGTGTGTGATTTTTTTCATTAATTAAGTCCTGCTTCTCCCATCAGAAGTCTAAGATTTATAATGAATATGGAGTCTGAAAGGACTTAACATGAGAATAACTTTATTTCTATTTTATTTAGTAAAGGTCATTCTAAAATATAAATTTTATAAAACATAAATAAAATCCATTCTGGCAGTCACACTACTCACGTTAAGAATCAATTCCTACCCCAATTTTATATTAAATACGTCAGAATTATGGTTTTATATATTTATAATTATATATATTTATATATTATGAATTTTATATTTCGATATTTAAATAAAACACCCTGTCATTAATTTAGGGTTTTGCTATTCTTTCTCCCTTTAGTTCACTTTGGCCATCATTTTATTTTTAAAACATCCTTGGCAATATACATTAGCAGAGTGTAATCTCAATATCATGTTTAGCTAAAGGAAAGGTTAAAAAATTAGAGTATAGTTCATATTTGACATTTTGGTATGTTGTGCCCATATGAAATCCAAAATGATTTTCACTGTCCAATGGGGAGCATGTACAGCGCCCAACATGGAAATAGAGGTGAAAGTTCCAGTGATCACGAAAGGACTGGTGTTGGCTTTTAGTATGTAGCTGTTTAAAGAGTGTCTTCAGTTAATGTGAGGCAATTGCAGATTCCTTGGCTCTGTGTTTAAACCTCTAAGTGCTTTGAGTGAAGTCTGTTAATGATATGCCTTACGTGCAGCTGACATTTTAAGATCCTTGCTGCTTTTCAAAAAGTGTGGGCACTAAAGATGTCTTCTCACTCCTGAGAATTGATTTCATACACAACAGGAGCTTATGATGGATTCTCTCCCACTGTGGGAATTGTCTGAATATCTGAAGGCAGCAACTGACTCAGATAAAGAATCTATCATGAGCTCTCTCCTGCAAAGATTATGAATTGTGCATTAGAACTAGGTGATGCTTAGTTTAATTCCTGGTCTCCTTTGTGATTCTAAACCATTTGGCAAGGTTCTTTCTACCTGGTGTAAACAGACTGATTGGGAAATGTATTCATCCCATGACTTTGTCCACTCATTTCTACCTCTTAAAAAAGTATCTCACCTTGGACTCAAAGCTCCCTAAGAATTCAGAAGTTGTAATTATTTTGCTCTTTTAATCTGTGGAACTACATTTTGCTTCGGATGAAATGTATTGACAGTGTTTGGGGTAAATTTTGTTTTGATATGTGTTGTTAAGCTCTGCATTGTATCACAGATACATTCATCAAATGCTACCATAAATTTATTTTTTCTATTGTTTTAAAGAACCTGGAGATTGAGTTGAAATCAATGAATAGCTTCCCAAGTTAGCATGACAGACAGCTTGTTGATGGCTGATGATAAAGAGTGTTAAAATTGTTGATGTGTTTTTCATTTACTTCTGACCTGTTAAAACTTAGCTCCTGAAAACCTATAGGGCTGGAAGAAGTTAATACAAATAGGCAGACACTATTATTATTTAGTCATAAATGAGAAATCAGTCTTATATGTGTTTGAAGATGGATGATAGCTTTTGGCCATATGGTTTATGACACAATGACTCAATGAGTTTTGTGTAATCTAATATTTGGGTTTGGATTAAAAAACCATTATCACTATCACAAATTAAAATTATTTCACATAATGAAAAATATTTTTAAAAATGAGATGTTAGTTACAATACTTTGCCCAATATCTAGTCTTATACGAATTCATTCATTCATTCATTCCTTCATTCTCACAATACCTGTTTCTAAGGACAGGCTAGACTCCACACTTCAGAAACCATTGTAGCAGCAAGTCCTAAAAATAGGACTTGGTCTTTTAGAGTAAGTAGATCGAGTGGGCTGATTATCACGTGGACATGCCATATTGACAATTGCAGCAAATTAATATAGAGAGGAGAGCACCGGTTTGAGATTTAGAGGGCTCCATCTGCCTGTTTACCAGAGAGTCGGACAGACAGCATAAGGTGCATGGAGTAAGTTTACTAATCTACAAAATGAAAGTTTCAGGACAGGCAGGAAGATCCAAACCACTGGTCCAGGAGAAATATAAGAGGCCACATCAAAATCATGAAGGAAACTTTTCAATACCACTAATTTCCAAGTTCCGCATTCAGAAATGATTATATCTAGAGTGTGGCTCAGAGGCATGTTTTAACATAGCATCCCAGGTGCTTCTGATGTTCTAGAACAGCTGTTACATATGTGTGCCCGGTTTTAGAACAGTCAGACTATATGACTCCTGAGAGCTCTTTTTAAAAATAAAATCTTAAATTCTCTGTTACTCTAAGCTGTTTCCAAGCATCTTTTCAATATAAGTGAGGTAGCATTTGTGGATTTGGCACTCAGATTCTCAGGACTTTTTGCTGTGGAGGTAAGCCTGTGCTCTTCCCTCTTCGCCCCCACAATTTAGAAAACGGCCTTAACATCTGCAAGTGCTTTAACCCAGCATCTTTGTTCTAGGAATTGACCTATAATTGTGTTCAAAGACTTATGTACAGGGATATTCTTCACAGTATATTTTCAACATAAATTATTTTAAAATATCACAGATATCCAAAAATAGTAAATTGCTCAAAATAAGAACTGTATGTTATTGACATGGAGGAAAAAAAAACACCATTTATTGTTTAGTAAAATAAATAAATAACCAGATGGCAATATTTTATGTTTGTAAACAAGCAAAAGACTAAAAATAAAATTTCACATACCAACGAGAAAAAATCCTAGAATGCAACATTATTTTTTGTTTTCTTTAGGCCAGTATATTTTTCTTAAGATATATATATTTTTTACTTTGTGTTATTTACAAAATCCCCCATGGCAAGCATGTGAGATGGTGTGGGGAGAGCTGTGACATGAAAATCTGAGGATCCATTTGAGACACTATGTAACTGATGTCAGAACTTCAAAGAGATCATCTTGTCAAGGGAAAGCTAGAGTGTATAAAGCTCAGAATCAGAAATTAATGTCTGCATAGGTCCCTTTATTTTCTATTGTCAACTTGAAAATAAGCACACTTAACAGTCAGTTTGAACCTGAGTAAGCCATACAGCACTGCATGGTGAACCTCTTTTAATCCTGGTCATCTTGTGTCCAAAATTCTTTTTTTCCCCCTCTCTCTTTTTGTATTGCTGTTTAAGTACAGTTGTCTCCATTTGCCCCCCCCACCAATCCTCTCACCCCAGTCATCCCTACCTCCCACCCTTAACCCTACCCCCTTTTGGCTTTATCCTTGTGTTTTTTATACATGTTCCTGAAAACCCTTCACTCTACCTCCC
>CM052539.1:134063701-134129829 GCA_028533065.1 Trachops cirrhosus | reverse complement strand
TGTGACTTTAATGGAATTATACTTGAACAAGTCAAAATTAAATGTTAAATTATATTCACTTTCAATTACAGATATTAATTGATCCAAGGTTATTAGCATGACCCATGAAGGGACCCAGTTACATAAATATTATAGAAAGATATTGCTTTGGATTTCATCACAAGAACTAGCAATCTAAATAATTTTTCTTTTATCAATTGAATTAAGTTTCACAATCTTCTTTTAAAACTTTTTTTAAAAGATTTTATTTATTTTTATTTATAATTTTTATAGTGGGGAAGGGAAGGAGAAACAGAGGGAGAGAAACATCAGTGTGTGGTTGCTTCTTTCATACTCCCTACTGGGGACCTGTCCTGCAACCCAGGCATGTGCCCTGACTGGGAATCGAACCAGTGACCCTTTGGTTCGCAGGCCCGTGCTCAATCCACTGAACTGGCACCAGCCAGGGCCACAACCTTTGGATTCATATTGGAAACTCAGGGTCTAGGATTAACCCTACTTTATAAAGAAGGACAATATAAGACAAAAGTAAATTAATATTACTGACAAGAGTAGTGTCTCATCTAATTAGTTAATATCATTATTTTGAAATTAATTATCTTAGCTATTTGGATACATTTCAGTTCCTGATTATGAATACCAATTGCTAAATATATACATAGTTTCCAGATCCAAGAAAATTATGAGGTAGACTTAACAGTATAGTTAGACATCTCTGGTTAAATTGATGATTTGTAAGGTCTAATCGTCATGTATGAATGCATTAAATCCCTTCACCTTTATGGTGTCTCACAGGACTGAGCATTAAAAAGCAAGTTCTTTAAACAAGGCCCTCATGATCTAGTCAGTAGCTCTACCATCCTCCTCTGTACTTGCTTTTCTAATATGCTAAGCTGCTTCTCACACACAATTATTTTATACTGGGTTGGCCAGAACGTCCATCTGTTTTTTTCCATAAAATAAAGTACACGTTTTTCATTTTTACCCATAACTTTATTGTTTTGTGTATGTTGAGTATGTAGACTATCTCTTGCATGTTATAATGTTGATTGTTCTCAATTAATGTCTTGATTTGATTATTATCAACTTCAACTGGTCTACCCCAACCATGGAGCATCATTGTCCAGTGAGAAATCTCCAGCACAAAACTTCACAAACCACTTTTAACACATTTGATCAGTCACAGCACCTTCTCCATGCATTGTACAAATAATTTTTTTTACATTTCAGCTGTGTTTTTACGTTTCTTGAAATAATAAAGCACAATATGCCAAAAATGTTGCATATTTTCTTCCACCTTCAACATTAAAATGGATACACAATCACCAGTTTTGATCAGTTTACTTTTAACTGCTTGGTGATATGACAGCTGTCACAATACAGTCTAACAAAATTGATTTGAATGAAGTTAAAGACAACTTCATTCAAGTGCTACTAGAGCCATCATATGGAAAATAAACAAACAAACTTTTTGGCCAACCCAATACACATTTCCCTTATCCTTTGAATTTTCTCCATCTACAGTCTTTTCTTATCTAATTGTTTTATCTTTCAGAGCTCAGCTGAAACATTACATCTCTATAAATATTCTCCCAATATCACATAACCCTATTCTTTTCCTTTGTAATCCTCCTATAATTTGTAGTGAGACAGTTATTTAGGTTTGATTAGTTTCTGACCTCCTCTCTAGATTATAAGCTGTATGACATCAAGAGCTATATTTTTTATTTAATACTCCAATTCAGAATCTAACACAGAATGTGGCACATTGAAAGTGTTTTCTTAATAACTTTTATTTAAATTTTTTGAAATGGATTGTTGATGAATGAACTAGGTTTTCACCTTCCCACTGTCTTTAGCATTATATTTTGTCAGTCTTTTGGATATAGGGCTCACTATTCCTTCTTTTCATTTATCTTGCAACTTCTCTACCCTGCCCCTAATTTGGTTAAATAATTATGAACAAACTCACTAGCTTTTATTTTATAAGTTAAATTTTGAGAGAACTGTATTTACTACCTAAATATACAGGGCAGAGCAAAAGTAGGCTTATAGTCGATTTATGGAAAATAATACAATAATTAATAAATAATAATACAAAAATAAACTCTTTGTTTTATATAATCAGCACAGCCTGCAACCCAGACATGTGCCCTGACTGGGAATTGAACCAGTAACCTTTCACTTTGTGGGACAGCATCCAACAAACTTCCACACCAGTCAGGGTGGGTAAAATTTTGAATTGTGGTTCTGCATCTAAGTATTGTCACAGGCTCGGGAAGTCATTTAGCTACTGCATCAGGTTGCTGATTTGTAAAATGGTTAAATAGTAGCACTTGCCCTCATGTAATCATAGAACTATGTAAAGATCAATTAGTTGTAACATTCAAAAATGGCTTATACAATGTTAAAGACCTTTACCAATTTTAATTCATATTAAAAGTCTAAATTGTGTAGGAATTTTTTTAGATCTTTGAAACTTACTTTTAAAATATTTGTAAAATGTCAAGGAGTATAGGTTTCAATTACTTTGAGGCAAAATCCTTTAGTATTATAGTATGTGAACAAAAAATATACCTGATCAGAAATATAGATGACAGTTGAAAATATTCAGGACATGGCTTCAGAAATCATGCTTGTATTTCTTCACAAACTGACAACTTTTCTACACACACATACACATGCAGAAATTAAGTTCAGACCTCAACTGAAAATTAGATAGTTTTTCCTAGAAATTTTACTATAAAAGGATTCATCATGCTATTAATTCATACTATTCATTTTAACTCAGTGTTTTAAGAATATTAAAACATGTTCATTTATATGTGTCATTTCTTCATAAATTTAAAATATTGGAATATTATCATCTCTACTATTTTAATGTAGTTGTTATTATAGATTCTTTATAGAAATTATAAACAATTCTTAAAAAAATAAAGACACAAATCTGTCAAGATGATTAAAGAGATGTTTTTCCTAATGTTCCAGCTGAACCATGGACTGTTCCTGTGAGGTATACTTAACTCACGTAAGTTCTGAATACACTTTTATATTAGGTGTAACTTACCTCACCTGACTAATGAAGAGAGATTAGTATCCCTTTTATCATTTAGACATTAATGAACTTTCAGTCTTATACAACACAGTTATCCATTCATCTTTTTGAAAAAGATTAATTATTGTTTAACTTGCATCATAAGTATTATTATGTTATATAATAGGAGAAAACACACAATTCTATTTCAAAATAAATAGGTGAAGTAGATTCATAGAAAATATAATCTAAATGGTAGGTAGCATCAAAGGTAGCATTTAGCATTAAGTACAAAACAAAACTTAGTAACCTTTATGTATGCAAAGATAAAGCTTTCCTGTGCACCTCAGGTTTAATGTGATCTAAACAACGTGGTCGAGGCAGACATCAGTTACATGAACACTGCATGCCCAGATATGACTGGTGCACAGCTCTGTTTTCCCAGGGCTCTGCTGGTTCACACCCCTGAGCTCACTTGTTCTCCACTTGCTCCCCCCGCCAGTGTGATGAGTGCTCCCCAGCACCCTGCAGGGCAGCAGTGTGGCTCTGTGAGCTGGAATCCCAGCACTCAGACCAGTTTCAGGGTAGGTAGAACGTATTTCCTTTCTTAAAGTGAGTGTTATAGGGTTATATTGTATAACTTGATAGTCTTTTGTTAAATGTAACAGAAATTCAACCAGTTTAAGCTAAAGAGGGCTTTCATCATATATCTAGTAGCTTATCACTGATTCAAAGCACAGGATGAGAGCAGCCTAACACCAGGATTCAGACCCTATATGTCTTGTGTGTGTGTGTGTGTGTGTGTGTGTGTGTGTGTGCCTGTACTGTCTACCCCAGTGTCTCTCTCTATTACACATCTTCTTATACATCTTCTTGTAGTTCATCCTACAAAATGACCCTATAATAAAAATGAAGACTGCCCAATCAAGTGCCTGTTCATGCACCAATCCACTGGGACGTGTGAAAACGTGGCAGTTTGGACAAGAGTTACAGAATAGGAGTTCCCAAAAGAAGGAGATTCCTGTGAAGGTAGACAGCTGTTGTCCAACATACTCATTTTAGAGAATAGATATTCCAGATATTAATATTCTATCTTACTTTAACCTCCTGTCTGAAACCCTAAGTGGAAAAGGTTTATATATGCAAGCTGTCCAAATGGCTATATTTTTACATGTCCCAGTGGATTGGTACCTGAATAGGCACTGTTTGGGGAGTCTTCATTTTTATTATAGGGTTGTTCTGTAGGATGAACTACAAGAAGATGTATTAGAAGGTCAATCTGGGGGAGAGAGAGAAAGAGGGCAGAGAGACACTGGAGGTAGATAAGATATACCTATCTATATATATACACAAAAACTGGTATAGAAATATTCTCGATATGAAGAATAGAGCATTGAGAACAGCAACTGCCGAAGATCCTTATCTCACAAATTTGGTGTGTGTGTTTCCCCAATGTGTTATATGTTACCAATAGCTTGCTATCAGAATAATTTCAACATCATGGAAGATTTTCAAACTGGGAAGCACTGAGTATTAAAGAAATGAAATATTTTTCTAGAAGGTTTTTACAATTTTTTTAACATTCTTCAATATAACAGGATGTAACAACCTTCAAGTAAGAGTGAATTACTTTGCAAAGTATGTTTTATTTTTCCTTTCAGGTGATCTTTGTTGGTTTATTCTCCTGAAATCTTTAAGGTCATTGAAAACAACTGTTTTTAGAAACTTTATTTTCATATAAATGCATTTACATGTTAAATTTGCCCTTTTATTTAAAATATTTTCCCAATTAAACACTTTTTCTTTATTTTAAGCTGATGTTCAGACAGTGTGGCGATAGGTCCATTTGTTCCATGCGATATGCACATTAGTTCTATGGGAAAATGTGGTCTACTCCTAATTTCATTTTCATCTCCTAAATAAGAAGACCCATTAAAAAGCAGACATCTGGTGTCGAAAGCACTTAAAGCTGTAGCTCCCAAGGAGTGCTTTCCTTCCTCTTTAAATATGTATGAACTGTTGTTTTGGTAATACACTTCACCCTGTCAAAATAGAATCAAATAGAATGTATGTGTGACCTCTTCCCCTTCTACCCTGGGAAAATGATTTCCAAGATCATTGAGGTGTACAATACACAGAAGCCTTCACTTTCCGTTTTATTCACCGTCAAAGCTCTTATCCTTACACAAGCTGAAAGTTTAGGTGAATCTACTTTAATTAATAGCTATGTTTCACTTACAAAGATGATTCTGTGGGCTTTAATATATAAAAAATGGATTTTAAACTTTAGACAAATAGGCCTTGAAAAGAATTTCAGGATAACTCTACCTTCATTGATATTTCACATTAGAAAGGGCTCAACTTTTTTATAATAGTTGCCTCAATAATTCACACAAAATATATTTCATGGATATTGAGACTGAACATTGTTAACTTTCTTTTCTAAGAGAAGGAAATAACTAAATTAGGCATTGAGCTAACTAACTAATAAACAAACAAACGTTATGTATTTGATGTTTACTTGCTTCTTTGAGGTTTAGGCCCACATTCTCCAAAATTGTGTCATACAGAATGCTAATCATCTATACCTGCCTACTCTGTCCTTCATTCCTTGACTGAAGGGTTACTGAGTCATGTTGCCTACTCTACTTTCTCCTATAGATACATGATTCAATTTTGTATTTTATATTCTCTGCAAAATGTAGTAAAGATATCTGTGCTATCTTGTTTCAACTGAGTTGCCCCAACAGATTTAACCCTTGAACATTAAAAAAAAAAATCACCTTAGGAAATTGAGACTTAGACTTTGCTTATATGCAGATTGTACTAGAAGTCAGGACAGTATTTTATTACAGCCAGAGAAGAAAAAAAACTCATTTTGTCTTTTTTCTAGTTTTGTGTATTTGTGTACTTCAATGCAAATATATCAAACTGATATAGTTGGAATTTTATTTTGTTATCATTCTATGAATGGCTGGGTTCCCCATAATAGTCTATATATGTATTTATACGTGGCATTCTTACTTCTGTTCAAATGTTTTAAAGGAGATAAATGCATATTTTTGCTTTTGGAATTGATTTACAAGTGCATCCTTCTAAATTTGTGTAAATGAGGCTGTGCTACTTCTGTGTTTGGTCTGCTAGAGTTGAAGTATTTCTAACCTATGATCTTGAAAGTAGTAGCACTCCAACTGCCAGTTGTAAACTGTGTTCTCTAACACTGGTCACTGGTGTGTTTTCAAGCACTGTGGTACCCTTGGGGGCACAGCTCCTTCACTAGAAGAGAGGTAAAGCAGTTTTGGATTCTGCAAATTTCTGAATTTACTTACCACGTAGTCCAAATCCAAACACAGTAGACATGCTTTTTCACAAACCAGAAAGGTTTGACTGTCGGAGCTGGAGAATAGCCTGATTGAGAAAAATATAGATTTTATAGGATACTTAAGGAAAAAGATATTTGGTGAGTTTAAGATTGTGCCAAGTGTCATTCTGGCCGTAACCATTTGCTGAGAAATCCTTATTGCCTTAAAAAGTGCATGATAAAAAACAGAGAACGTTTACTATTCTTTGAACTGTAGTCATGTAGTGTTTTGGGGCTACCATTATGTGTCATAATGACAATTGTACCTACTGTACTTTTGAATTAAGTCTGCATAACTTTTAGAGCTTATTCTATTTTTTTATTATTTGACTAATTTTTGTGGGAAGTATTTGAAAAAGCTAAGCTCATGAATTTATTTTCTCATTTTAAATGTTTTTCTACTAAAATCACAGAAAGGATTTTAGTTCGAGAAAATACAAGAGAATCCGTTTGAAATTTTTGACCATCTGGTTCAAGGCAACGTTCACTTTATATTACCAGACACTTATTTTTCCCTAGGGAAGATCCCTGACAGTGGCCTGCAAGATTAATAAACAGCAGTCAGTGGCTCAAGTTTCCACAAATATAGAACAGGTACAGAGTTAGGTGCAGATTTAACATAAATAGCCTAATTTGTTATTAAAGTGTCTTTTTCCTTGCTTTTTATTATGACAGTTTTTAAATATATACAAACTTAGAGAAAACAGCATAATGATCTGACATATAACCATGACCTAGATTCTTACTATAACTAATAATTTGCTACAATTTTTAATCTATTCCTCCTTTTATTCCCTCTGAAGTATATTAAAGCATTTCATTTCAGTACTAGATATTTCAGTAGGCATCTGACAAAATATATATAGACTTTTCTTTACAAAATTAATGAAATTAATTGTAGGCATTTTTTAATGGAAGATATAGAATAATTGTGGCTACTCAGCTCATACTTTATTCTATTGAAAACAAAGAATGAATTTTTTTCAAGAATATTTCCCCCAGTTTTACTTTCATTAATGGATTCCAATTCAGTAAATTTTACATAATGTAGTCATTTAAAAAGCCTTGTTTTATTCTTTTTGACAGCTTTTGTATTCTTTTGCTCAGAGGAAACTCATTTACAGTATTTGCTATGGCTATGTGAAGTCTTCTTTTTTTTTTTTTATTTTTGTTCTTCAAAGGGCAATTTCTTTAGTATACTTGCAGCCATGGCAACTCTTTTTAATAAATTCTGAAATAAATTAAATAAAGTTCTGTGTGGGTCATTTTTGATTAACCTGATTTTTTAAAAAAATGATTTACTGAAGAGATAGAGATCCAGGAATACTATGTACATCTAAATGAATTATGAGCATATTCACCATGAGATGATTATGTGTAATAGTGTATTATAGTACACTTAATAGTTTAAAAATGACTCTTTCATTGAAACTAAATTAACACTTGTAAGCTTATAATAATACTTAAAAAGCTATAAACAGAAAAAATTCCTTTACTTTCAACAGAAATATAATTTCTATATGTGGTTTTATGCTAGGCAAATTTCATTATACGATGTCCATGATACTTCATTTAGGACAGCATTTCTTATGAATGTAGAGACAGTCATTTTATTAGAATAGAATAATACAGTATGAGACTCTGTTAAGCCAATGATTTCTGTTGTCTTTATCACCTGTAAAATTATTGATATGAAAATTTGGTGATACAGTTCTATTTCATTAATTATAAGAAATAATATAATATAAATTCTTTTTAAAGTAATGTTATACTAATCAAAACACTTATATATATATATATAAACAAACAAAAACAAATTAAATTAAGATTATTTTGACTGGAATAACCATTTGTTTTTCATTAACAAATAAGCAAACACACAAGAAAAAACTGCTGTTCTGAAACAAAATGACCCTACCAGTGATTTTCAACTAGTGTGCCCCAAGAGGCTCACTGGTACTCCACAGGAATTTTTAAAACATGCAGTACCTGCCTATTTAATCAGGGACACTGACCTCTTTTCCCTTAGATTGTCAAATTAAAAAATGACAACAGCCAGTACAACAATAGCCGTCCAATGTGCATGAATCAATATTCTACCTATTTTGTCAGACTGACAAAAAATGTATTTTTTAGTGTGATGCAGTATTTTAGTGATTACTTTATGTATGCCACGAGATGAAAAAGGTTGAAAATTGCTGCCCTGTCAGGACTGTTCTAATGAGCATTTTCTTCTTCCTGGTTGTTGCCCTCCTCTTTCTTTTCTTAAATTAATTTCATGTATTTTCTTTAATTTTCACAATGTTAGATTTCATTTGATAGAAGTTTTTCTCACTCCTCACTTTCTCTCCACCTCCCCTCAGTCTTCCTCTCCTACTTTCTCTTCCTTACCTTGTCTCTGCTGCATTTAGCAGCTCAGAGCTACTGGTGCGTGCCCTCAAATGTCCATCCGAGGAACAGTGTGAGGGTCAGCTGAACTAAACCTGCCTCCACATGTGTGCTTCTGACTCCTTGTATTGTTTTGATTGACAAGGACAAGATTGCTCAGTTAAAAATGAGTAGTACCGACCTTAAACATCTTGAATTGTGATGCCAACATAACTAATTTTATTCAACAAACTCTTGACCATTTTATACAATGAAAAAAAAATTCACCTTAAAAGCAAACTTGTTTTTTACTAAAAATTGTAAGGCCTAAAGTGTTGTTAGCCTTACAATTTTCTTTTTACAGTAGTGGAAGACATACGTTCTATGTTTCTTTTTTTATTTTTTTGTAGTGAACAAAGGTAATCTCTTAGTAATCAAGTAATTTTTCAGTGATCATGTCTATTTTATTTTATTTTTTATTTAAAAAAATGGAAAATCAAATTTATTGGGGTAGCACTGATTAATAACAAGTATGTTTCAAGTATATAAGTTTATAATAATCAAAATATTTTAACTATATAAGCAAAAATTAAAATAAAGAAATAGTGACTAAAATAACATTTTGTATATTAAGGTGATCATGAACCTCAGTTAAAAATATCTTTAGAAATATTCATATAACATTTAGATTTACAATTTTGTCAGTGTACTTTATATCTTATTCCATTTAGAACAGTTAAGAAAAATACATTCAAATTATTTCACTGGCATAAATGTGTTTGAACACGATTTACAAAAACGTAATTATTAAAGAACTTTACTATGATACCCTTGACCCCTGAAATAGGATCCTGGTAAAATAATTAGAGATTTGATGACTTTCTAGGGCTAATGGGCAGACATTCCGACATAGCTCATTCCTAAGGAAAGAATAAGTTAAAGATAACACATAGCAAAGAGCTGAAGTTTTGTAATGATGGTACTCTTTTTTTTTTTTTAATGGCACTCAGTAATTCTGCCCAAGCTAATGTCTACATGTACAAACTAGTTTGAATGTGATGTGTTTGATTGATGGGTTGGATTAAGTTGAGGTGGCATATAGGGGTAGAGGAGGGAGAGGAAACAGGTTATACTATCCGCTCAAGTCAATCAAATAACCTGATTGTTCACTGAGCTGCCTTTTGCTGACTGTCATTGACTGTCAAGTCAGTCAAAATAGTGAAACTAGTTTTGTATGTGTGCAGAGCTTTATTTTATGAGCTCTATTACTTCACTCTTGCAAACACAGACATAACAAATATTTTATATCATATGTTGATATAAATGTTAATGGGTGTAGATGTGTATAAGAAAGAAACCAGATTGCATCAAGTTAAATCCAACACTATTTTTAATAATTAACAAATTATGTAACTAAGACTCAAATAATTGGTAAAGCATACAACTAAATGCTTCTTTTTTTATTGTTGTTCAAGTACAGTTGTCTCCATTTTCCCAACACCACTTTCCCTCATGCTACCCACCCCTACCCCCCACCCTCAATCCTACCCCCCATGGGTCCATGGGTCCTTTATACATGTTCCTTGATGACCTTTCCTTCTTTCCCCTGTTATCCTCCTCCCTCTACTCTCTGGTTACTGTCAGTTTGTTCTTTATTTCAATGTCTCTGGTTCTATTTTGCTTGCTTGTTTGTTTTATTGATTAGGTTCCACTTATAGGTGAGATCATATGGTATTTGTCTTTCATTGCCTGGCTTATTTCACTTAGCATAATGCTCTCCAGTTCCATCTATGCTGAAAGAAGGAGTCCCTTCTTTCTTTCTTCAGAATAGTATTCCATTGTGTAAATGTACCCCAGTTTTTTGACCTACTCATTTACTGATAGCAGTATTTTCTCTGTGTTGTTGGAATCAAGTTAGCAATAATTCCAAGATTTTATTCAGGGTTTTCATTAAGTAACTTGGAGAATAGATACTGTAATTCATATACACACAAAAAATACTTATATATATATTTCTTTTTAATTTTAAAATTTTGCTTGCATGATTAAAAATAAAATTTTATAAAATCCAGAGAGAAAAAATGAATTGAGCCGATGACAGGCCTAATTGGGTGGCTGCTCTTCGTTGGCAGCCATCCCTCACATAAGGCAGGAAGATGGTGGTCACACAAAAGGACAAACAAGTCACTCTAGTTGATCAACTTTAGACTGCAACTTATTATAAAGTGCAGAAGGTACACAGGGGAGGTGCAGACAGTCTGGAAATGAACAGACAAGGCAAAGCAAAGCTGGTTAGCCTCACCAACAACTGTCCAGCCTTGAGTAAATCTGACATAGACTACTATGCCATGTTGACCAAAACTGGTGTCTATCAAAGCAGTGGTCATGGTATTGAACTGGGCACAATGTGTGGAAAATACTGCAGAGTATGCACACTGACTGGCCATCATTGATCCAGGTGATTCTGGTATCATTAGAAACATTCCAGAACAGAGTGGTGAAAATTAAATTTTGCAAAAATTTTGCTTTAAAACTGACTGGAGCTTGTTTTAAAAATAAAAATAAAACAAAACAAAAAGGACCTAATTACTTCTGTTCTCTTGAGTTGAATTACTTTGTTGAAATTCTGAAGTACAGGTTAAGCTAATCAATCCAACAGTAGCTGATGGGACACAAATTTTAAAATAGCTTGGTTAGTCATTTTTAGTTCTCATGTAATATGTATATGTGACTCAACATAAAATCTATATGCTAGGTTCCTTTGGCATGATTCGATGAAAAGCTGTCTTCTAAAACAATAAAATGAATCTCTCTCAGAAGCTGTTTTCACATTTGAGAACTGATTTTAACGTCTAAGCCTACATCATGGTTTCTGTAATACACTAGTCTCAAAGGACACAGACTGACACAAACACACCTATTGGTTATTGTGTGTACATAATAATGACATTAATTTATATTATGTAACTGTGTATTGTTTGGGATTGTTTGAGGTGCATTACCTAATTTGCTTTTCAGAAACATCCCAGAGAAAAGCATCTTATGTATTGTTAAAACTATTGAATAAATAAATAAACTAAAGCTTGGGAAAGTTAAATGAATTGGCCGAGTTGGATCGCTCTTGAGTAATAGAATAAACAATGGAGTTCTGTGCTTGTTGCTGAGCTGGCGTTCCCATCCTTCCCTAGTGCTGTATACCTTTGTGCCTTTCATGTGGTGTGTATTTCAACCCACTGGAATCAGGAGGTTACTGTTTTTCCTAGCAGTTTGTATTGAGAATTCCCTGTATGATAAAAGTAAGATTTTTTTTTTACTTCAGAGCTATTATATAATAATAAAAATTGTTTAACCTGGTTTTCTTACTTTTAGTGGTGACGGTATAAGATAATTTGTATAATAATAAAATTATTGCATTATCTGGTGAACAAAAAGCTTGAGTTATTTTAAGCAATTTCTCCCTGGTGTTGGGAAATATATCTTTTGGCTGCCTCAGAGAACTCTAGAGTTTACTTGAATCATCCATATAGGACTGCTTTTAAAAATATAACAACAATGATAGAAACAATTTATGCTACAAATGTAATGTTAACCTGGATGCCTTTGATGGCGATAGGCCCGCCAAAGGCAACGGGGAAAAGAAAATTAAACCAACACTAATATTAGAGTTGGATATATCAAATGGAGTATTTATTAAAGTATATTAATTTTACATTACTTTACTTTTCTATTAGAATTGTTCAAGCAAATCTTAAAGTATTTATCTGAAAAAAGTTTTAGCTGTTCTCTTCAAATTCTGTTTATGAAACAACGGACAGGTTGGCTGCCACATGAACTATAGAGAGACTACATCTAAAGCACAGACCTTTCTAAGTCAAAAACATTGAAGAGTCAATTGGTAATACTGCAGACAACAGTTTCTGGATTCCCTTAAAATTAGGTTTTTTAAACACAAAATCATTCTTTTCTTACCTTTTTGATGAAAATTATTACCTTTGTTGAGTTGTTAGTTTCTCTAGATTTTGATTTAATATTCTATTTTAAGCATGCTTCTAAAATTTGTATTAATTATACAATTTGATTTTTCATTAATACAAGAAAATAATTTGTGTGATTGAGTATGTGCTTGGAGTGTCTGGTTAAAATATTGCTTTACATAAATTGTGAATTACTTTCTCAGTAGTGAGGAAGCATCCTATTCCATAGGCTCACATAATTTGTTGGTGGCAAGGGCCTCAGGGTTGAAGGCTCAGTGGATTGAGCTCCGGCCTGCGAACCAAAACATCACCAGTTCGATTCCCAGTCAGGGCACATGCCTGGGTTGGGGGCCAGGTCCGCAGGAGCTGGGTGTGTGGGAGTCATCTGCACATTAATGTTTCTCTCCCTCTCTTTCTCCCTCCCTTCTCCCCTCTCTAAAAATAAATAAGTAGAATCTTAAAAAAAAAAAAGGAAACAAACCTTAGGACCCCTGATTGGTTTCTCTTACTCTTTATTAGGTGCTTTAATGCTATGCTCTACTCTATTGTTTGAGTTTTTAAAATAGAAGTGACCATTCTAGAATCTTTTATTTGTTTCTACCTATATATTCTTAATATGCTAGCTTCAAATTTTCTCTTTCTGTACAGCTTCAAGCAAAGCCTTGCTTCCAAACTGTCCTGGCATGAAACCCTGAACTGGTGTTTCATCTTTCATCCTGCCACCCTTCTCTGCAGTGACGTTTTTTCCTTTATGCCTTTCTCTCATACCTCCGTTTTCCCTAAACTGATTACTTGTCCCTGCTCACTGTCTCATCAGGATACATCATGGAAGTGGATTATCCCAGTCTCTGCCTTCATGGCGCCGCTGAATATCTTCAATACTTTACTCAGTCCTTGTTCTCTGCAGCTCTCAAATCAGTGACCATCCAGTCCTCCTAGAATATTTCTCTTCCCTTGATTTCAGTAATACCCTGCTATTTTGGTTCTCATTTGTTCTTCAACCTTGTTGTGTTGTTCTTTCTTTCCCAACTGCATTGATTTTTCTTTCAGTCACTAGTTATCACATGCTTGTCAATGAGTCAGGCAATGTTAGAGCAACAGGGGATACAGAGGTGACTGAGAAAGAAAATGCCCAGCTCTCCTGGAGCTGCATGCTGGTGTAGAGAGAGCAAGTGAGTTAGGAAACATATAAATAATAGAATTGAAAATGGTGGGTGGTTACATCCTTTGGAAAAATGTAATAAAGCAATGGTATAGAGATTGACTGGAGGAGGGAGAGGTCTTTAGCTGGCCTGGTCAGGAATGTTGTCTCTTAGTGGGTTACATTTAATTGAAACTGAGAGAGGTGGCCCTACAGAACCAGGGTAAGAGGAATCCTGGAGGGGGAAAGAGCAAGTGCAAAGGCAGACATGAAAATGACATATCTCAAAAGAATGGCTTCCAATATGTGCTGGAAAACAGATTGAGGCAATGGGAAATGGAAAGATATAGAAAATGAGCATGATTTCTTTCCAAAAGTTGGCCCTAAAAATCTAACAGAGATAGGAGACTTCTTAAAAAGGGCACACTTTCATGCTACAGAGGATGGTTCTGGACCGGAGACATCATTGACGTCAAAAGGGGTGGTAATTATAGCAGAAAATAACTGCAATATAGGTGTTACTGGCTCCCTGCTCTCTCTAACTTTGATGCTTCTCATTCTTTTACAGCTTCATAGTTAACTCTCTTCTGACCAGGTTTTAATACCCTGCCTTCTCTCCCAAGCCTTTTGCATCCTGTGTATTGTATTTCATATTAGTGGTATCAGCATTCTCTCTTATTTATGATTTAAGCTCTACAAGGATATTTGGTTACTCACTTTCATTAAATATTCGGTTAAGATCTCTTTCCATTGCTACCTACAAATACTCAGTAGTCAAGGCCTCTGTCTGTTATGTCTGTCTCCTTTTCCTCTGAGTACTAAAACTCCCTTGGTTTGGGCTTCCATTACCTCTGTTCTGGACTACTGTATTAATGGCTCTGCCTTGTTCTGATATTTATTCCTCAAACTATTTATATGTTGATACCAGATATCTTAATTAAAAGACTTTACCAACTTCATGTTTGCTAGAGACTCAAGCACAGACTTTCTAGCATGGCAATTAAGATCTTCCATGTTCTTTCCATACAAGACCCAGGAACAAGGGAGCCACTCACTCTCCCTTGTACCATGTTTCTTACTTCTGGGCTTTCCAAGCTATTCTTGGCTACTCTCACCCTTATCCTCCCAAGTGCTCGTCCCTCCCAGAAGAGAGAATTTTATCATTTTCATCTCATAGTATATTATGTTACAACACATCATATTCTTCCTTGCAATTTAGATAATTATTTACATATATTTTCTTTTAATTTCTTGGGGGTTGAGCCTATGTAGTATTTATCATCATGACCCTAAACAATAAACACAATAACTAAATTAAGTCTTTGTGATTGACTGGACCATCTTAATCACTCTCTTTGCTTCCACTCTCTGTACCCTGGACCAACTGGATATACCTGCATATCATATACTGCAACTATTTAACCAGCAAGTATTTAAAAACAATGTATGACCCTGTCTGGTGTGGCTTAGTGGATTGAGTGCTAGCCTGAGAACCAAAGGGTCTCAGATTGGATTCTCAGTTAGTGCACTTGCCTGGGTTGCAGGCCAGGTCCCCAGCAGGGTGTACATGAGAGGCAACCACACATTGATGTTTCTCTCTCTCTCTCCCTTCCTTCCCCTTTCTCTAAAAAATAAGTAAATAAAATCTTAAAAAATACTCAGTGTATGATTTTTTACACACCCAACCCACCTTTATTTACTATCCCTTGTAAGGTTATAAGTGTAAATGACATTGCCATCTCTCCACAACCTACACTAGAATGTTCATAGGCACTTCAGTTCCGTCAATTGCTTGATTTTATTTTTTGCAAGTTTCCGGAATCTATTCTTTCCTTTGTCTTCCCTCTACCATTGCCCAAGTTTAGGACTCACAAAATAGGGTTTCATCACACAGCATTCCATCACATAGCTTTCCATAAGTTTTCTGTTTCCTTTTGTGGACCCTGAGAAGAAAGATTCATTTGATGTGAATTCCAGGAAGGAAATTATCTGCTGAGATGGACTCCCATGGTCAATTAAAGGCCAAAATTTTGTGAGTATTAAGAGTCTCATGGCCAGTTGCTGACAGGGCTCCTCATGTACACTCAGACAGAACTCTAGGCTTCCCTCACTGCTCCCGCTTGTTTACATGGTCTGAGTCAACCACTGTGGGGAAACCCTAGGTCTCTCTCTCTCTCTTTCTCTCAATTTTATTTATTTACTTTTAGAGATAGGGGAAGGGAGGGAAAAAAGAGAGGGAGAGGAACATTGATGTCAAAGAGAAACATCGATCTGTTGCCTCTCGCCCATGCCCTGACCAGGGACCAAATCAGAAACCCAGGCATGTGCCCTGACTGCGAATAGAACTGCGACCTTTCGCTTGGCACGTGATGCCAAACCAACTGAGCCCCACCAGCCAGGGCATGGGTTTATCTTTCTGCCAGTGGATGGAAACCTGCCATTTCAATTTGAACTGGATAATTTGGGTACCTCATTTGCATAAAATGGACCTAATTGAGAACCTGGGTGGGAACTTTCACTATAAAAGGTGGCAACCTGGCTGGGTACTTCAGTTGCTTAGAGCATTGTCTTGCTACGCCAAGGTTGGAGAATTGACCAATGAAAATATAAATAAGTGGAACAAGAAACTGATGTTTCTCTCTCTCTCTCTCTCCCTCTCTGTCTCTCAAATCAACTAAAAAAAAAAGTTAGCCTCCCTTTTTGTTTGGAGGGAACAAAATTTAGGATGGTACTTGAATCTGTCTCCCAGGCTACATCTCCTTTTGCTCTGAGAAATGCTTTTAACTATCACAGTACAACATTAATTTTGGTTTACACTTTCCAGCCTGGTCTCTGTATTTCTTGTTCTCAATTATAAGTATAGTCACATAGTGTCCCTGCTTTTCCTCCAAATATTTCTTGTACTTATCTATCTCACTGTCTTTGTGTTTACTCTCTTTTCTCATCAAAAAGCCTCCCTCAGCAATCAGATTTACAATCAGATTCATTCAGTTCTTCTTGACTTTGGAAGGGTTTTTTTTTTTGTCAATAATTTGTATGTATATGACTTCCAGTAGATTATAAACTCAAAATATTTATTATTATTCTTTGTTTGACTCATGATCTCCTTTCCCAGAATCCAGTGGAATGTTCATAAATGTCTATTGACTTGAATTGCCTCATGATCTTTGATATAATTCTGGACTTATGCAGAATAATATACGAGGTCTGTCCAGAAATAGTCCAACCGTTGTTTACATAACAAGAATGGTCTGAGGGACATCAGTGTAACCTGGCAGCCAAGGAGAGTGGACTGGAATGCGAATGTGTGAGCAATGATGACTTCACTGTACTAGTCATTGGGGGCTATACACACCATTGAGTTAGCATGTGTACTGTGTGGCCATTGCATTCAAAACAACTGAACAGGTAGAGCAATGATGCTATATCAAATTTTGCGTTAACCTTGAACATTCCTCCAAGGAAACTATTTTTTTTAAGATTTTATTTATTTATTTTAGAGATATGGGGAAGGGAGGGAGAAAGAGAGGGAGTGAAACATCAATGTTGGTTGCCTCTAGCACACCCTATACTGGGGATATGGCCTGCAACCCAGGCATGTGCCCTGACTGAGAATCAAACTGGCAATGCTTTGGTTCACAGGCCTGCGCTCAATCAACTGAGCTATACCAGCCAGGGCCCATGGAAACTATTTGAATTATTCAGAAGGTCATAGCTATGGGCAGCTGATGATTGGCAGCTTCATCACAACAGTGAGCCCACTCATGCCTCACATCTGGTGCAGGGTTTTTTTGGTGAAACATCAAATCTGCCAGCTGACTCAACCCTGCAAAAGCCCAGAATTGGCGCCCTGTGACTTCTGGCTTTTCCCAAATCTGAAATCACCTTTGAAAGGGAAGATATTTCAGACTGTCGATGAGATTCAGGAAAATACAATGGGGCAGGTGATGGAGAATGGGAGAACTGTGTGAGATCCCAAGGTGCCTACTTTGAAGGGGACTGAGGTGTCATTGTCCTATGTACAATGTTTCTTGTATCTTGTGTCTTCTTCAATAAATGTGTCTGTTTTTCACAGTGCATGGCTGGATACCTTCTTGACAGACCTCATATGCTCTTTAAATTGTATGTTATTTTTAAAATTTAAACAATACCTTTTTATTTACCAGATCCATTGCACCTGATACTTACATTCTACACTTTCCCAATTTGAGTCATTGTGTTCGAGGCTGTTGCATATAATATAATAAATAGAATGTATTTCCTCTACCTTAATGGCAAAATGAAAGGATAATAATGTGTACAACAGGGTCATATGATAGCTTTTACCTATCTTCATGGTCAATTTTGATGTCTGCATAGCTAATCTGATTGATTGCTGCCTCATCAATTAATATGTCTGGAAATTCCAAGTCAATAATACCATGGACAGTTCAGTAATATCAATGAGGTGAAGCCTATTTGCATTATACTTGGAACATGATTTAAATAATGTGAAAAAATAACCCTTGCAGTTTTTTGTCTTCAGCAGTTCTGTGGGAAGAAGGTAATACCTGTGAAGCAGTTAGTGTTGGTAAAGGCGATGTGGTTTACAAGAGCACGCTGTTAGACCCTGGTGTCAGAGGACAAAGGTGACATCTGCTTCTGTGTCATAGAAGGAGAGAAACCTTGCCGGTCATTACATGTGAAAGAACATTATCCAGTGCATAGAATGGCCCTCTTAGCGTCTAGATGTTAATGGGGATTTACTGTATTTCAAATTTTAATATAGTGCTAGCATAATGCTTTTGTATCACTATCCCATATTAAGTATATCTGTACATCACTATTTTAAATAATATTTAAGAATTAAAACCAAGTTTTAAGCAAGTGTTTATATAGATTTTTATGTTTTAAATTAATATAAATGATCAGATGTTTATATTATAGAAAAAGTGAACAATTAATTCTTATTCTTTAACTTAATTTTTTTTTCAAGGAAAACAATTTAACTAAAATTCACTTGGCTCTTAACATCTATACAGAAGACAAGATATATCTTAATGAGTCCTATTAGCATATAAATGCATGCATGTTAATATTTGGACAGTTTAAAAATATGCATATTTGTGTTTATGTTTTGAAAAATAATTTTAAAAACAACATTGAGATCTACAAGTATCTGTGAAGAAAGTTATTGTGTTTTATAGTCAAATTAGTTCTGAGTTTGTCATTTGCTCCTTAATGCCTAACTAGGGAGAGGACCATTAGGAGCTTCTAGACCTTGGGCTTTTACCTTCTGCAATTAAATATTTAATATTGCTTTGTCTGGGCTGGCTTTGAACAGGATCCTTCCTTCATTCCAGGGCAATGTCAAAATTCATGGAAGAGCAACAACTCGTATTGTCTATTGAAATCAAACTTGACTCATGTCCCCTCCCTTTCCCCACTCTACCCTTGGGATTGTGGCATCATTACCATGTCAGAATCCCTAGGGTTGTGGTTCATGTTAAAATGAAGTGAGACTCAGTTCAACAAGAGAGCAGTCAAATATTTAGTACTAATCAGGTCTGGATATCTGTTATTACTTTTCAGGCAGTGGAATTATTCTGGCTTCAAATATTATACTGTAGTCATTGAATGTGAATGTGGACACAGAAGAATATAATTAGGTGAATCCCAGAGACAATCTGCTTTTTAGAGCATTCTTTGAATGAGAGATGCATCTATTTAAAGGTTATCTGGCATATGAAAGGGGCATTTATTCCCCAAGGAGAGAAGGGAACTACTTAAAAGGAATACAATTTTTATTAATATTTTTCAATTAAATGTTGCAATCTCTTTATCCTTTTTCCTTTTGTAATTTTCATGTTGACCTATGTAAGTGCTTTGTCTGTGTAACATTCATTCTTTCTGGGCAAGTCATCAGATGGGACAAGTTTATTGAAAAAGAAACAGAATTAAAAATTCAATGACAAAGGTTCAAATAGTGTCTGTTAGAGCTTATCTCCTTAATGTCAGGGCTCTCACATTATTGGTTGGGGACTTTTGGGATTGGTTCCTGGATGCTTAGGTGGATGATGTCAGCATCAAGGGAAGAAGTGGCCTTACTTTAATTCTGGGGGTCTCTTGTAATTGAGTGGATTTTAGCATTGTGCATATATTTTTTTCACTACAACATTAAAAAGTGATGAATTCTTGTGATTGAATTATTTGGAATAGAAAAGACAGAACAGCTCAGTCAAATGAAATAGAAAGGGTTGTTATTGTATCTTCTTAAAAAAATGACCAGTGGGAAAAAATGACTGTATCATACTTGGATAGATAATGTAATCTACTTTTATTATGATAAACAACATTTAAATAAGCTCTATTAAAATATACAACATATTTGGGAGAAAACATTTTGCATAAAATGACTAGACATGAAAAACTTAATAGTATAAACACTATCCTTATATAACTCTACAATCTTATAAATTCAATAAAATAATTATTAAAAAAGACATTAATGATATGAATAGATTTACCTAAATATAAAGCATGAACTTGAAGTAGTGATACTTTTACATATTCTTTTTTAATGCAGTACCCAAAACTTGTGGTATTATATATCAGCAAAAGGATCAATTCAATTGTATATAAAACAGAAAGTCTCAGAGATTTAAGAATATTTACTTTAAAATACTTCTATCACTTTTTATGCCAAAAATAAAATGTGATTCAAAAGCATTCATTTGGATAATTGAACTTCTTTCTGCTAGAATAATCTGGTATTAGCATTCTGTGCCCTTTTTGATAATTCTTGGTCAGGAAACAAAGTCCACTGCATCATTACTACTTTTCCTCTTGCCAATTGTATCAAGAATAATCATGGCTTAAAATTTCTTAATCGTTTTCTTTTTAAATTAATATGAATTTTAATGAAAAAACATTTCAGTGAAGAACACTGATAGTATGTCTAAATACTCATTGCTATTTTTTTCTTTAGCCATATTTACTATCTAATTTTTTGAGATATTTTATGTAGTGGACTAAGCTACTTCTCTGTTACTCATTATAATCATCATTTTTATTTCTTTCTAAAGGAAATTTGTTTAGCTTTGGTGCTTTTTAGGCAAACAGGCTACCTTAGTCTGCAACAGGTTCTTTCTGTCCCTGTGTGCTCAGGGTCCACCCTGCACAAAGCAGAGTACCCCAGGACACGCACTTTCACATTAGCATAATCCCACTTGCTTTGCTCCCTGCAGACAGAGGGTTAGTCGATAATCTGAGAGGTCCATAATTTTCCTAGTGTCCCTAAAATGTATAGTTTTAAATTAAAATTTTGTATTTCTTTATTTATTGTACTTTAGGAAATGTTGATATATCTGTAGAAGATGGGTAAAATATTTTGCCATCTATTTACCCAGATAGAACAGGGAAAATGAAAGCCAAATGGATATGTTTAGGGAAACTATAGAATATAACTTTCCATGGTTGCCCAGGCCTCAAATGAAATTATAAGCAAATAAACAACAAAAATTAATCATGGGGCTAGTAATTTTAAATTTTACCTTTGTCTCTATTCACAAATATCCTTTGATTTTTTGGTCCGATTATTAACTGAGACATCAGGGATGATTCACAGGTCTAAAAATTCAAATGAAAATATTTCACAAACGCCATGTAAGCGTATCTTGCTAAACAATTTTGATGAGTAAGTAAATAAAATGCTTCTATTTTATACATAAATCTCTGTACTTTTTACATATTCGATCAGTTGTGTATCAGTCAACATTTTATAGACAGATGCATTCACCAAACTCTACCCAGGTTGTCAAAGATAGTAATAGTAAAATATCAAAGGCTGGATGAGGTGAATTATGCAAAAAGTTCTGTGTACTTGTAAGTTAAATTTTAACTGTACAACACCCTCTAAGTCTGGTAAAATAGAAGCACTATAATTTTTTAAATGGTACTAACAAAATAATTATCTCATCTTTCCATTTCTAATTTTGACTCAAACCATAAAGTGTGAAAATCAAAAAGTATAACAATTATAATAAAAATAGCCAAATTTCATTTTATTTTTCTACTTTTATTGAAATTCAGTATTTGCTGCTTAATGATAATGTTACTTTCATTAACAGTTTACATTTTAGGTGCTATTCTGTAGTGTGTTGACAGAAATGGTACTAATAACAAAAACAGTAAGCACTACCCATTTGACTTTCATAGGAGTAGAGGTAAAACATCACAGATCTCAATTGGCAGAGGAGAAAATTGGGGTGCAGACAAGTTAAGTCAGGTGGCAGCCTCACACAGGAAATAAATAGTGGTTAAGCTAGTATAAAACCATCAATCTTCTGACCTCTAATTTGGGGCTTTCCACAGTGAAGTATGATTAATCAATACCAGGAAGCAAACTAAGTATCAAGAAAAGATCATCCATTTGTATCAGTCTTTCCTACATGTGGTTGGAATCTAAAATACCAAGTGCATAAGGAATCCAAGTCAGAAGCTTGGCCTATTTTAGTGACTATTGAAAAGTCCTTTCTTTATTATTATCAGGAGATTTGATGATAAACACAGATATTTACCAAGCCCAAATTTGTGAACTACTTTGTAGATATTTTGTTAGTAGGTGGAAAATAAGAACTTTCTTTCAGCCACTTATTTTGATTTTCTTTTATTTTTATACTAAGAGAACACTCAGATCCGTGCTGAAATGCATATTACCTTATGGATTGCAGTTGGCAGGGGCTGTTAGTGTTAAAGACTCACACATTTCAAGCAAGATCCGATACATTTATGTTTGTGTCAGAAAAAAATATAGAATCTAAGAACTTAAAGTGTAACCAAAAGGCAAAATCATGGCATTTGGCTAAAGAGATAACAGCATTCTTCCCTGTCGAGGTTTCTTTTTTCTACAGCTTAGTTTTCTAACCAAACTTTTGGCAGACAAAAACTTTTTTTGTGGGACATACTCTGTTTCAAAATCTTTGACTGAAAAGAAACATAATCAGGTGGATAAAGCAATTGAAATTTAAGGTATGGGAAGGTGTTCAGTAGAGAAGCAAACATTCCCTTGAAGTTATTACCCTGATACGTTCTTTTTTGCAGTTTACTAAAATAGTTTCTTCAGTGAGTGGGGATTTCCGTTGCATCGAGCTTTGCTGTAGATACGCTATCATATCAACAGTGACACGGCTTGTTTACAGGAGGGTGGTATAAACAGCACATGTTCTTCCTTGAAACAGCTTTCTTGTTGAACTTCAACGGAAAAGGGAGAATAAATGTAGAAGGAAGAACAGAGGGAGATAGTGTTTAACATTGTTTGCTTTAAAAAAATCATTACGTCTACTGCCTTCTTTTTCATAACTAATAAAGGACCTTCAAATTGTTTGTGGTCTTCAATGCGAAAGGTTATATATGCCTTATTGTAATGTATCTTAATATTTCAAGATGTTATGTGTTTTGAAATTAATTCAATGAAACAAGGAACACCAAATGGCGGGGAGGGGGGGGGACTGAGAGAGAGAGAGAATGTGAATGAGAACGTGCTCCAACCTGTCTTAAGACGTTTCTGATCTAAGAGGTTGCAACAGACATTCTGAAAGAATTCTATTTATAGCAAAGCACCTCCCATCTTTTTGATCTTAAGTTAACCTTATTTCTATTTCTCGATAATAATGACGGTTTACATAATACATTTCAGATTGTATCTGACCTTACGCAAAATATTAATTTCCTTCTTACATGAGGACTATTATTTAGGACAATAGAACCAGGTAAAAATAAAATAAGCTAAGGTTTAGTCCTTGGAATCATTATTTGTTGCCAACTCTACCCTGGCGCTGATTACAGACCCACATGGTTATCATTCCTAGGACCTGGCGGTTCAGTTCCTCAGACATTCCTGTATGAAAGAAAATCATCTGGCTAAAAGGGAGCAAATATTCTGGGTACAGTGTCACGGCTTTGCTAGTCCAGTCTTCTTCAGGTTCCTTGGGAGATGCATTTGTGCTTTGTGAAACGGTGGAGTAATTGAAGGTGCATAGTTCATGGTTTTTGTCATTAACATACTTGAGATTGAACCCAGCACTGTTACTTATTGTCAAGTTTGTGGCCTTGCACAAATGATTTAACCTCTCTGAATCTCTGTTTTCTAATCTACAACACTAGGCTAGTGTTGCTTCTTTTATAGAAATGTTTTAATATTAAATAATGCATTAAATGTTTTTTAGATATTATCAACACCAAGGTAAACAACAGTTGTCATTGTCATGTGGAATGAGTCACAGAGGTTTTCCCAGCATTTTACTGAGAGTCTGGTCCTTATACTCCAGCATAAAGGTCCTTGAAAATAAGAACCAGATTCTGAAATCTTACTGTGTTTTTATAGTGCAGAAATATATATATGTGTGTGTGTGTGTGTGTGTGTATAAAATTTGGATTGCTTCTTGTTATCAAGTATCCAAATTACTTGCAGCCATAGTTGTAAAACAGTGAAGAAACAGTAGTGACTGTATCATTATGGAGTGTGTAATTGGCCATGCCTTTTTAAAACATATTTATGGAGTCCCTAGTATGTACTGGGTCCTGTAAGTTATGTAAGGATAAATAAATAAGGGCTCCTTTTCCCCATAAAGGCTACCTAGTAGAATAAAAATATGTTTCTGGTTGAGGAAATTAATTAACATGTGAGGCAGAATAAATAAATGAAGTGCTAAGTAGGTGAACAAGACACACAGTGTAAGAAAGTAGGGGGAGGAGTGATTGCTTATGAGAGTGTGGGGGAACAGGGCAGGTATCTGGAAATGATGGTGAAATCACACTGTGAGACCTAGGTAGGGCTGTACTAATTTGAGAGATAGAAACACAAATATGAAAATGTAGAGCAGGCGCAATGGCAGAGATCCATAAATATCACTGTCTTTGCCTAAGGAACTGTTAGTGGATGGAAGGGGGGATGCTAAATTATAGAGTGAGAAATCTTTCCTAATTTTTTTTCTTCTTATTATTACCAGATATTGATGGAAATATTTTGTAAAATTTTAACTTACATACATGTGAACAAATGAATAGCTAATTTTAATCAAAGAAAGAAAAGAGTATTGGACTAATTTTACTTCATTTATAAAATAAATATGTTTCTATTTTTATTTAAAATGATGAGGATGGTGACTAAAAATAAAATGAACCAAGTTTTATGCATGTTGCATTTTAACAAGTTGGATGTCTCATTGGAATGCACTTCCTTCTTGCTCCACATTTATTTTTGGAATTTAATAAGGTGCCTGTCATATCTGCCTCAAGGCTAAAAAACATCATGGGGGGAGAAATCCAAAGTACTGTCATGTTTGAGTGACATGGAGCCAATTTTATTTTATTTCCTTTTCATGGGGAAGTGGCTGAAATTAGCTGGCCGCACTTTTGAAAAGCCATTGCTATACCATCTGTTCTAAAGTCCTTGTGCTGGTTAACTGGTAATGACATTGTCCAGTGACATTTGTCAGGTGTATTTGAGGAAACCAGTAGAGGATTTTCATTAAAAAATTAATTCTGTGCATTTTACTGCAACACTCATTCTCATGATAGATTCTGGTACAGTGCCACATATCTCCAGAAGTGGGTCTCATTACCTGAGAAACTTGGGAAGGTAATAACTTCTTTATTTCTTCTTTGTACTCCCAGAGCACATAATTAACATACTGAATCATTTAGCTCAACTCTCCATAGGACAAGGCTGAGAGAATACAATGGGGACATCAGAGAAACTGTGCAAACAAGTATGGCTTCTGATTTTCATTCAGGGTGAGGGAAAAACTGCCATGTGCTGAGTCTTTCTTGATAAAATATAAATGGGGCTATAATATTTTTTAAAAAATGAAGTATAACCAGTATCAGAGAATTACCCTGCTATTGCTTTGCCATTTATCAAATTGTAAAATGTTATTAGCTGAAGGATCTGTCTGAAGCATAAAAATAAACAGTATACCATTCAATAGGTATGTTGTCGTAATAAATGAAATCAGCACAGTGACCATTTTACTAATTGAATCAGAGTTAAGATCCACTTTTTAGTAGTTACTATGAGAAGTCAGTTAAATAATGTGAACTTAAAACATGTAACTATAGTAATGTTATGGCAAACAATAGAGACTGTGAATAAAGTCAATGATTAGTCGCTAGACAGCTCTTCCTACTTTCATTATTTGGAATCTCTTGCCTCTTGGGTAAACAATACAAGCGTAGTGAATCTAAACCACTTTTTAATGAATTTGTGTCTTCTTGGGCACAAAAAGAGATCCAGGAGCTCTTCCCTGAATCCCAGGAGGCCCCTGAGGTAGATTGAGAATTGAGTTTAGCTTCAAACTACCAAGTATATATATATAGGTGAATGTTGGTTGGGTAAGTATAGGGGGAGGGAAGCAATGTAGGAAAATCTAGCCATGAGATTTTGTGGCTACGCTTATTCTAATTCCAACTCTATGTGCTGGATCAATTCCTGGTAGTATGGAAGATAATTTAGTGGTAAGGCCAGGTCTAAACCATTAGCTATTGAGTCACCATGTAAGAAATAAATGTGACATATGAGATAGTGAGATGAGCTCTGGCCCAAGTCAGAGATGCCCCGACTCGGCATTGTCAAGGCAACATGAATCGTAAGAAGTCAATTGTCTGTTGCTGTGTTGGCACTCAACATTTTATTTTCCTTTCTGATGAAACCCCAAGGCAATATTGTATAGATTCCCTAAAATACTCTTAAAGCTCTCAAGAAAGCTGTTTAGCACTTTTTTTTGGTAAATAATGCATATATTTAAATAAATGGCATTTCTTGGAAAGAATATACCTCTTAATTATAGCTGGACTTTATCTTATTCTATGCAAGCTATCTCTTGGTAGCATATTTTTTTTTTTAGTCAAAAACATAGCAAGATTTATTGGCTGTTTGAAATAAATGTTTATTTGATTCCCCAAACACTTATTGCTTAACTGGTCACTGACAAATGGTGCTGAAGGTTGAAAGAGGGTGGGGTGGACTCTCTTCAATTTAATGAAAGATTTAAGGGAAACCCTCATGAGGGAAAAAAATGCAGCAACTTTTTAAATTTTTACTTTTAGTAAATAACTGCATTTAGTATTTTAGTGACTATCTACCAAGACTTGAACCATTCTGAACAGATTGAAGGCTTTAGTCCACATCTCCAGTGAAGGAGTCCATGGTTAGAAGTGCTTTATTTAACTTAAATGCATCACTAACGAATTGCTGTGGAATTGTGTAATGCTGTTCCCAAGAGCAGCTCAGAATAGCTCCCAAGGTTTGAGTCTAGCCTTTATTCCTGGAGCAAGCAAGAGTAGGTTGTCATGGAGATAGGAGGGAAATCAGCAGACTCTATTTATGTTTTAGGTGAGAATGTACTGTCTTTCTTCTATAAAGTTTAGAATTGGACTGTGCTAAAGTGGCATTAGGCTGAGTGCTTAACAGAGAACACTCTACACTTGGGGCTTGATTAGGCTTGTTGATGAAATTCCATATTCACATCCCCAACATGAAGCCAGTTGTCATGCTTTAGTTATTCTCTACAAGTACATGGACTTACCTTTGTCTCCTGTGTAAGACTAATTGTTTACTTATAGATTCTACCCTATGACCAGAAGTTCTGAGTGATAGGATCATCCTCCTTGACAGAGAGGCACTATGCGACTTGGCGGATATTACGTGCTTACTCTTTTTCCTTTGGATTCTTCACTATTTCCCGTAGCGTTTCAAAGCACCTCACTGATCTCACTTTGAATTCTGACCTGTTACTTATTAACTGTTTGATGTAAAACAAGTAAAATCTTGTCTTTAAATTAGTAATAGCACTTAAATTACTCAATAAAATGAGTTTGGGAGATCACTTGAATACAAGTTTTTCTGGGACTTAAGTCTATTAATCTTGTTCTCATAAGTGTAAAGGTTTTTTATCAGAGTTTAAAAAAAATTGGATTTAATTCAGAAGAAAAAAGTGCCTTTGTTGGGTTACCTGGAAACCACCTTATGATGAAGTATTCTGCTGTGGTTTCTCTTTAATGTTTTTGATTTATAGAGAAATAGTCAAAGTTTCATACATAGAAAAGGGCTGAGTGAAAAGCAAAGAATATTAGACAACTTAGCATTGTGTAAACAGAGTTTTTGAAGTTTTGATTAGAAATAACATTAGGTTTTCACATGGTACCTGGCAGTCAGGCTTAATGTTATATTGGAAGTGGTATTTAGTTTTAGCTGAATATTGTCATCTATCACATTAAAATGAGGTTGTTAATCTAAATTTGAGAAACTTCATAGTTTTATATTTTAAAATTTTATGGTTCCCAATAGATACAAACATAGGAAAGCTAATTTTTACTTATGACTCCACAACTGTGGCAGTGATGACAGCAATTATGGTGGTATCTAGGATCTGTGTCCATAACCACATAAACTAAGAGCTGCCTGTCAAGTTTGTATGTGCATGGACAAAACTACGGGGCTTGGAAATGGAAGGGGGGTGGGGAGGGATGGGGGGTGGGCTGGAATGGGAATAAAAGATAGAAACTGTACTGAATAATCTAAAATAAAAAAATTAAAATGTTAATTTCTGCATAATAAAAAAAAAGTTTATATGTGTCACATTTACTGTTTTTCCTGGTTTTCTGGGCGTGAGTTTTCCTGAGGTATACTGATTTTATGGAAGCATTGCAGACTTTTTTCTGTATGAAAACAGAAAAACTGTGTTGTATCATAGCACACTAATATTATACATGCAGGAAGTTGATTATAGCTCTTAAATATCGCTATTATATTTTTAAGTCATAGGTAAAATGAGTAGCCTACTTCAAAACCACTATCTCATAGACTAGCATATTAATTTTAGATGTAGAAAGGCCTAGAACTGAATTCTGTCTTGGCTTTTGGTTGATTTACTTCATAATCTTAGTCAAGTTATTTAACTTGTGTCATTTTAAGTGTCCTTGTCAGTATAATGGAGGCCCTCAGGCTACCTAAAAAGCTCACTTTGAGGATCCTGTCTGGTCATTGTCAAAGATGCCCGGACTGGACTGTCCCATATTAGGCTTTCAATAAAATAACTGTCTCCTTCCATTCTGACTCTTAACATTCTCCAGGTGGAGATGCCTCGTCCTTTCCCCTCCAATATCTGGCCCTCCTTACCCCTCCTGCTGGAGGCCTGACAGAGCTGGTACCATATGCCGAAAAGCGGCGTATCTGAGAGAAATTGATCATAACCCTAGCGGATTGTTGGCTTTACTTTCAGGTTTAAACTCTTTGAAAAATACTTTCTTAAAAGTCAATTAGTCAGACCAGTCAAAGTACAGTTTTGTGCAACATTATTGAGCAATGCACATAAACTAGTAGCAGAGGCAGACACAGACCTTTTTCTTCAGAATCAACCATTAACATGTTAACTGTCTGGAACAGGCATTCTCCTTGGTATTACCCACTTTGCAATCAATAAATGATTAGATAGAGATGTGATACATACAAAAGGTCTATCCAGAAAGTACCCAGTCATATAATATGAAAAATAGAGACATTTTTTGAAGATACAAAATGCAAGAAACATTATACATAGGACAATCTGGGCAGTAGTGGGGGGCGAGTCACCTGGGTGATTTGATGTTTCACCAAAAAACTGCACAAGACATGACACATGAGTGGGAGTGTTGTCGTGATGAAGCTGCCAATCACCAGTTGTCTATAGCTGCAGCCTTCTGAATCATTCAAATAGCTTCCATGGGGGAATGTTCAAGCTTAATGCAAAATTTGATGCAGATTTGTTGCCCTACTCGCTCAGTCATTTTGAATGTGATGGCCACACAGTGCACATGCTCACTCAACGGTGTCTCCAACCCCCACTGACTAGTACAGTGAAGTTGTCATTGTTCACGCATATGGATTCCAGTCCACTTTCCTTGGCTGCCAGGTTACATCAATGTTGCACAAAAATTATTATATTAACAATGGCTGGACTTTTTCCAGACAGACTTTGTATATTCAATGGACTATTAGCCATAAAAAGAATGAAATCTTACTATTTGCAGCAACATGGATGTACATAGAGGGTATTATACAAAGTGAAGTAAATCAGAGAATGACAAATGCCATATGATTTCACATATATGGAATACAAAGAAAAAATAGTTGAATAAACAAAATAGAAACAACGTATTTGTGGTTTGTGCCTACCACATATGTTTATAGCAGTCTCTTTGAAGTTGATGGTTGTTTAAGTTTGAGCACGTTCTAACATCACTACAGATTTTACCCACCCTCCCAATATTTATATTTTTGATGTTATTTTTTACTTTTGTGTGTTTTTTGTGTATCCGCTAGTTTTTGTTGTAACTATACATGACATTCCTACTTTTGCCTTTTAACCTTTGTACTAGTTTTACAGCTGGCTGATCCATACTGCTTTTATTGTGTGTTTCCCTTTTTCACTGAGAATCTTTTCTATAATTTTATTCATATTTTTTATCTTTTGTTGTAATACTGCTTTAGTGGGGATGAACTTTTTTTTTTCATTTTCTTGTCTGGGAAACTCTTTATCTCTTCTTTGATTCTAAAATTAACCTTGGTTATAGGTCCTTGCTTTTTATCACTTTGTATATTTTGTGCCAATTTCTTATGGCCAGCAAAGTTCCTTTTGAGAAATCAGCAGACAGTCTTACAGGAGTTTCCTTCTAGTTAACTAACTGCTTTTCTCTTGCTACTTTTAAGATTCTTTCTTTGTCTTTAACTTTCTACCTTTTAATCATGATGTGTCTTGGTTTTGGCCTCTTTGAGTTCATCTTGCTTGGAACTCTATCATTCCTAGTTTGTATGGCTAGTTCCTTCACCAGGTTAGGGAAGTTTTTTGTCATTAATCCTTCAGATAGTTTTCAGTTCCTTATGCTCTCTCTCTTCTTCTGTACCCCTGTGATGCCAGTATTAGTATGCTTAATGTTGAACCAGAAGTACCTTTCACTATCCTCATGTTTTTAATTTTTTCTCTTTGCTGTACCTGTTGTGTTTTATCTATCTTGTCTTTTAAATGGCTGATTGGATCCTCTGCTTTATCTAATTTACTGTTGAGTTCTTCTAATGTATTCTTGAGTTTTAGTTATTGTATTCTACACTTCTGATTGGTTCTTTAAATGTTTTCTATTTTAATTTGTAAATTTTGTATCTCTTTGTTGAAGTTTTCACTAAGGTAATAAATTCTGCCTTTATGTTAACTGAGCATCCTTATAATCAGTATTTTGAACTCTGCTTTTGGTAGATTTCTTGTCTCCACCCTGTTTAGTCCTTTTCTTGGGGTTTCATTTGGGGCACATTTTCTTCATGACCTCCTCATTTCAGCTGCCTCCCTGTGTTTGTTTCTATGTATTAGGGAGATTGGCCATTTCTCCTGGTTTTGGCAGGGTGGCATTATGTAGTAGTTTTCTATGCAGGCTCCCTGGTCACTTGAGCCAGGTGCTCCCGGGGTATTCCTTATGTGTGTTGTGTGTGCCCTCTCATCTAGTTGAGCCTTGATTGCTGTTGGCACATCAGTGGGTGGGATTGGCCCTCAGGCTGACTGGCTGTGATGAATGGCTGTGACTACAGCAGCCAAGCTGTTTTGTGGGGGCTGAACCCATGGAATGGGATTTGCTTTAGCAGGGCTCTAGTACCTGCCAAGTTCATCTTTTGGGTATATCACTTGTGCGGTTGGTTGTGTGGCACTCTGGTAAGGTCAAGTCTGCCACCAGGTGTTGTGGTTCTGGGACCTCATGGGAGGATCTCTAGGCAAGCCAATGTCAACTATTGCCTATTCTCGGCTTGAGGTTCACCTTGTAGGAGCTACAGAGTGATCTACATTTAGTCGTCATATGTCCTGAGCTTGGGGGACCTGGGAGATTCTAAGCTGTGAACTGAGGCTTTCTTGTTTGGGGCCCTTTACCAAGAGGTATGGGGCATACCAAGGCCAGACACTGATTGTGTGGGATTTGTACACTTTTGAGAGATTTTAGGAATGTCCACTGTGTGAGCTGCTACAGGTTGAAAGAGGTACTAGCTGGGTATGTGAGTTGGGTGGGCCATGGTCTCAGGGAATCTGCAGGGAAAGATGAATTGTGTTCATCAGGTTAATGGAGAGCTCAGATTTGGTGCCCATCTGTGCCTGTCAACTGGGTGGGAGAAGGCTCAGCAAGAGACCATGTTGTCTGCCAGCACTATTTTCTCTGGGAGAGCTGCCCTTTACTTTGCACCACAACCTTTTCTCTGAAGCTAGTTAATTCATTGTCCCTTATGTCCCTTGTGCTTTTTGAGCTACTGCCCCAACACTAGAGCTCCTAGGCAGTAAGTTCACGAGCAAATGAATCTGTGTATGGTTGCTTTAAAACTTGCAGACTCTCAGATACCAGAAGCCCTTCATACCACTCAGCCATGATCACCCCTGGTTTTCACAGAGATATGTTATGGTGCCCTCTCTTCCTGCACTGGAATCCTGGGCTGGAGGGCTTGGTATTGGGTCTGAGATTTGTCCCTCCCCCTGATACATTCCTCTTTTATGCTAGCCTCTGCACTCTGGGTATGGGTATGGGATGTGTTTGTTCTGTGTCGTCGCCCCTCTCCCAAGTCTTCATGTAGCTTCTTATAGAAATTCAGTTTAGCTAGTCTTCAGGTGGTTCTCTTGATGGTTGTACTGAAATTTAGTTGTAATTTTGATATGGTTTTGGGAAGACACAAGCACAGCATTTATGTATTCTACAAACTTGGGTGAAAGTCCTCAAATTTTTATTTCAGTGACAATATTAAGCAGATTTTTGTGTTTTCTTGTAGACATTTATAAAAGACATTAACAGCAAAAGTTTATACAAGCAAAGGAAGTATCACTACAAGTTAAATTGAGTATTTAAATATACTTGTGTGAAAATAGTATTTAAATAAAACTGAATGGAGAAAAATGATTTCTCTAGAAGTTTCTCTATAGCCATGTAACATAAATTGCAGATATTAGTTTAATATTCATTGTATAACTCTATTCCAAAAAAATCTTAAGTTTTGTCTTTTTAAAAGCTTAAATCTGGCGTCATCAAACTATTGTGAAATGTGTGTCCTGACATGAAACAAAGTTTTTCTGGGGAGGAAGAATCAAAATCTAGTGGGGCAATGAAAGTCATGCAATGCGATCAGTGGTTCCGGATCAGTTTGAAATTGTAGAAGATTGAAAGACAAAAACCATATGATTTCACTGATATGAGGAATCTTATGAACAAACTAAACTAACAAGCAAAATAGAGACAGGCTCAGAGAGAGCAGACTGACAGCTGACAGGAGAGGGGATGGGTAGAGGGGATGAGCAAAGAGGAAAAAGGACTCATGGACATGGACAACGGTGTGGTGATTGCAGAGGTATGGGTAGAGGGGGACTAAATGGTAATAGAAAACAATACAGTAAAAAAAGAAGAAAAATATAAGTACATAAATAAAAAGAAGCAAGAAGTGTGGTGATGGCCAGAGGGTGGGGTGTGGGGGCTGGGTGCAGGAGGACGGAGGGTAGGGGAGGTGGATATATCTGCAACAGTGTATAGTGTCAATAATAAAAATAAAGAAAAATAAGTAAATAAAATGATAGAAGATTGAGTGTTTTTTTTTTCTTTTTTTTGCCACTGAGCTTTGACAACATATATGAGTAGAGGGCCTATGGAATATTATTCCATTAATAATATTTGGATTTTAAGATGATTATAGTCTTTTATAGACACAGATGTGGATTCTAAGCTCTAGATACAGATACAGTAAATCAGAAATAATGGTAAATAAATGACCTAGAACCATTAATATAAGTTGACATTTTAAAAGAATCATCATCTATGGTAGTTGAAATATATATTTAAAATAAAAAGGACATATATTGGATATAACTTTTGGATATTCTTTTTCTATTTAATCACTATATTTAAAGTATATTTAGCTGAGTAGTTACTTTTGATTTTCTTTGAGAAGATAATGAAAATATTACTTTGTGTTTTCTTTAAAGACATAATTTTCTGGTATTCTTGTGAATAGTGATTGCTATATTACATCATTGTATTTATACTTTAATTGGATCAATACAGAGGTTAATTTGTATAATGTGGTAGGTGTTGTTTGGGGAGTAAAAAGAAGACTAACCCTTTGAAGTAGATTTTCAATGTCATAAGTAATTAAAGCATTCGTTTTTGACTTTATGAATGAATGATGATTTTGTCCCATTTCTCTAATCTGGGAATTAAAATCTGAAAACTGAACTGCTAAAAATTCTTATATTTTTATGTGACGTTGATGTCGAACACCTTTTAGAACTCTTAGAACACGGAGAATTGTTCAACTTTCTAAAGTTTGGTTTTATTATAAGTTGTTTTGTTTTTTACAGTCTTTTTATGGTTGTCACATTAGAGAGAGAAGTTAACACAGTTATGGAATAACATTTCTTAAAGGCCTAGTGTGTTTTAGGCACTGATTTCATTTACTTTTATTTAACCCTTATTTCTTTATTGAACCACCATATCCATTTGACAGGGAGGAAACCCAGGGTCATAGGGGTTAAGTGTCATGTTCAAAGTCACCCAGCAACAAAGTGGCAAAATAAGAACAAGGTCCCAGATCTTTTGACCCAAGGTCTAATGGCCTTTCCATTAAACTTCAATTGTCAATTTTGTGCATAATAGAAGAAGGCTATGATATCTTTTCTTACAGAGAAAAATATTCTGAAATATAAACTTTATATTGTACTGTTAAAGGGAGAACTAGAGAAGGTAAGAGTTTTCACTAAAATCCAAAATATTCAGGGAGGTAGAATTTAGATTAACACTGGGTATATTGGATTTTATTTTAGGAAAAGAAACATGAATGTGATATTACCCAATGAAATACAAATCTGGGAAACCAAACTCTTCTTGGAGGTTTTGAATTCAAATTAAGTTGTGTAAATCTAAAAGTAGAGAAAACCTTTCTTAAAGGCACATATAAATTCAAAGAAAAGTATTGGCAAAGCAAAAATTTGTAAGAATTAATAGGCCTAGTATAAAGTGTTTCATGTTTTTAAAACAATTCAACTAGTGAGTAGATGTAGCACAGACTCTGAATATAGTTAAGACTTATTCTTTGGAGTTCTTAACCATGTGACCACAAATCTATACTGCCACCGTGTGGTTGTATGTATATTTCAGAAAGAGGCTCCAGTGAGCATAATTAACCTCTCTGAAGTACTGAGAAGTAACAAAAATTATCCACTGGTGGCTAAACTCTTAGTTTCTGAACTCAGAAACCTAACAGTCTGTTGGAGCACAACATACTTTTTCTAGACTACCCAAACTCTTACTAAGGCACATTAGGAACCCCACTGACTTGAAGAGCAAAGCTATTTTACAGACATCACAGGAGATACACTAGGACCAAGAGTAAGATCTACATTTCTTTTCAGATTCTTTTGTGTTCATGATGAAAGAAGCCATTCTATACTTAAGCAGATCTTAAACACCAACACAGTCTTTATCTGGAAAATACATTTTAACCCATTCTGTAGAAATCAATGAAAAAACAAGCTTGCCAAAGAAAATTCTGTGGGTGTGTGAGAATGAAAATCTTCATTACTTCTTCACATTTAACTGTGTTCATAAAACTGACCAACAGTGTTTCTGTCTGGGGTTGAGTAGTTACTGCAGATTGCAAGCCAGGTGTGTTGGCAGCTCTAATGTTTCTATAAACTCATTAACCCAAGGAGGCCGCCTGATTGTCAACAGGTGATCTAAATTTTGTCTGTATGTAGATAACTTGTTTTTAAGTGCCAATGGTCCTCCTGTTGTACTTGCTCTAGCAAGAAGTGGATTAATAGATCAAAAGAGCACAAATGACAACAGAAGACAAATGTAAAATTCTATTTTAAAATTTTAGAAATATTAAAAACTTCAGTACTTAAGTATTATCCACTTAGGTTATGTTTTATAATGTTTAAGACATATTTGTAATATATCTTTGCATTAAAAACAAGTCTATACTGATTATAAATTATATAATTTGGGACAATTATCTAACCTATTTTCTTATGTCTGTGATGAAGAAAATATCAACATCATAAAAATATAGAGGTCATAGGTCATGGGAGTAAAATGCTAGTGTGTTTCTCAAAAAGAGTGTGGTATGAGTGTGTGAATGTATCTGTGTATATGTTTATGTGTTAAAACAATAAACAAAACTATTTTATTCAGCATAAACATCTTGACATCTTTCATATTTTATTTAACTTGATGGTGGGAAGCTTGAACATTAGTACAAAAGAATCTATTGTAAAGTACTTTATTTGTGGAGAATCCTTGTAGAGAATGGAGGGAAGAGGAATAAGCTAGTCCCATGAGAGCCTTTTGCTGAGAGAAGAGTATGAAACCAAGACTCTCAAGTAACACCAAAACAAACACACCCTGGCAATGTCGTCTTTGTCTCAGTAATTTTCAATGTGCACCAGCAATTTCTCAGGCAATTTTTAGAGCCTTTTTGAAATTGGTCTCCAAATTGTGCACTAATACACAACTGCTAATGAAAGCCTTCCTAGCCTACAACCTCATTAGTTCTCTCTCACTTTTTTACTAATCCACAAAGTCTGTCCTTGTTGGTGGACACCTGGCGGTTCCCTCCCCTTCCTGTATCTCAGCAGATGTAATTGCCAAGGAGTGGTGTGAGGTTTCGTATTACCTAGATGTGTGGCTTATGCAGACTCTTCCATGAGACTGTCTGTTGTCAATAATTAAGAGCTATCAAAACACTTGATAATCTGACATGAGGGCCCCTGTGATCCCCAGCTTCTGTTTTATTATTTAAATACACAGAATGCACAGAGTAGACTGGGTCCTAAGTAAGCCATATCAGAGAAAAGGTTGGCTTCTCAGCAAACAGGATGTGGCCCAAAGGTTATGACGAGGCAGAACAAACACAGCCCAGTGAACGGCCTTTATTGCTGAAGAGTTTGACAGAGCAGGTGGGATTTTAGAAGCTCTTTTGAATACTAAAATGACTGGAACTAGCAAGATTTAATTAACAAGCTGTTGTGGTCAAATGCAGAGACCATGAAAATGGGCATGCATTTTGGACTTAAGTATGGGGAAAGATTGTGTTTTGAACAGAATGATTGCTAGAAATAATAAAATGCTATGTATTGACTTAAAGAAATTAAAAGTGTTAATTTTTAGAGAAACAAATTCTCAGTAAAAATTAAGGCCATTGGAGTCTGTGTGTAAACAGTGAAAAACTGTTGGTAAGAAATGGTTAAACTTCTGTTTTCAGCAACATTAGCTTAGCATAGGATCGACTACCTAACTAATCTGAGTATTTGGACTGAATTCAGGGCTATTAAGGTTTTCTAATTCCAATTTATGACACGAGATGTCAATGATGGTATAATTGGACCTATTATCAGTATTTTCAGATTAGATTATAGGTTAAGACACAATGGTACACATTGAGGAGAAACAATGTGTAATAAAGAACAATATCATAAAAATCTTTTGATAATAATATGTCAGGATAGTGTATTTGAATCTTTAAAATAAAATGCCTTGTTATAATGCCATTGAAACCTTTCTTTAGCTAACATGTCTTGAGTTGAATCTGTAGTAATATAACCTGTATTAAACTCTAGGTAGTAAGTACATGACAACTGATACACATTATGAATATATTGATGACACATTTCATAATTTTGAAATAATGTGCTAGCATGTCACAGGGGAGCTGATTTTCCATGAAAATAAGTGTTGGAGCTTAGAAAGGCAAATCTAGTTTAAATTTATATATGGATTTCAGGTGAAAGTATAAGTGGAAATTTTAGGTTAACTCTTAAGTTAGAAGCAGGATCTCTATTAGTTTAAGTTATAACCAAAATAATTGGAAAATATACTTAATAACATGATAAGAGAGGAGAATGTAGCTGCTAATTATGTTTTAGTCTGTGTTGCATTTTACTTAATCATATGTTCTTCCTCAACTTTCTGAACTTAAGAAGATGAAAAATTATGCTGATTTTCCTCAGAGGAGCAGATCATTTTGAAATATCAAGTAAAAAAAAATTAAAAATAAGAGATCAAGAGTTTCATGTATTTCAGTAGTTTTCTTGCTTAATTAATTGCCCATGACCTTCCTCGCTAAAATTCTACCTGTTCATCAAAGCCTAACATGAATGCCTCTTCAGTGACCTTCTGGCTGTAAAGAAGCTAAATTTCACTTTTCAGCTTCATAAATATCATTCTTTGGGAATGTATCCCTTTTACTCCTACACAGATACTTATGTGTTTAAAATTTTCCCCAATCAGGTTTCCTTGAGAACAAAATTTCTTTCACCTCATGGGTACTTTGCAGAAGCCCTTCGTTTTACATTCCGGCTCAGTGAAACAATGGAGTGAACTCAGCACACTCAGATTCCTTCCTTGTGTTGTTCTTTCCCTGCCAGTCCCTTGGCTAATTCCTTCTGAGCCTTCAGTTCTCAGGTGATGTCCCTTGCTCACAGAGACCTTCAGATAGTCTCCTCAGACTCATGTCCAATTGAATCACTCTTTTCTGTGTTCTCAAAAAAATATCTTCTGCTGTTGTACTTAGCATTTCACACTTTGGTAGTACCTGTTTCCTTGTCTTTCTCCTCGAACAGAATTCTCTCTCTCCTGGAGATGAGAATCATAGGGCATATGGTCAGTGTTCAGTAAACATTAGGATGCTTCCTGACATAGCAGCATTTTTGGGATGTAACCACCATGAGAGCTTGGACTCTTGTTTTGTACATCCTTATGTCTCTGGTGCTTGGAACAGTGCCGGACCCACAGAAAATCATCAATAAAATAGTTGTAACATGAATACAAAATAAGTGAAAATAACTGTACATTTTAAGAAGGAAAACAATTGGTTACTAAGAGGTTTGTCATAAATGATAATTATAGAAGGGAAGCACTAAGAATTTGATGACACAAAGATAGTTGAGAATATGTTTGGAGGTTGGCAAAATAAAGAGCAAGAGCAAAAAAGGATGACTGCAAACGAGCTGCTAGATGCTGTCCTTTGACAAATAAACCCTTATTCACCCAAGTTTACCTTAGCTTGTCAGCAGCTGACAATAATAAAAGGTGGAAGAGATATGAAAAATCACATGCCATTTCACACTCACTGCCATGCTTTGTCTGTTTGCGCCATTGTGATGGTTCAGATGGCTCCATTTGACCCTAACCTCTAGCTATTCCATCCTCAGAACCGATATTTATTGCCACATATGGGCTATGCATGGCAGCTGCAAAATCCAGATGCCAAGCTTTGGAATGTATTTTTACGGCAGCACCATCTGGGGCTCTGGCCAGCCTTCTTTATTGTCTCTTGAATGTTTGCACTAATAGCTTTGCTGGGCTGTCTCACTACCTGTGGGACATGCTGAGGGTCAGGCCATTTATAAGATCTTCTTGTCATTCTGGTTAGAATTTCCCTTTGAATGACTCTTACTTGCTATCAACTTATTCCTTTTAATGTATCTGCAATGCCTTACAGAAATAATGAAACAGGTGGCCACACAGGCTAGGCAGGAAGGGGACTGTTCTCACGGCACTAAGTGAAGATGTTTTTCATGGATCCACAAGACCCCATTGTGGATTTGGGGGGAAATATGAATACTCTGCTAATTTATTAAATATATTATTTAGGATGTTTATCATTGAAATGAAAGACATACCTTAATATAATGCTGTGTCCAACCTATTAAAATAGCATATTAATCTCTAATTGAGGAAAAATGGTCACAAAACAACTAAACAGCATTTTAATTTCTGTGAAATTGAAAAAAAAGTTTTATTTCTCAGCAATCAATGAACTAAATTGCTTGAAGATTCACCTGCAACTCAGGGCCATTTGTGATCCTTAGAACTGTGACTGCAGAAATTTCTCAAAGTTAAACTAAGTTGATTCACTGTTTTAAATTGTAATAAACCCATTGTTTTAAATTAAGCAATATAGCACAGAGAAGATTCAGCTCCCACAGTAATTTAATGTGTAACATCTGGCAAAAGGAATTGGATCTGGGAGTTTAAATGACTTACCCAAGGTCACACAGGCCACAGAGCAGAATGGAAGTGAAGATGAGGTTTGTACAATTATTCGATGACAGTACGACCGACAGAGTCAATCATGATAATCGAGTCCCTGAGATGATGAAATGACCTAAACATTGTTTCGTACCCCCTCCACTTCCACTGTGCTGATGGTTGTGCTGCCCCAGTGGGTAACCTCAGCTTTGGTGGTGGCTTTGGGGGTAGGGGACATGGATCAACGCTGCAGACAGGCAGGGGACGTGAGGAAACTGCATTTGTTTGACCTCAGTGAAACCTCTTTCTGGTCTCTGGGCCTCATTCGGATGTCACTGAGAGGCCACCAACCCAAAATTAGGGAGGAAATGAGCCCCTCCCAGGCTCCTGGTTCCTAATTGGCCTGTTTCATATCTGAGGAGATATTTCAGGGCAAAGAGAGTGTATGGGCAGGCAATTGACTTGGAGCTCTGCCTCTGCTTTCTGTGGCTGAGATTGAAATGAGGTGCTTCATTTTCAATAAAGCCAAGAATGGAGATGGAAATAGGACTTCCATGCATGCCTGTTCCAAACCAGCACACGTGTGCTTGTGAAATGCACAGGAGGGTCACAGAAGCAGAATTACAAGTTATGTAGCTGCTTAAGAAAACAGCTACAATTAGATCCAAGGGAAGGATGATATTGTCTCCAAAGGCACTTTAAATAGAAATGAGCTGTTAAAGCTTTTCTGTAGACTGAGAATAGACCCTTTTAAATGATGTTTAGTCTTGGAAAGAACAAGACATATTGCTACACTGTGTTGTCAGTTCTCTAATGAAATGGCATAAAAGGGAGCTTTTATTGTGGCTTAATCCTTTGTTCCGGGGACTCGGTGCTTTTATGTACAAGGATATATTTAAATAAAAACTCATAACACTATTACTATTCACATATTGGCAGTGAAGTGCTAAGATAAAAGATATACATGTCAATGTGTGTGTGTGCATACTTTTTTAAGTATTGGTTTATTACCTCAGCTGGAGGAAAATCAATACAACTATGGCAAAACTTCTGGCTGCTCTGTTGCTGAAGGAGGACATTTCAGATTTCATCTTTTGTGTGAAGGAGATGAGAGAAAAGTTTATAGTACTCTGAAATATCCTCATACTGATTGACACATTCTAGACCCCCTGGAAAATAATGTCTTAAAGCTGTGCACCTAGTAATTTTTACCACTTTAATTTTGTACATTATTTTTTCTTGTTGGGAAATAAATGTTTTACACAACTATTATGGTGGGAAAGAAACACATCACTAACTAAATCATTTCATACATTAGCAAAAGGATATCTGAAGTGAAATTCAAACATATTCTCAAGTGAAGTAATAGGTTTTATGCAGTAGATAATGTGAAGTGACTGAGAAACACAGCAGAGACGGCTACTATTTGGTTTATGTTTCAAAATCTGTTGTGCAAATTGAAAAATGGCAACATTGTGGTGCTTATGTTTCTAAAGATCTACAAGAGGTGAACAAAGTAAGTTAAATGATCAACTGGTACCAGATTTTTACTGCACGAAGTCCTCACAAAAGGGTACTTGTACCGGTAGGTGTGCGGGGAGTTGTATGTTCACAGCGGCAGAGCATTCTCTCCATAAACGTCTTTGGGTGGACCTCAGCTGTACATTTTTCTAAGTAATAGATTACTACGGAAGAAACACTCTGGGTTTTTTTTCTGAAGGGACAAGCTTCAAGTTGTACCTGGAAATAAGCTTGCCTCTCTTGCACACACACACAAAATGCAAAACAAAAACTCTAGATGATATATTTTAAAATATCCTAAAAGTTACCTGGGAAGTCATGATTATGTTAACATTGTCATTTGGCATTATAAATTGGTATTGAAAAATCATAAAACATGAAAATGATTACAGGAAAATTTTGAGAGAGCAGGTGATGTTGATAAGCATTATGATGATAAAGAATGTGATCATTGTGGTGATGATAACTGACTTTGCTATGAACAAAGTGGTGCTCTAAATATTTTAGTTATTATTTCATTTAATCCTCACAACGAGTCTATATTATCTCCATTTAAATGGGAAAAAAACAAGGCATGATGCTTAAATATATTTTCCAAGGTTGCACAGTTGTTAAATGGAAAATTCCGTTTTCTGTGTTGTAGTGGATCTCAGTGGAACAGGTTGCAAAACTATTTGTAGGGTCATCTGATCAGTGTGGAAGTGTACAATGTTGAATTATGATAGAGGTTGAAAAAAAGCCCCATTCCAAACAGAGGCATGGCTTAAAAGCTAAGTTTTAAGCCATTTACCTGTCATTATAAAATTTAGAATTTCTAAAGTTTTAAATTCAGTGCTTATAACCAGTGGCAAGTACAGCCATGATTTTCTCCCTAAAACATTCTTGTTACCAAGGCTATATAATTAGTTATAATAACAGAGATGTTCGTTTGTTTATTTATGGATCTTGGTCTGGGTCTAAACTGAAAATTAAAAGATTCAGGGGCAAATTTCAGTTTTCGGCTTTATTCTTGAATCACTAACACAGACTTTCTGCTCGTTCATTGTTCGTCAGGTTTATTGTCATCTTATACCAAACTGCTTTTGTAGTAACTGCCATTTCACATGAAACTGTAGATTTTTAAATCTTCCTACATGTGCACATTTAAAGAAAGGTTGAACTTTCCATCCTGATTTATTCTGCTGTACTCAGATTTATTCTCCGCCATCAGAGGAATGTTAACTTTAAATTTTTATGAGTTTCCCTCCATTTTGAAGAGTGCGTATGTCATCTGGGAAGAGTGTCCTTTAGTTTCTCATCTAGATCCTCCTGGAGGCCTCGTGCTTTTCTGTTTTCGCCGTGACCATCCATCACCAGTCCCATCTTCCAGGATCACAGCCCGACACCAAGATAACTTCTAGTGTACAGTGGCACATACAGTAAGACGGAGGCTTTGCCTTCTTTGTCTCTTTAACATTTTCCATTTCTTTGATAATTTTATTAGTGCTGAAATGTCTGTGACAAATTAATATATTATATTTTAATATTTTAAAATTAAAATGGCATATAAGACAGACTACTATTCAAGTATACCACTGCATAAAAATTTCTTATTCCTATTCCTTAAGAAATACCTGAACAGGTAGAAAATTGTCTGGTTTAATGATTGCCCATTCAGTACTGAATTTGGTCACTTAATCTGAAGGAATAAGGCATCATTCATTAAATAATTGTTGTAATTCAAAAACCAGTTTTTTCTAATGTGTTCCAAAAGTTTCATTTATATTATCTGATTCATCTTTACATTTCTACGACATAAAAGAAGGGCAGAGATCATGTCATCTCTATTTTCCAATGGAAGTATCTGAGAGAAGGAAATAGAGCCATTGCCTGCAGTTACAGAGTATGGCAGAGGCAAGAGTAGCAAAAGATGCTATGTTTGCTCACAGCCAATCCCTCCTCTTTCCATTAGTCCCAATCCTCCTTATTCCTTAAGGTAAAGGCCATTAGGGAATTGATCTTGTAGGGGGAAAAGCATCTGTTTTCAAATTGGATGCCTTTTACAAGTTTATGTGCTTTGATATAATTTTAATAAGTATATCATTGCCTACTTTTCTTTATGAGGGATGATATAAAGTGAAAAAATACACTTACAGAAATGAAATGAAAATAATAAATAAGGTCCTCTTCCATTTCCATTATTCTAAGTCATGCTCCTTGAAACTTCAATCTCAATATGATGTTAATAGAACCATTAGATATGATTCATACCATACATAAGACACTTCTATTGACAATTCCATCTTGACCAAGGGTCAATGGATCCATTACAATGCAAATCTTACTATGTACTTTCCATCTAAATCAAAAGAATTTGGTCCTGTGTCCACTCTAATATGTTTCATGAACTAGAGTCCAATCTCGTATGAAGTACACATCTGTGTTTTCCATACTAAATCATGCCTATGTCTATTTGCTTTCAATTTAAAAGGTAATTAATTAAGTTTTGCATTGATAGACTACTTTGGAGTATTTAAAGAAATACATAGGGTTTATGGGAATCCAAGTTTGCCCTTTTAATACATACAAACCATAAGAAAAAAATCTTTAATGGATATGTGTCTTAATGTTTTGTACATATACAAGTATTTTACATGTTATGTAAGATATATGGAATCAGGAAATATTCCAAAAGAATATCCAGAGTCATTCTTGTAAAATATAAGAACAAACTAAGGTTTCAGCCAGTTTTTCAGATAAGCTAAAGTCAGGCACAGGCATTTCTTTAAACTTCCGCTTTTCCCTCATGCTATTTATCTCTAAGCTGTTTTATCTTCATCTCTTTTTCCCGTTGATGTGGGCATCTCTCAGAATCCTGCTCTACTCACTGCTTCAGAAAGCAATTGACTTGGAACCTGTCCTTGATCTGCACAATCACTAAGCCTGTTCCTGGCCACAGTTAAGCTTCAGAGCTGTGCTGATCTCCAGTTTTCTCTTTTCTTTCTTTCTTTTTAAAAAGTATTTATTTATTCTTTTTATTGAGGCATAATATAATATTACATTAGTTTCAGGTATATCATATAACAATTTGGTATTTATATATATTGGTAAGCGATCCACACAATAATTCTGGTTAACATCTGTCACCATACCCAGTGGCAATTTTTTTCCTTGTGATGAAAACACTTAAGATCTATACTCCTAACAACTTTTAAATATGCAGTTCAGAATTATTAACTATAGTCACCATGCTGTGCATTGTATCTCAGGAATTATTTGTTTTATGACTGGAAGTTTGTACCTCTTGACCTCCTTCACCCATTTTGTCAACCTTCCACCCCCACCCTCTGGCAACTACCAATCTTTTCTCTGTATCTGTGAGTTTGTTTGTTTGATTTTGGTTTGACATAAGTTAGATCATATGGTATTAGGCTTTCTTTGTCTAACTGATTTCAGTTAGCATAGTGTTCTCAAGGTTTATCTATTTTATCTCAAATGGCAAGATTTTCTTCCTTATCATGGCTAAATAGCATTCTATTATATTAGTATTCCATGTGTAATTCTTTATCGATTTATCCATCGATGGAAACTTAGGTTGCTTCCATGTTTCTGTGTCTGGCTGTTGTACACAGTGCTACAGTGAACATGGGGTAGGGAGGGTGTGGACAGATCTTTAATTAGTGTTTCCGTTTCTTCAGATAAATACCAAGAATTGGAATTTCTGCATCATATGGTAGTTTTATTTTAAATTTTTGAGTAGCCTCCATTCTGTTTTCCATAGTGGCTGTACTCATTTACATCCCACCCACGGTGCATCTTTTTCTCATCTATGTTACTTTTAGTGAACTGATGTGCTTCTCCCCATTTCTGCTGCCTGTGAGTGCACTCTTTTATAGATGAGATTATAGAAGCAGAGAATTCTTTGAACAAGATCACATATAAGGGCTTTCCCTCTTCTGAGACTCTGGGACTTCACAGCCCCATCATGGAAATCACAGCTTCCCCGCACCCCACATCTTCCTTTCTCCTTTTATGGAAGATTGGCTGGTGGTAAATTTTGGATCAGGCAGAGCTGTCTATAAATTCCTGAACTTCTTGCTGTGTGATCATTGGCAAATCCCATAATATTGCCTAGTCCTCATTTTGTCTTTTATAACATAGTGATAATAATCACCCACATCAGAGGGCTGTTGCAATAATTAAATGAAATGATTTATGTAACAGTCACAGTGCATGACTCAATGTAGGCACTACCTCCTCTTCACCTTCTTTTCTTTTTCATCCCCCCTCCTTCAGGTACCTTGCTTTTGTGAAAAAGTCTGGCTTTTTAAGTGTACCATCAGCCAGTCACCTGGCTACAAACTGTTGAACTTTTCAAATATTGATTCTTATTCAGAAATGTTTGCTTTTGCTAGGTGCCAAGCACTATATATAGATTTTATTTTTCAGGTATGAAAGGTATTCTGAGACTCACAAAAGTTTAACTTTTGTTCAAAACAAATGAAGCATAAAAGTTTAAAAATTATGCAATAAAACTTAACAACAGAATTTGCACAAAATGCATCTTAATTGAGTTTTGCATGCTGGTTCAAATGTACCCAGGTCACAAGGTTCAAAGTTTCTCTCTACATGTACATGGTAGTAAAAAAGAACTAGTTGCTTTAGTACTGACAGTATTATTTGTAAATGGACAACATCTAAACTTGCAAAGCACTTATTAAAGAAAATTTTCATTAGCAAGCAGCTACTGGGCATCATAGGGAAACAAAGCAAAAAATAAAAAGATAAGTGAACCTGTTGAAACACTTCATCTTCCCAGGTTTGGTTTCTTGTAAGCATTCTGACCTGCTTCACCTGCACCTGAGTTACTCTATGGGACATGTCCCATCACTCTGGAACAGACAAATGTATGTTGTAAAGAATTTTGGTGTTAATTAGTGGGTTGGCCTGACTGTGGGAGGAAATTCTAGTGTAGAAATGATGGGTCACAGTATGGGCCAAAATGAACAAGAATAAATAAAACAGTTTATTTGTAAGTGGGGCCGATCCCTCTTGCTCATGCATTAGTGCCTGGCTACAGGAGAGTAGTAATTTATTGATGCAGATAGCTATGTAAAGTGCATGCAATTTGTGAGGGGGCTTGACCCTTGACTGATGGGCCATATGTTGTAAAGCCCTAGGGATGTCATTTGCCTCAGCTCTCTTCCTCTCTCTGTCCCTGCACCTATGGTCCTTGTTCAATCACCACATATTGAACTATAGACTCAGTAACTCCCCCAATAAATCTCCGACTAATGGCTCACAAAGGCCATAACTTAACCCTTTCTATGCAACAGAGCACATTATTTTGCATCATGGTCACATTCGGTGAAATAAAAAATAAATATTATATGACCTAGAATAAGAAAGTAAGTTGTGAAATGCCATTCTCTGCTGGGTATTCACTGTATGTGGATGTAGTAGAGTTTCTTTGAGCTTGCTGAATTATATTATTATTCTATCTTGTTCTAATTACAACTTACTGTTATAACATAATTCTTAAATACTGTTAATATACCATGCTAGAGAAACATTTAGAGTATTTTAATTAGCTTCTTTTGTCTGGATCTTCTTTTTTCTAATAAAATCTGGAATCTATGCTCAATGAAAAATACATATATTTTAATTCCCACATAGAAACAAGTTTTAAAAAATATTAGGGAACTTATATGAAATAATGGAGGGAAAGTACACTGTGTGCTTTAAATACTTAGTGTACACCAGTTTTTCATTAGAGTCAGTTCCAGCAGAAAGACTTCACACCCGAAAAGTATTAATGCCCAACCCCAGCACTGGAAACTTACAATGTAGGCTTCCTAAGTTCTATATGCCACCTGGAAAAAAAACGATAATGCTAACACTGGGAAAAAGTTTCTGCAAGTATATTGTATTAATTTATTTTTTCCCATCAAACAGAGTGAAACAGTAGAAATATTATTTAATGACATGCTTATCAGTTCAATTTGCCTAATTTTAGAAGTATAGTCAATTGACACATGCTTATACCAATCACTTGAATAAAGACAAGAAAGTGTCTTGTTTAAAGTTCTGAGAGAACATAATTTCAGGCAACAAGCGTACCTCCTTTGTTAACCTAGAATCTGAAGTAGCATTTTCATATTCACTCCTTTTCTTTTGTTTGGGGCAGAACTCTTGGCCAATTGGGAAACCCCTGAGGAGGGGCCAAGGGTATGTAGGAAGAATGAAGGGAGCCGTATATCCCTGGCCTGAACCCCCAAGTATCCCCAGGACATTGCTCTCCATACAAGCTGTAGTAAGAGAACAGCATATCTGTTCATGTTCTGTGCTTGTAATAGATACCCATACAATAATTCATCTTCTAGATAACTTGCCACTACACAGTTCACAGTGTATGCAAAATGTGCTTTATATAATAGTTCCATCATATATTAGGTAGGTATATAATATTTTTACTTTCACCGTATTTGGTTGCATTTTCTTTATTGGTATAAAAAGGATATTTTTATAGATTTTCTCCTTCTAACAAATAGTTTTCTCTCACTAAAGTGAAAATCCAGATCTTAGAGTCAATTAAAAGACAAATGAGAGGAAAGTTGACTCATACATACAATACATGAACATTTTTCATTTTTGAGTCACTAGTCTTATCAACATGGACAAGTGATGTAGAAAAAATATTAAAATATACAGAAAAGAAGTCATTGTCTTCTGTCCTAAACCCAGTAGACTTACAGCATACAATGCAGCCAGAAAGCAAATCAGCATAAATAAACCATGCATCCACAATTGAATTTCAATAATTTAAACATAAATCCTTTAGGCTTTGATACATCCTTTTTCCACATGAGCTTTCTTTTGGATTTTGGCACTCCTAGCATTCATTTAAAATTCATTTGTAAGTCACAAGTACATAAGATGCCTAGAAACCTCTAATAAACTAATCCCTTTGAGGTTATTGTTCCATAATTTAAGGAATTCTAATGAAACATGGTTGGCAAGGGGCTTTCCAAGATAGAAGGTCAATATATCTGCCTATAAAAGGGACCAACATTTTAAATCATAAATTGCTAACTTTCCTACATGTGTCAATGCACGAGGGGTAATCATCTGTAATACATATTTTTGAGATTCACAACAAGCAAGGGTGAATTACTGATATTTGGTTCTTATATATTAAAAAATAGTCAATAGTTTTCAGAAAATATTTTGGCAAAATAGCTTTTCTCTGCCCTGGTGTGATTTCCCCTTGATTAAAATTTGGCAGCTAGAATTCATTCTGTATTTTAAATTATGCAAAACTGTACTGGAAATTATATTTTAATCAAGGGGATTAAATAATATAATTTATTTAAATAATTTAAAAACAAATAATATAATTTTTGTTTTTAAAAGCCTTCTAATTAAAATTTAAACATAATAACAAATGACACATGAAACATTTCAAAATATAAAATTATGATTTATTTGAGTGTCAAGCTTTAGGAAGTTAAGTGTGCCGACTTGATTTGTACAAGATTGAGACAGTAGTGATCTTTGTATAAACCATGTTTTATGTCACCATGTTTCTTCTCCCAGTTCTTTACTTAGTCAAATAGTGTAGCTGTAATTTGTTTATACTCATTAGAAAAAACCAACAGACGCTCTTTTCTTAAAAGAATTCCTAAAATGCAGAAATCAATAGCATTTTCTAAATCAAATTTTCTTGGCTCACATTAAAAACACCTGTGGCTGTTGAGTTTTTCTATATGATGACCCAGGGAACACCAGGTAGTTTTGCTGTCACCTCAGCGACACCAAGCCACATTCTGATGTCATCATAATAAGAAAACGGAGTCAGCGCTTCCTGTATATACATGCAGATAGGCTTCGCTTCTCAGAATTGTGTGATCTTCTGATATTACACGAAATTGTGGCATTGAACATAATGAAAATGCCTCACTATTGAACTCGATGGTTCAAATTATTTTGCTAATATAAACAAGAATCCATAATCACTGATGTTTGAAGATTGCTGCTGTTTGTTTAGTAGTAGGACAAAAATTACACAAAAGATATAAGGATAGTTACTTAGGATTGAAATGGCCTGCACAATATTTAAGAAATATTTAGGGTTTTATTTTCTTTTAAAAAATAGAGTTTCTGTTTCATAGTTGGCAGTGGTAAGGAATTTTATTTTGTAATTTTTATGGGAAGTATTTTATTAAGCTTCATGTAAGATAGATGTTTACATTTTCAATCTCTAAAATTTTAGTCTTTGTGTAAAAAATGAACATTATGACAATTATTTCATATCTTCTATTTATTCTGTACGACAATTGAACAAATACTTATCGAGCACCTGTCCTGTGCTGGGCATTGGGAGAGGTTGCTGAGAGTGCCTCCCGTGCCTGTGGAAATGTGCAGGTGAATGACAGCGATGCTTCCCTGAGTAATTCCAACACTTCTTTGTTAATTACTAAGAATTTTCTATAGTTGGAAGCATTCCAGAAGCAGAGGGAAATGTAGTGGTAAAATTATAATACAAATGAGTATGTATTTTGGGGAATGAAATATTTATTTAGTTTTATGTTATTTTAATTATTTTTATTTATTGATTTCTAGAGAGAGAGGAAGAGAGATAGAGATAGAAGGGGGGAGAGAGAGAGAGAGAGATCAATTTATTATTACAGCTATTTATGCATTCACTGGTTCATTCTTGCATGTGCCCTAAACTGGGATGGAACCCGTAACCTTGGTGTAGGGGGACAACACTCTAATCAATGGAGCTTCACAGCCAGGGCTGTTTATGTTGTATTTAAAAAACATGGCATCATCCATGACAGAAATGAATCTGTCCAACATTAACCTAAAGCATATTCAGAAATTACAGCTGAACTGTAAAGAAACATCAGCACTAAGTGAGGAAGTAAGCATAAACTGTGATTAGATCCTCTGTAATGTGCTATTTAAAAAAAAAATAATATCAACATTTAGCCCTGGCTGGTGTGGCTCAGTGAGTTGAGAACTCAGTGAGCTCTCAGCACTGGCCTGTGAACCAAAGGGCCGCCAGTTCAATTCCCAGTCACAGCACATGCCTGGGTTGCAGGCCAGGTCGCTGGTTGGGGGCATGTGAGAGGCAACCGATAGATGTTTCTCTGAAAGATCAATGCTTCTCTCTCTTTCTTTTACCCTCCCTTCCCCTTTCTCTAAACAATAAATAAAATCTCTTTAAAAAATCAACATTTATTTAATATGATAAAAAATGAGATTATAAACATTTGCATTTAAACAATAGTAAGTAGCCTTTACTACTTACAAGTGCTCATTGTATACTATATACACAATGAACATAATTACATTTGTATACAAACTAAGAACTGTATTTGAGACCTGCTTATTGCCGTACACATTTATTCCAATGAAGTATAAGCCCAGTACTTCTAAATACCCACATTTTAAATTGTTTTTCCAGAAACGGTAAGCGGTAACATTTGTGTTTAAGCTGACAAGAGTGTGGCAGTAACTGCTGACATTGTTGTCTCAGCCAGTCTTTAGCTACAAAATCACACCAGTAATTTCTTATGACATTTTTTATTGTCTCTGTACAAGAGATAATAAAGTAGCAGAAACAATCACAAGTGAAAAAAAATCCAAGTACCACTCAGATGTACCCTGGTGTTCTTTGACTATTTGTTTTGGGCACCCTAAATTATATATTAACAGGCAACTGCCTTGTAGCAAATTAGATGACCCCATGAGTCCAGACTTGACCTTTTTCACGTTGTTTCATTATTTCAAGATTTTTTCCTTATGGTTAACCAATGGCCTTTTCATCTTCTGAACAAGTTCTTAGAGCAAAGGGTGCGTATGCTATTTTTAGCTTACCTGTGTGAGCAGTGGAGAGCAGCCTCTTTGCCTGCTGTATGTTACACTTTCCTGCAGAGTGTAGATGGAAGTACTTCATTCTGAGCTTTTCATTTGCGTTAGTAACATTGCAAACATAGCGCAGGTGGCTATAATTTCACACCATGTGAGTGAAAATGATCTTTTTCTTTTCCTTAAACCTCCTTGTTTTGCTGTCTCAAACTCGTAAATGGGGGGTTAGAACTGTTGATATTTTAAATTCATGAACTAGTTTGAAAGACTCTTCAAAAAGGAATTTAAGCATTCTAATCAAAATGTAATATTATTAGTGATGGGGAAAGATTAATGTATGTAGGGTTCAAGTCCACATAAAAGTGGTAGCGTCATTCACTATTTAACCTATTGCAACAGTATTTTATTATAGTCTGTCACAGATTCATACTGAAATTGTGTCTTCTCTTTGTAAAACCCCTTCTCAGTTATTAATGAACTAAAGTCTAGCTACTCGACAATTTTAAAATGAAAATTCCCTTTTATAGGTAGAAGTCCTTTTTTTGTTAGGCGGACTGGAGCATGGGTAATCCTTTCTGAAGTGATAGCATCATGACTGGATAGTTCCAACTGTACCTTGAGAGTATTTATGAGTCTGAGTTTTAGATACATAGAATAAGAGAAATGTAGAAGTTTTACCAAGCTGTTACCGAAGTATAGATAATGTATTATATATAATTATAGGAAGTAATAAAATTTTGTCTTGGCTAGTCGGCCTGGTTCTTCCTCTTTGAGGCTCCTATTCTTGTTGAGACTTTTCTCTCAGTTTTTCATGCGCCAAATTGGTGTTTTTATCTACTCTTACTATAATCTTTTTTTAAATGTTTAAATATTATTATGCCTTACTTTCTATTGTGATTTGCTATGTCTACTCTTTTTAAATCTTCAGTGTGGCCATAAGAGGTGCTCTCTGTAGGGCATTATGTTTTTCTTCCTAGATATATAAAGGGAATAATGGAAAATTTTAAATGCATGCTTGATAGGAAGGGAAATAAATCACATTTTGTAAAAAAAAAAAAAATAGTAACAACAAATTATGAGATATACTGCTTAATTATTGAGAAAATAGCAATTTTTAATAACTATCACTGTTAGAAAATAAAACCAGTGAATAAAATGATCAAATTATTTAATGCAGGTATAATATCATCAGTGCTATATAACAATTAATTTTGCCAGCTATGATGGAGTAATGGTTTGGATTTATCCTCTTACCCTAGACAATTAAACAAAATAAAGGAAATAATGGTTTTCAAGTACTCAATAGCAGGCATTTCAATACAGTGATGTCTGTGAGAGGGCAAGCAAAAAGGTAAGTCTTATAGTTGTCCCAGCTCTCCCTGAAGGCTCCTTCTGGGCTAATATTAAAGGAAAAGGAGCCCAAACAGCCTGGTGATATCACTGAGATGAAAATGCAGAGAGCTTGTTGAATGTTGAATTTGTGGTATAAAGCACTGCAGAAAGAGGGGGTGGGGAGAGAGAGGAAGAGAGAGGGGGGAGGAGAAGGAGAGAGAGAGGGAAGTGTAGGAGCAGAAGAGAATTGCAGAGATGTCCCCTCAAATCTTGAATGAGTATTGATCAGTTTATAAATGAAAGGAAGCTACTCACTGCCAGAGCTGGGAAGCGTTTATGTTCTGCCAATGGATAGACCTCAGAAGAGTATTACCTTAGTAGTCAGGATAAATTAGCCTTACACTAGTTTTATCTGAACTCTGAACTTCTAACATAGTTCAGAAGCAAAACTCAAAAGGATTCAACTGATTCACTCTAACTTAGCTGCACACCACAACAAAATCTAACATTTTAAAGGAATACAACAAAAATCTAGCAAGAGTTATTATAAAATTTATGTCTGTCATTCAATAAAAAAGTTACCTAGCATTCAACAAAGGTGGGAAATATGACCCATATTCAGGATACATACCAATCATTAGAAGCAATCCTAGATATGGCAGAGATGGTAGAACTAACAGACAGTGAAGTTAAAACAGTTATAAACAGGTTCCGTATGTTCTTGCAAAGTAGACAAAATATGAGCATAAGGACAGACATAGAAGATATAAAAAGATACATCTTTTAGAGATGAAAACGTGAGGTTTAAAATGGAAAATACACAGAATGGGATTAAGAACATATTAGACAAAGCATAAGAAAAGGTCATCAAACGGAAGACCTATTAAATGAAAATATCAGGCACAGGAAGAAAAGAGGTGGGGCGGAAACGAACAAAGCACCCATCATTTGATAGGGGGGCAACTCAAACTAAGCAGTCTAGCATATAATTAGAGTCCCAGAAGTAGAGAAGAGGAAGAAGGATGGAACAAATACTGGAGAAAATAATAGCTGGAAAATTTTCTAAATGACAGATGGAAGGGATCTCAACAAACCTAAAGAAGAATAACCCATAAGAAACCACATGCAGGCTCATCATAATCAAATAGTTGAAAACCAATGGTCAAGAAATTATCTAAATAATCTAAATTGGACAATTTTCTGGTTTTTCAATAAATTAAAGCTATACTAAAAGTTTATTAATGAAGTTATTAATGGCATTATTTATAGCCTAATATATTTCTAGGTATGTGTGAGGCTTTACTTCTAGTTTCTATTCCTGTTTGAGTAGGATAAAATGAAGTATACATTTTTTAACCCAAATGGAACACTTTTTTCAGGAAACATTTATTACACAAGTGCATATAAAATACATTCATTTCATATCCAAATTTGCATATAAAGTGTTGTGGGAAAATTAGGAAGCATATGGTCTTATTTTTTATTTTTATTGTCTAAGAAGCACTAAAGCCAAATAACTTGGCATGATTCTTCTAGTCTCACTCTTTTAATGGTTTTATTGTCAGGCAGATGGGGAGTGCTAGCCACTTATTAAAATTGCACTTGTATATATTGTTACCATGTTTTATATTTATTCATGAAAATAAAATTTTTAGAACTGGCATTTAAAACTAGCAAAACCTATCTGTCATAGAGTTGAGTAACAACTGTACCTGTCACTCTCCAAACACTTTGAAATATGTTGCAGTATGGATGACTGCCTAATGAATATTCTGAGATCCAGGTTCATTTAAATGATGTGTTTTAAAACTCTCCATCTTGAGGAGAAAAAAAGAATATCACAGGCTAGGGATTGAAGAAGATGCAGAGTATGAATATCAAGACTTAGCATCTCTTCCAAATTCTTTTGGGAAAAGAGATGTGGGAAAACAATATTTTTATCTTCTTCATAAGTACTTTTTCCCTCCATGAACAATTTACAAATTAGTACTCAAAATAGAGAGTCTTCAAGAATCATTTTATGCAGGGATTTTCCTTTTTTTTTTTGTCTCACGGCACACATACACTAACTACTAAAATTCTGCGAAACACCAAAACTACATTTTTTGCTGATCTGACAAAAAATAAGGGTAGCTTTGATTCCTTTACATCAGATGGCTATTGTTATGTTGGTCGTTGTCATTTTCTTATATGACAATCTAAGGGAAAAGTGGTCAGTGCCCCTAACTAAATAGTCAAGTATTGCATGTTTTAAAAATTCTTAAGGCACACTGGTATAAAATTGCTGATTTTGTGGATTAATAAACTGAGTCAGACAAGTGAATTTAAAGTTCGCATGTGACACAATCTGTGAACGGTAGACATGTCATATAGTCTTCTATTTTAGATTAGAACACAGAGGTTGGTTAATTTAAAAATAAAGTTGGATATCTGTATTCATCCACTAAAATTTTGTAGTAAGAATTTGAAGAAGTGAAGATCTTATTTTATATAATTAAAAAGTATATTGCATTGAGATGGATTTCTTTAAATTAACAGTGAATTACTGATACTTCTCTTAGGTTCATATTGCAGTTAAAGAAGTAACTGAATCATTCGATAAGGAACATTTTGAAAATTTAGAGCTTCTTATTTGAAATATGAAAATATGTCTCATAATTCAATAGGTAAATACATACACATAACACACATACAATAATATACATATATTAATCAACTAATTTACATAATTGACTTTAGAAACTTGATTTGTTTTAAAGACAAAATGTTTAGACACTGTTTTGAGGAAACATTGTGTGTGATAAGGCAATTTCGATAAATGAAGTCAAAACCAAACTTTCCGTCATTTAAAACTATCATATGTCAAACTCTTTTTAGCTAAATGTTTAGATAAAGTGTTAACATCTCAGAATATCAGATCACTATGGAACCTGAGTGTATGCAGAGAACTTATGCAAATATAATGAGCATATTGTATGAAAATCATTGCTTTTGTAGCTAACGATATTTCTCTCCTGCTTATCTCTCCAATAGAGTTGCTCTGCAATCTATAGTTTATCCTTGTATTATGTACTAGTGAAGAAGTAGAAAGGTTGAAAAAATGCAAATACCTTCAATTTATGCATCTCTTCATTATCCTAGTTAATGTCTATTTTAATAATAGGTTTTTTCTTTCTGTACTTACAGTATTAAATAATGATTTTATACATGTATTACAATAATAACTTTTTATGGTGTAAATCCCCCCACTCCAAAATGGTACAAGAGGTTGTTAGGACCAGAGTTTCACATACAATACTATGTAAAATATGTCCTCAAATTTATTTACTCTTAGTTAGGTTGTTGATGAAACACCAGAAGTGGTATTTGGAAGGGCTGTGTTAAATTACACTTGTTTTTTTTGGACTTTTGACTTTGTCTGCATAAAGCTGTTAAAGTCAACCTAAGTATGCATTTCCCAAATTATGGCATCCAATTATTTTCCTCCTATATATGGTGCTAGAATATACTATGAGTTATGCAAACATACCTGCCTGCTAGTGATTTACTTTGTAATTTGGGTGGACTTCACAATCAGTCCCTGAACATGCCACATAGAAGTCATGAATGCTCCCTTCCATTCTTTCTCTAAATTTGGATAGCATCCTTGCTTTTTCTAGGTGTGCCCTCCCATGATAATAGTTAATAGATTGCATAAAAGCATTCTCTGGTATCTGTAGCATAGTTTTTCACCTTCTTTTCCATTATTGTCCCTTAAAAGTGTTTTTTCAACACTTTTTCTTAATTACTACCTCAAGAAGTTTTACTGCTACAGATAAACTCCATATCTGTTTACATATTGTATATCTGTACTTTTATATATAAAAAGACTAATATTTGCCTCTCCCTGAGAACTGTTTTCTATGTTTGGCCCTGGGGGTTTATTTTACCCATGCGCAGAATTCATGCTGTTCAGTATTAGGACATCAACCATAGTTAGGACACATTTTCATGAATGAAGGTTGTTTTTCTGTTCTTTATTACCTATTCTGACCTCCACCTGGAAATGCTTCAATAACCTCATCATTCAGAGGAATGCAATTTTCTTTGTCTATTTTGGTGAGATTTGGAAGAGATTAGTATAAGTTAGTCTCTTTTCCTCTAAACAAAGAGCTTAGATTTTGGTTCTTATAAATAATGTGTTTGGAATTAACATTTATTCCATGATTGAAGGGCCATGTAAATCTATTGAAAAGGATATGGTAATGGACTGCGGTCACCTGTCATTATCAATTCCGCTGCATAGTGTAGACTCTTACTCTGTTAGTGATGAAATGAGTGTATGCTTACATCAACCTCGATTCCAGCCTCTTCGTATTGTAACTGGTATCTTTCCAAACCCTGTAAATAGGTGTGAGTTCAGGGGTTATATCCTGGACCCAAGAATAGTTGTATTAGGAAGTGAGTACAATGCAAAAACATATATATTAAGTTTACAGATTTGATCAATTTATGCAAGATGTTGATACACAAATGATTAAAGTTTATGAATTATTATTATAGATAATTGGTCATTATTAGAAGTCATATACATTGCTATGAACTTTATACAGATTTTCTAATTTATTCTCAACAAACCTGTATGATAAATACTTTGTATTATCCTTATTTTATATACAAGTAAAATAATATCCAAACTGCATTTTAAATAAGAGTTCTAATAGCTAATTTCATTGATAGTTAAAATGAGAGATTATAAAATAAAAGTTGACTAACTTATTTTTCCTTTTTTATATGGGGATTTTTTACCTTCCCAGTTTTGAAGATGTTAGCAATGGATACAAAAACAATATAGCCACCAGAACCAAAAAGAGACAAACAAGGAAATGACAAACTCAAACTTAGTACTTCAAGAATTGGCTGTCTCGAAATTAACAACTGTCATAATCATAATGATGATAACAGCTGGCATTAGTTAACTACTTAGTAAATCATTATTACCCTCACAGCAGCACTTTTATTTTACTGAAAAACAGATGAAAGGTCAGAGGTGCTAATCATACCCCTTAGACTCTAGACCCCAATATTTTATTAGTGATGCTGTGTTTTTTTTGATGGTGTGAGAGGTGTGAAGGGTAATTAAACAGTGCTCTGGGAAAACTGGAAATGTCTTACACACATCACTCGTTATCACAATATGAAATGAGTACAGTGCTCCATGTAGTTTTCAGAACCTTCTATATTTTATGAATATAATTACCTTCAACAACAAATTTAATTCTTTTGGGTTTAATGAAATGTACCTCTTCGTTTGAAAATTTTCAGCAACTTGATGGATTTGCTTCCACAGGAAACATTATGCAAATGGTTGCAATGAAGTCTATGAGTTTAGTTAAGCTTGATAAAAAGTTTGTAATTAACAAATTAGCATTTGAAAAAGACATTTTGAATATGCATAGTAGAAAATTTTGCTTAACTTGGGGTGTGTGTTCATAATGATTATTTCAGAATTCATGCATATGCATTTTTAACATGCAAATTGTTGAAACCTTAGTCCAGAGATGGCTAGTTTTGGGGGTTCTGTTTTGTTTTGTTTTTCAATTAAATGACTAACATTATTAGTAAGCCATCGTGAATACACATCCTAACATTTGGAGTCTTCTTTACTCTTCTTTCTGATGCAGTACTTTCTTAAATATTAAGAACACAAAATCACATACTTTCTATTGATTAGGACTTCAATGTGGATGAAAGTAACAGTGTTAAGAAAAAACAGTCTTGACATCTGCCCTTGTCCACCAAGAATAAGCTATGCACTAAAATGCTGTGGCTGGGCTTAATGTATTTTGTATGTTAAATTGTGCTTTGGGAGTTGTTTGGATTTTGGTGTCTCACACACAGAGACATTCAATTACTAATGAAGAGTGGAAGAATATCCTGTGATTACTTTCTAGAAACACTATCTTATATATTTGTTTCAGTGTAAAATATATTTTCTTAAGCATTTCTTTATGTAAGCCATGCCCTTTCTCTGTTCAAGGTACTCAACTAATGCTTGACTAACTCTTACACATGATCTCAAACCTTTAGCATTGAGGGCTGTTCTCCTGCACAGAGCATCTCTCTTACTGTTCCTCAGAAGTCCCTTTCTAATCTGGTCTCTATGCTCTTTCTTATGCTGTCCATGAATTCATGATCATTAAACTAGTTTTGTCACCACCCAGACTTGTTTAGTCCACATTGGTATTTTCCATTGCCCAATCCATACAATATTTATGATTGGTTCATTACATTCCCTACAAAATGGCTGCATAACCAGTTAATAAATATGTTGATAAATATATTAATGCTCTGTCTTTCCAACTAGAAGAGAAGACTCATGTTTTCCGTGTATTTGGCCAACCCCATAAAATCTAGCACATAGCTAAGGACAGATTTGGCTTCATTCTCATTTGTAATCAAAAGGAATGGTCAGACCTATAGACCCACAGAATGAGTGAATTTTTTCCCACACTAGTTTGATTATAACCCTATACTAGAAAATAAGAGAATTAAGCAGTCTTATGAAACTCTGCCAACAATATGATTTCATGTATTTTAGGTTCTTTCATTTGCTTTACATGTTGTTGTGATGACTCTTTTTTTTTTAGTTTATTGATAATCTACCTAGTCCCAGTTACTCTTTTGTGCACTGCTGACATAAAACCAATCAAATGTACCTTGGAGAAGTAACGTAATTAAGAATCAAAACAAAGGAATGACTAACACTAGCTCCAAGTGTTAGGGAAACAACTGCCCTCCGCACCCCCGTGCCCAGGGTCTTCTGTTCTATGGACCATCTTTGCCCGCTGCTGGTAGGAATTGTGGGTCTCAGTGCCAGAGTTTGGTCAAAAGGAAAGGAACTATTTAACTAAAAGTTATACAGGTCTAGAAAAATGGTGGAATTCTACCATTAAATCTCAGTCCCTTTAGAAATACACTCACAAACACACAGTCCTGTCCTACCTGTTTGCCCAGTCAGCCCAGTCTTAGAGCATGCGAGTCAGAAGTACTGTCCTCCAGAAGGAAAGGAACAGAAGTCCGCAGCTCACTTTTCCCAGTTCCTCCCAGTAATCCGTGCTGGGCTCGGCAGATCTCCTGCAGCTCCCAGTACCATCAGCTGTGTCGCTGCAATCTCCAATTCTTAATCCAAAACCAAATGGCACCTTTGCATGGCCCACCAGCAAGGGTCCTTTCACCCCTTTTCTTCCTGCATGGTCTCACATTGTCCCCGTCCCACATGGTGTCCTGCTTCTTTGTTTAAATCCTCACCTGGAACCTCGTCGGTAATCCCATTTCCAACTCCTCCCACAGTCTGCTACACCTGCTAGCGCCCCTGTATTCTCTGCCTTTCTTGGCAGCCATAGCTATTCCAGGCAGGAGTGCCCCCATGGTGTGGAGCAAACCATCTCCAAGTTCCAAAGCTCAATTAAGATTGTACTTCACATTATATATAAAAAAAAGTACTAGAAATATTTGTAAAAGTGCATATATTTTGTAAACTGTTAAAATCAGCCATTGGAATCTTCATATTTCTAGTATTTCTCCCCTTGTGTTATGGCTAAATTTATTTTAAATAACTGAATTTAAGCATAAAATATAATTAGTTCATATAATATATAAGCATGTATAGATTATAATATGATTATTAGTTGAAAACTAACATGTATTATAGATGAAATTTGACTAAGTGGCCAGAATGACCTGATTTATTATTTCCTTCAGAAACTGTAGTCTTTGGCCTTTAATAGTTAACATGTTTCCATAATTATTACTATAAATAAAAAAGTAGGTCTAAATTAAAAGGAATATTGCTCCCATAAAATAGATATACACACTTTGTATTAAAGGTTAGGAAAACCAATATGTTATTCACAAAGCTATCTATAACCATCCATCTCTTATAAAATGTAAATTTTCTATCAGATAAATGACTTTCTGATACACTTAGCAAAATATTGTATCTACACAGATAATGTCAAAAGTTAAACTCGAGAGGAGTTCTGGCCAAGATGGAGGTATAGGTAGAAACCCTTCGCTTCCTTGTAGAACCAAAAGAAAGATAACAACCAATTTAAAACAAAAAAACAACCAGAACTGCCAGAAAATCAAATTGCATGGAACTCTGACAACCAGGGAGTTAAACGTCCAGCCAGACCAGTAGAAGGGGTGGAGAGGGGCAATGGGATAGAGAGGACTCACAGCAAGACCACTGACTGTGCAGGTTAGGCAGACACTGGCAGACCCAGCAGTCCCACATTCAAGGGCAGATAACCTAGGAGGAACAACTGGGGTGCAAGACAAACCATGAAACCCAGGGTTTCAGTGAATGAAACTAAAAACTCAAAACCTCTGGCTATAAAACCCTATGGCAGTTTTGAAGGTGGGAGAAACTATCAGGCTCACAGGAGAGTCCGTTGGAGAGTCCCACAGAATCCTAGAATGTACACAAACACACCCACATGGGAACTGGTACCTGAAAGGGCAGAATCTACTTATGGGAACTGAGAGAAGTGACGGAAAGTGGGGCAAGAACTGAGTAAGTGGCATTGTTCCCTCTCTGACCCCTCCCCCAAAAACAGAGCCATAGTGCAGCAAAGAGGGTTGCTCTGCCCGAGCCAATACCTAAGACTGCCCCCTTACAATGTAACAGGTGTGCAGAGACAAAGAAATGTGGCCTGAATGAATTTCAAAACTCCAGAAAAAGAACTGAGCAAGGAGGAGATAGACAACCTATCAGATGCAGAGTTAAAAACACTGGTAATCAGGATGCTCACAGAAATGGTTGAGTATGGTCACAAAATAGAGGAAGAAGTAAAGGCTATGAAAAGTGAAATAGAGAAAAATATATAGGGAACCAACTGGGAAGGAAACTGGGACTCAAATCAATGATTTGGAGCAGAAATAAGAAATAAACATTCAGCGAGAACAGAATGAAGAAATAAGAATTTTAAAAAAAATGAGGAGAGGTTTAGGAATGTCCAGTACAACTTTAAATGTCCCAACAACTGAATCATAGGGGTGCCAAAAGAAGAAGAGGAAGAGCAAGAAATTGAAAACTTATTTAAACAAATAATGAAGGAAAACTTCCCTAAACTGGCCAAGGAAATAGACTTCTAAGAAGTCCAGGAAGCTCAGAGAGTCCCAAAGAAATTGGATCTAAGAAGAAATACACCAAGGCACATCATAATTAAGTTACCCAAGGTTAAAGATAAGGAGAAAATCTTAAAAGCAGCAAGAAGAAAGGAGACAGTTACCTACAAAGGATTTCCCATAAGACTGTCAGCTGATTTCTCAAACCCTGCAGGCAAGAAGGGGCTGGAAAGAAGTATTCAAAGTCATGAGAGGCAAGGGCCTACATCCAAGATTACTGTATCCAGCAAAACTATCATTTAGAATGGAAAGGCAGATAAAGTGCTTCCCAGATAAGGTAAAGGAGCTCATCATCACCAAGCCCTTATTATATGAAATGTTAAAAGGACTTATCTAAGAAATAGAAGAAGATCAAAAACTATGAACAATAAAATGACAACAAACTCATAACTTTGTATCAACAACTGAATCGAAAAAACAAACAAAAAAACTAAGCAAACAACTAGAACAGGAACAGAATCAAAAAATGGAGATTACGTGGAGGGTGAACAGTGGGGAGGTGGAAGGGAGAATGGGGGAAAAGGTATAGGGAATAAGAAATATAATTGGTAGGTACAAAATAGACAGGTGAAGGTTAAGAATAGTATAGGAAATGGAGAACCCAAAGAACCTATATGTACAACCCATGGACATGAACTAAGGGTGGGAGGAGTGCTGGAGGCTGGGGGTGCAGGGTGTAGGGAGGATAAAGGGGAGAAAAAAAAGGACAACTGTAATAGCATAATCAATAAAATATACTTTAAAAATAATAAACAGCCCTCTTAAAAAAGTTAAACTCTAATACATTTTATTATCATAATTTGATCTGCATCATTGCTAAGGTCAAATCATAATATGATAATCAACATTTTGGGGTCTAATCCATTTATAAATCTGCTATTAAATTAATATTTAACTACAGTGAATGCTTTACTCACATATGAAGTTCAGTCTTTTATATATGAAATATAAGTATATATGGAATATAAGTATATAATTATTTGGAATTCTCCATTATACAATTGATGTTAGTGTAAAAAGTTAACTCCTTTAAGAAAGTAATTATAAACTTGAGAATCTAAATTTCAATTATGGTGAATTGAAATATTTTCTTTATAGCATTTTAAAAAAACATTATTAATCCAACATCTATATCTTAGTGTTTTTATCCATCCTGCAAATCATTGGTGAATTTATTTCAGGCTGCATCTAGAACAACCAGAAAAAACTTGTATCATATATGTGTCTAAAAGGGAAGTGAAAATGCATGAAAATATCTAATTGTGTATACTGTGAAGCTGGAGAATTAAAGATGATAACCCCTTTTTACCATTCAGCCGAGCGTGAAAGAGCAAAAGAGATTCAAAACTTCATTAATTGCTCTCACAGAACGTTACAAGCCACCTGCACTTGAAAGAATTTACATTGGAGCAGATGGATTGCTGAATGCAATATCAAAGATTTTCAGGATGTTTGTTTTAAAAATAAACTGAATTCTAAGACAAGGACAAGCAAAGCGTACAATTTATAAAGATGATAGAGCTTTTATTTTGGGGGCATTTTAAATATGAGTAATAGTACATGTGTATCTCTAAAATAAAAATATACACACTAACAACTCTGTAAAATGATTAAAGTTACATATTTAAATTTATAGACGATAATACATTCATACATTTTAATTTTGCTGTATTTATTTGGAGCTTTTGAACCCATCTGAGTGGTTTTCCTTACTAACTCCTAGATCAGTGAAATCCTTTGCCTGCATAACGGTTTCCACAACTCTGATTATTCAAACCCTTGAATTAAGGTGGTTCCATAATGTAAAGTACGTGAGGAAAGTTAAGGTTAACTTTTTGTTGGGGAAACTCATTTTCACTTGTCACTAGATTGTGGCCTGTGCTCTGCAATAACATTGGTAGGTCCAAGTCACCTACTGTAGAATAACAAGTTAAGATGGCATGAAGCTAACTAATGTTTCTGTGTTCAAATATATTATGCTTTACTTTTGCAACACATTTTAGTTTTTATTCTTGCAAGTATTTCCACAGGCTTACCCCAAAATTAAGTTTTAGTTAGGATTTACATTATGGTACTTCCAAGTATTCTATGAATATTCATAAACTAAGAGTCAGCAAATTATAGCTGCTGGCTTAATCTGACCCAGTGTCTGTTTTTGGCAAGAAGGTGGCATTGTAACACAGCCATGCCCATTATTTTCCTTACTGTCTATGGCTGCTTCTGTGCTGTGATGGGAGAGTCAAGTAGCCATAACAGATCATATGGCCCACAAAGCGGAAAATATTTACTGTCTGTCCTTTATGGCAGAAATTCACCAACCACACCTTGAACACATTTTGTTCACTGCTCTGAACATTTGTAAGTTTTCTCATCTGTAAAATAGGGATAATGATGATACCTACTTTGTATGCTCTTTATGTTGATTTAGCATGATGATATTAATTCTTAGGAAAAGGCTTGGCCAGTACTAGATATACTACAAATGTAAACCTGTGTCAGCATCAGCATCACATTTGCTAAGGAATAATGCTAAGTCATGCAAGCTGAGCAATGGATTTTAAACTATATTATCGTGGGTATTCCACTTCCTCTCTTCAAATAATAATATAGATGATGTGGTTTTGCATTATGATCACAGACTTGAAGGTGGGTGCCCTGAGTGTGAATGACAGTTAACTCCTTCCTTGCTGTTTAAATGAGACCTTTAGTAAGTAATGCAAACTCTCTAATCTTCACTTTCTTATCTGTAAATTAAATAATAGTAATAATAATAATCATATCTCCTCATGGTCTACATTATTGTAAAGGACAAATGAAATAAAAGGATACATAGCAGAGTAAATTATAAGGTGCAACACAAATCAAAAGTTTTAATGCCTAATTGACTTTCCCTCACTTCTGTGCTTTGCCCTCGGTGGTAATAAATAAAGGGTCTGGCAGAAGTAACGCCTGCCTGAGTGTGGTTGGTATGGTAATAATATGGGTGTAATAATTGATAGTTTTCATTGGAATATTCTACCTAAAATGTCATATGGTGTGCTTGATTGTGATATTGTTATGTTACAGAGTTACATGTTTATGATTTTGTAATAAAAAGGGCATTATTTGTGCCAGACCCTGTATGTGGAAGTTCTTAGCCAAGAGGGGTCAGGATGAACTCTTTTGTACTGAGTGTTGCCACATGTGCCAACATGGATGAACTGGATAGAAGTAATGAGTGAAAGAAACTAGACCCACAAGGATTCCTACACTAACACCCCTTTCATTTAAAGCTCTATAACTAGAAAAGCGAATCTTTGCGGATATAAAAGACTATTGGTTATAGTTAAGTGTGTGTGAGGGAGTATTCATGATAAAAACTTTTGTGAGGCTGGTAGTACAAATTACTTGGATATGTTCACTTTGTACATCTTAATTGACCTGTACAGCACTTCACTGTAGGTATATTTGTACTTGAGTTTAAAAATGACTACAAGAATAAGTGAAAGAGAGAGAAACAGAAAGACAGAGACAGACACAGAAGAAGAAAGAAAACCAAGTAAGTACAACAACATGTCACACTTCGTGAATCATAAAAAGAAACTCTTTTGTCATCAGATAGATTCACCTCATCCCGGCACTGACACACGCACACTCACCTTTGTCTGTAGAGCCCATGCAGTGTGTACGCACATGCACACTTCTCCACGATCACTCCTCTTTGGCCAACTTTGCTGCTTTGAGTCTGTGATTTTTGACAGAGCTGGTCTTTTATTTTTCTCTATATAAATCATATAATCTCCAGCTGTACCTGAAATCTTTTCTTAACTGTTTAAGGCATTGTGACCTTTGTGGGACTCATAGATCATGTTCACTTCATAGCATTCTCTTAGTTGTACTATTCTCACTCCTTTTCCCAAGCTGTGTGCACAATCCATAAAGACAAGGACAAAACTTTGTCTAAAATGAAAGCTAGGTTTATAGTGGCAATCAAATAATATTTTAAAATTAAACTTTATTATTAAAAAAATAATGCTTTATTAATACAAAATCAAAAACTATCATAACTATGAAGGGGAAATTAAGTCTCTTCCTCATCTATATCCTAAGGATGTCATTCCTTCTCAGAAGTAATGAATGTTGATGGTTTCCTTCTGCAATGCTCCATTAATACCTGTAAAAATTCTGTCCTTGTTTGTTTGTTTTGTTGTTTAGGTTCCTGTTAAAGGCGAGATCATATGGTATTTGTCTTTCATTGCCTGGCTTATTTCGCTTAGCATAATGCTTTCCAGCTCCATCCATGCTGTTGCAAAGGGTATGAGCTCCTTCTTTCTTTCT
>CM052539.1:134025020-134055251 GCA_028533065.1 Trachops cirrhosus | reverse complement strand
GTAAATTATCTACCTGTTTTGATCTTTTCTGCTAGACGATGAATCCACATTCTGTATCTGTTCACCTACCCAATACTACCTAATAAAAAGCCTATTGAGGCAGCGGCTCAGGGCGCTCTCCTTTGAGGGAGTAGCCAGGCCACTCAGAGGCACCCTCCCCTTGAGAAGGTAGCCATGCCATCCCTATTCCTCCACAGGACTGGGTAGTCTGTGTGTATGTTTTTCTCGTGACTTGCGAGCATCTACAACGTTTGTGGTCACCGCGGGCCGGTGGACTGCAACATAGGACAGCTACACAGAATTGAAGATAATCAATAGTAGTTTGTGATTCAGGCCCTCACTACTAGATATTTGGGTAGAGGCCCAAAGAGATGGCTATTCCTTCTAACTCAATTTAGTACATCGTGGGGAGCACGAAAGTAGCAGCCCAACCCATCTGTTCTTTTTTCTATTTTTAAAGAGTTTATTTTTACATTAGTTTTTGGAATGTTTAACTTTATCTCTGCTATGCTACAAAAAATACGAATGGGCTGAAAGAAAAGAAAGAAATTGTTAATAAAGGGAGAACGGAAGTGTGGTAATTTAAGCCTACTCATTTTTCTATTAGATGGTATTTCTTACTAAATAAACAACAGGGCCTTTGTTTTGTTTCTCTCTGCCTCAGTTGTTTCCTTTTTTCTTTGCATTTTTACAACACATTTATTGCCAATTTTGAGCATTTAGACCAAGTTTGTTTTAGATAAAATAACATCATTATTTGATTGTACCATGATTTCTGAAAATGTTTTTTTATTGTTGTTCAAGTACTTGTCTCTGTTTTCCTCCCACCACGCCCCCACCCCACCCATCCCCACCTCCCACCATTGATCCTACCCACTTTGGCTTTGTCCATGCATCCTTCATACATGTTTTATGACCACCCTTCCACTATTATCCCTCTCCCTACTCCTCTCTGGTTACTGTCAGTTTGTTCTTTATTTCAGTGTACCTGGTTATATTTTCCTTGCTTGTTTGTTTTGTTGATTAGGTTCTGCTTATAGCTGAGATCATATGGTATTTGTCTTTCACTACCTGGCTAATTTCACTTAGCATAATGCTCTCCAGATCCATCCATGCTGTCATGAAGGGTAGGAGCTCCTTTCTTTCTGCTGCATAGTATTCCATTTTGTAAATGTGCTATAGTTTTTGAACTACTCGTTTATGGAATTTCTTCAAAAAACTTAAAGTGGAACTGCCTTTTGACCCAACAATTCCACTGCTGAGACTATACCCTAAGAATCCTGAAACACCAGTTCAAAAGAACCTATGCACCTCAATGTTCATAGCAGCAAGTTTACAATAGCCAAATGCTGGAAGCAACCTAAGTGCCCATCAGTAAATGAGTGCCTCAGTTGTTTTCATTACAATCTCGACTTTTTGGATAGTGTGTACTCCCAGAAATTTTTATTGCAGAGTCCTACCATTGCGGATAATATAATCAATTGCATTGGCAAAATGCAATTTATGAAATGATACTGAACAGTGGCTCCTAAGTACTTGTATGTAGCCCCCATTCACTCTACAGTGTGTGCATATGCATGTATTGCTTCAAAATGATAGGATAATATAAATACACTTTACACAGATACTTATGTATTTATTTATCAGTTTAGCCACTCGCCAAATATTTAATGAGTTTCTATCATACATATAGTTTTAGATGATAACTAATTTCACATATGAACAAAACAAAAAAGTTTTTGCATATCCTTCATTTGCAAAATAAGCAGAAACTTTCAACTGAAAATTTCTTTTTTCTAGCCCTCCTTATTCTCAATAGTTACAATTATTTCTTTTAGTACAGAAGCCAAACTTCAAGTAGTAGAACTCTCTTACTAGATAAAATTAATGTTCTGGTTAAATGATTCTGGAGCTAACCTGCCTTATTTTGTCACATAATAGCTGTGTGCTCCTCAGACAAGTTACTTGACCTCTCCGAGCCTCAATTTTTTCATTAGTAAAATGAAGGTGTTAATAGTACCTACCTCAGAGTGGTTGTAAATATCTATTGAACCAATACATGTAAATTAGTTAGAACAGTGCTTTATTCACGGTGAGCACTTAATTTAAATTTTACTGTTATTGTTCTGATTAAAGCTTTGCTTCTCTTCATTATGCCTTCATAAATATTAGGCTCAACTTCCTCATTTTCCACAGTCACTTCTAAATAATTGTGAGTTGTACTATGTAAGCAAATAAAACCAATAAACCAATAATTACACCTGTGTGTATTTCTATATATCTAACGTACATTCTTGGACGAGAGGTTCTTAAAAGTTGTGATGTGGACACAAATCTAGGTCATAATGCCTAGAAGAGTTTTCCAAATCTCTTTCCCACCATGTCCAGCTCTTTCCATTACTTTGAAATGTTTTAAATTAACTGTAATTTCAAATATTATTGGAAAATAAACAAAATACCTTCTAAATGATAAAATGGTAGAAGAATGCATTAATATAGTGAACATATATACCTGGAAGGCAGCAATACCAGCCAGCCATGACCTTTTTATTGAGAAAGTGACCCAGAAAATGGCCAGGGAAATTTCATCATTTATTTCCCACCTCTAAACTGAAGTCAGATGCCTGTGAATTGCCATCGGACAACATTGGCTTATATTGTACATAAAATACAAATTGCATAAGGGAATATTTTATCTTTCCTGTTAAGACTTTTTTCTCACCAGGTCTAATAGAAAACAGCCATAATATTTATTTCTTTATGATGAACAAATAACCATTAATTATTATCCTTCTATAGCTGAAATTCAGTAGACTTAATATGCTACTAAATTTAAAGATAGATCTTGCTAATTCCTTCAGGCTATGTATTTGTTTCAACCATTAACATACAATAGTACCTCCATGCCATGTTTTTTAAATGTTGCTACAAAGCAGAATAGGCTAAATTGTATGTGCAGATCACCATGTTAATTTGAAATTTTGAATCCTAGAATATGTTTGAATTTAGATTGCACAGGACAAATGAAACTTTTTTTGATAAACTGTGGAAGGCAAAAATAACCAATCCATATGTTTGATTTTAGAATAAGGTAGAAATATTGTTTTGATATCATACCTATTCCTATGAGAAATGTAAATATTTCATATCTATAACAGAAAAATATGTTAATTCACACAACTAATATTAGAAAGCACCTACTGTAAGGATAGATGAAATAATGTATATTTCTCGCCTTCACAATGCTTACAGTTGAGTAGGAATGATTAGTATGAAGGGAATTCATACATAGGGGCAAGAGCTCTAGATAAGCTAACCTCTGGGACAGTGAAGGTGGCATTTTAAGATCATTAAATGTTTTGAAAAGAATTAAATCTCAACTTCACCATCATAAAGAGATGTAATGCTGGGCTTCCTTTCCAAATGAAATGAGGAGTGACAGAAAATGAACCAATGGAGATCTCTTCAGTGGAATTGCTTTCCTTCTCAACATCAAGTAACTCGTCTTACAGGTATCCTTAACGCTTAAACCTATAAATATCCCACCTCATTAAGCATAAGGACCAGTCATGGACATATGCCACTAGTGTCCATTTTCCTTCAGAGATTTAGGGTGATGAGAAGATAAAGGGTCTGCTTACCAGATGGAGCTTGTCAGATTAGCAATTGGAGCAGAGTAAATATCGCTGTCATGTTGTTTTTTGAAGCACAAAGAACTCCCTTTGTATAACGCATGTGCATATTTAATAGTTTAAAACAAAACAGCTCAGCAGAAGGTTGGCTAGTGGTTGTCCCTGTAGCCGAATGGCCATTGCCTGAAGGCACGTTTCTGCTTTCCTCATAATAAGGAACATTAGCAACCAGTGGCTCGAGAAAGGCAGAGTCAAATAAGCCTCTTGGGGCCCAGTGGGCCACATGAAGTGAGAGCCTTTAGACAGCGCAATGAGATTAGTGCTCCAGAAAAGGTTTACAACATATATTACCACACAGGCTTTACAAGGCTGCCAGCTCTCTCAACTTACAAATGTCAAACATGATTTAAAAGGTTATTATACTATCAAGAGGGAAGGAGGATGATTTTCCATTACTGAAATTTCTATTTCATTCTGTTGCACAGACTGCATTTCACAAAGTCCAATATTGCTAAATAACCTGCTTTTATCTTTAATAAGTGTTTTATGGACCTTAAATTGGAAGGATTGTTCTTACTTTATTTGTATTAGAAAATTTGATATTTTCTGGTCAAATGGCAATGATAAATTCGGTATGTGCGTCTACATATTGTGCTTAGGAGATTGTTCTTACAAGAAGAGTACATTTTTTGTTATGTGTCAGCTACAGAGAGGATACAGAGGTAAACTGTAGATTTTTGCAAAAGCGTTTACGTCTACAGCATTTCACACTAAAATGATCCAAATGTAGTTAGTTCTCTATAGTGCATTATGTATTTCACTTTTATTTAACTGGTTTTATTATAACTGGTATTCAAAGAGTTTTCCAGCTTTTTGAGTCTCTGGGGGATATTTATTTGCTCAAAAAGAACTCTATTGGTTGCACTTAATAATGAGTTAATTCTAACACAGTTATATTTTGAAAGTTGCTCAATAAAAGTAAATGGCTGTTTTTCTTTGATTTTAAGGAGATTTTTATCTCTTCTTTTGTAACATTTGAAAAATAATTTTCAAGTGGAGCTGTTAAAATATATAATAAACATCAAATTGTCAATGTGGAATTTTAAGCACTGTCTTTATAAAAGAGGTAAAACAAGGGGTTTCAGCTGCCCTTGAGGAAGCATTCTTTACTCGATTTCCTAGCAAATCACCCTGACTGCTTTTTCTGAGCACAAGACCATAAAACTGTAGGTTGCCTATATACATATCCCATCCCAGAATGTTCCAGGCACAGCAGTATGTCAGCACTATAAGCTGACACATTTGGGGATGGTATTCTCAGGTGGGATATAAAAAGGATAGAAGAATAGTCTGGTGTGGAGATTATGTCAGTTTCCCCCTTTATCTTCGGGTCCAAAATAGTAAATTAAAACCTTTGAATACACTCATGTTCACATGGGCATTGTCAAAATTAAATTAAAGCCTATGGTAGGCAGAAGGCATTTTTAGCCTCAAGGATAACACCTTTGTTCTGAGTAGAGTACTACTTTAAAAATTATTTGCCATAAATGCAAAAAATGGGGGTCACATGAAGTGAAAATAAAACAAGGAAAGCATCTTTGAATTTTGAAAAAAAATGTACTTCATTTAAAAATACTCAAAATTTGAGAATTTCCAATTTTTTTCCAGATTATGGAATTAGCTTTATAATTTGGATGAGAATGAACCTGAATATATACCTAAGAATTAATGTGTGTGTATATATCCTTTATTCTTCTTCAGAAAACAAAAAAAAATTAAATATTTTACATAGTTTATTTTTATTTCAGGTAAATTCTTTATTGTTATAAAATAAATAAATAAGATACAGAAATATTCCAGGTTTAGTAAGTAATGAGAATATTTTATTTTGCCCTCTTCTGTCACATTACAATAAAAATTGAAGAATCTTTTAAATATTAAATGAAAATAAATATATTTTTATTTCAGTTTTAAAGTTTGCTTAAATAATAAATTTACCACAACAATGCATTCATATATCAGTGACCAATGATATATTTTTGTAAATATTGGATTTTTAGAGTCCTATTTAAAATTCTCAAAACATTATTTTATGCTAATTGGATAAAAACTCTCACAAGTCTTTCACATGGCTTATTTTTATTTTACATATGGAAGACAATTTGATTAATAAAATATAAATCCATATCTACCTTTTTAAAGCATTCCATTATTGGGGTAAAACAAACTGTATGTATAAATTCAAAGTTATAAAGAAGATTATTAATATGATAGCAAAATATCTCACATTAGAGTGTAAAATGTAATAAAAATGTTCCTTCTATAGGAAAAGCTTAGCTTCCATTAAAAATAAATACATTTTAAAATGCAGTGTGACACTGTCAGAAGTTCACTAACAGATTGATAAACTATTTCCAAAAGCCAAAGTGAGTGTTGAAAATAAGTCGTATTTTAGATGGAGATATAAACCACCTAACAAAATTTGTTTATGTCAGTCTGTATGTGGGAGAAATTTATCTTCCTGCTATGGTTGTATAATAATGAAGATTATTCACTAGTATCTCCCAGCTTAGTACAAGAATTGGAGCAATGTGTTACCCTAGAAACTTTGTTTTCAAAAGTTATTACGACAGTTATTTAGAAACCTTAGCTTGAAAATCAAATGTCGTTGACTTGACTTGTGTTGACTTCCTCCTATCTGGAACAAAGGCATCTTGTATGAAAGGCACTATTGCATTTGACAATATGGGTTCTAACTTTTCATTCTAGTTGTCCTTGAAAAATGTTCAATAATGCATCTTTGCCACCTTCTCTCCAACCTCCAAATAGATACCTTATTACCCTAAAATGCAACCTAACACTAATATTACGCATTAATATTAGACAATTATAGATTAGAAAACATTATCTAGAATTTAAGCCAACTATTTCAAAATAGAATTTAGCATCTTGCATAAAGGGTATAAAACTCAAAAGCTTACAGGGGCTAAATGGGTGAAATTGATGTGGATGGATTATAATAAACTGGACAGTTTATGCTGTAAAGGAGGGCTTGTTTTATTTAAACACACTTCATCAACCTTACCTAGGGCTGCCACTTCTGACCTCTTCATGAATGTCTAACCACTCTTTATACCACTAATCAGGTTATTTAATAAAGTGGGAGCAGGAATATTTTTATCAAATCTATGAAGCATATAAAATTTCTTCTAGAAACAACTTGAGTTTCTTGAAATTAGTAATTGTGAGTTGGATAGATGTTAACTTGGTGAAAAAAACAGCATTTCATTTTTTCATACAAAGAGTACATTTTCAATGTATATGTAAGGTAAGGTGCATTAAATGTAAATATCAATTTGACAAATTTCCAGAAAATGCGGTATTCATTTTTTCATGCTAGAGATAATGAATCTAAGCCAGATGTCAAGTCATGTTCTATGTAGGCTGAAGGATTTTATTTAAATTTTCAGTAGTTAGGATTCTAATTTATACTATATTATCAGTTTTCTAGTGATACATGAATAAAACTGTAATAAAAGATGAAGACCAGAACATAGTGGTTCAGGGGAAACTGGACATCAGTCTAGATGGGAAGGGCACCTCAAAGTGGTGCAGCTCTGAAGGTTGCACCAGAAGCATGGGACGCATCCTAACAGACTGGGCTGTAGAGGACCTAGGAAGAGAAACAGGGAAGTTGGAAGGATGGATACTTGAGTGTCTGCTGAGCAATTTATATGGTACTGTTTCTGACCATTCTTGTGGTATCAGGACTTTATGGAGTTATGAAAGACTAATAAAGATGATCAACGCATGCCAACTTTGGTGAAATCGGTGTAACCAGGGAATTATATAATTTCAGTAATATTTAAAAATGCCTGTATTTAGATTCAAATGCATTATTTTACAACATCCTGTTCAAAATTTGTAGGTAATACAGTATGATTCTCAGGGTAAGAAACTTATACCTGGGGAAGTGAAAATAGCTAACCATATGGCCACACAGATAGCAAAGGGATGATTTAGAATTGGATCCAAAGTGTTTTACTCCCATACTTTAACACCATAAATCAGGAGGATAAGTGAACACTGAATCCTAATTTTCACTCTACTAATGCAGGCCATAGGCATATACCTCGAAAGTAGGCTGGTATTATTTTCTGAGATAATAGTTCTTAATCTTTGTTGCATGTTAAAGTTTCCTGGGAAACTTTTAAAACTAACACCAGTGGCCGGCCCATCCCATGACTGATTAAATCAGGATCTCTGAGGCTAGAATCAGGTCTTCACTATGTTTTTTTAGGCCTATTTCTAGAGGGGATTAAAAAAAAAACTGGTTTAGCATCTTGAAAACCAAAATTTAATTTTCTTCTCTTTTCATCTGTATTCTAATGTATGTTGTTTGCTATTAAGCCACATTCTATGTATTGACAAAATATAAATATATGCATTCATCATTCACAGAAATACAGTTTCTGTGCTAATCATCCTTGCCAAATGCAGATTTAGGAAAAATGCAAAATGTGAAGCCAGTTAAAAGGAAAAGTGAGAAAGATGCTTCCTTTGTGTTTTTTTTTTTTTATTTTATATTTTTGGTAGATTCCAGTGTTTGAAGCTAGAGGGAGAGAAGTAAAAAACTTCTGTTGATTGTCTACAATGTGCCTAGCATTTTATGCTTCCATGGAGATCCTTTCATTTGCACTCTCCTGGAAGAAGCCTTGGATAATGTTGGAAGAGTTGCAATTAGGATGGCCAGATTTAGCCAATGGATATACAGGGTGGGGGAAAAGTAGGTTTATAGTTGTTCATATGGAAAACAATATAATAATTGATAAATAATAATACAAGAATAATTATTTTGTATTATTATTTGTTTTGCATACTCACCACCATCAACCTGCCCTGCCCCCCATATTTGCATGACATGTGGTTCTCTGGCAACCCTACTCCTAAGAGCTTGGATTGCCAGTTAGGGATCGCCAGTTAGTCTCAAGACTATTATTGTTCCAGCCTCTTTCCCAGGTGAGTGAAGGCAACCGCCCTGTTTGCAATAGATAAAGTGTCCTCCTTTCAGCTCCACAGACAGTGCCTTCCCTCTGGACAACCTAGGAAGAATCAGACATTTGTATCAGCAAGAACAACATTTGTGTCTGAAATTCTGTTGAAGGGTCCATAGAGAGATGACTCTGATATTTAAAGCAGTGGTACAGGAAAAACAGCAAGAGTAAGGCTTAGAAGTTAATGATAAAAGTGATTCCCTTAATTCCTGTGTACAAACACTTCCACTAGACAATTCATAGTAAATAAAAATGGGGGAAAGTGGTATCATACATTAATTTTTTTCTCCCATTAAAAATATTTTGGGACAAGTTCGTTTTCTATGTACTACCTAGGATGGCCATTCAGAGAGTCTTCATTCACAGTAAGATGGCTTGTCCTGTGATTTAGATGAGTAAGGGAAAAAAATTTTTTCTTTATTTTAAATATCTTTCAATGGATTACATAACAACTTTTGAAATACACAGAAACTCAAATCTAGATCCTTTTATGGGAAAATTAACTGTCTCTTTAGGAAGCTAAATCTAAACATTAATAAAATTGAGTCCCTACTTAAAGCCTGATAGTCTCTGAAAAAAAGTTTGGGGTTAAGTTATATTCTGTACATCTCTAAATAGAGTAGTGTAGCCAGTTGAAAACTTATGAAAAATTAAATCAAGAAAGTTACTTTTGGACACCCTTTATAGGAGAAGTGGATTTCTTTTTTTTTTTTATCCTGAGAACAGTAAAGCAGATAAGAAAGCAAGACAATAGTTCCAATTCTGTTTGAAATATAAAATCTCTGCAATTGAGGATATATGGAAAAAAATAAAGATTTGTCACTGTCTATTCATTGTGTTGTTCAGTTCAAATCTGGTTCTAGAGAGAAAAAATATTAATTCCCAGAGAAAGCCATTGTGTTCTTCAGAAAGAAAAAAAAACTGCATTCTTTCCATTTGAGCTCTCAAAATTAAATGGTATCACAAAAATTTATATAATCTTGTTTCACCTAAGATTCAAGCTCTGTTATCAGAAAAATATTCAATATCCTGAAAGATAAAATAATTTAGAATGACCCTGTATTATATGACCAAGGTTTACCATTTTAATGTCTTAGCATTTAAATATAGAATTCAATGTGGATAGTACTGATGAGCTTTAGTAGAAAAAAAGGGGGGCCCATAATGGATTATGTCTGATACAGCCTTTTTGTCATGAGTGAAGAGGCTAATGTAATATAAGCACTCACGAGTAATCAGATGTCTTCTGATGAGTGAATTGAAATGTCATAGCAGAAGTAATCCACCATACATTTTATTATGAATTTTTGTGGGTAGATTTAAATTCATTTTCTGACTCATTTAATTTATTTAATCAAAACAAAATCTAGGATGCATGAAAAATCGATTTTGGTAATAAGAGATTTACCCCAATGTATGTATTCATTTCTAATTTTGTTCTTTTCCTCATCAGTTTACTGGGCTGTAATTTGTGGAATTATTCTTTGCAGCTTTGTTTCTGTTTTTTGCCAAAGGCCACACATCTATGGCCAGCAAGCATTCCAGACAATATTGTATAATTGTGTGTACACTGGAAGTATCCCTGCTCAAGTGTATCTCTGACATCATTTCTCAGATTCCACAGTTGACCCATATTTTTTGCACAACTGGATTTTATAAGACATGGTAAATTAGAAACACACATAGCTGTTTAATTGACTTCTGTTTTCCTCTTAACTCCTCTGGCTAAGGTCATCGTCGGCTGTGGTGAAAATGTAATAGCTGAAAATACTGTGAAGCCACTGGGTCAGTGATTAAGAACAAAAAGGAATCAGTGTTAGTGAAAGTCCTCACGCATTGGTCATCATGGCCATCATTACTCCCCACAGGACTCCCCAGTGGATTCACTTGAGTAAAAACAAACTGCATCTTAGCATCTCAAGGTCCTTGATCTACACTGGATGGTAGGATATGCTTTAATTTAGATCAAAATTTTCTTCCCTATTAATTGTTCTCTGCAACTGTCTCACTTTCTGACCCGTATCTCCCAAAACAAATGATTCAGAAAACTTACAGTTCTCAAAATTCTTACCTTCCTTTAGCAGTTATTCATGTATATGGAAACAAGTTAAATTCCAGATATTTTTCAGATCATTTGTATAACATTTGATACTACATAAATAAAAACAGGTACAGAAGGTCCTATTTATTGAATATATATGTAGGCTAATTTTCATTTTTTTAAATTTTACTTTTTATTGAGGTATAATTGACATAAAAATTATGTTTAGTTTCAGGCATGCAACATAATGATTTGGCATTTGTATACATTGAGAAATGATCACTATAATAATTCTAGTTAACATCAGTTACCATACATAGTTACAATATTTTTTTGTGATAAGGACTTATTATTATCTACGTTCTTAGCAACTTTTTTTTTAATCCTCACCTGAGGATATGTTTATTGATTTTAGAGAGAGGGGAAAGGAGCCAGAGAGAGGGAGAGAGACAGGCAACAATCAGTTGTCTCCCATATGTACCCCAACCAGGCATTGATCCCACAATCTAGGTATGTGCCCTAATCAGGGATGGAACTGGCAACCTTTTGGTACTGGAGGATGCTCCAACCAACTGAGCCACCAGCCAGGGCTTTTAATGACTTTGAAACATGCAATAGAGTCACTAGGCATTACATTACATCCCAAAATTTACATATTATTAAAAGATTTTATTTGTTTATTTTTAGAGGGAGGGGGAAGGGAGGAAGAAAGAGAGGGAGAGGAACATTGATGTGAGGGAGAAATATCAATTGGTTGCCTCTCATAAGCACCCTGGCCAGAGACCCCACCGGCAACGCAGGCACGTGTCCTGACTGGGAATCTAACGGGCAACATTTTACTTTGCAGGACAGTGTGCAACCAATTGAGCCAAACTGGTCAGGGCAAGACTTATTTAATTTAGAGCTGGAAGTTTTTCCCCTTTGATGCCCTTCACCTATTTTTCCTTCCATCCCAAATCTTGGTTATTTTTAAAAAACTGTTTGTTACAGGCTGCAGGTATGTTTTGACCCCCATTTTGTATCATATCATTCATGTATTATTTGGACATGATGAACTTTATCTGCATTATCAGGAAGCATCTTATGAAGCCAGATTTATAAATGGAAAAATAGAAAAACTCACAATCCTATATCTAAACCAGAACACAAGAGAAAGTGAATGAGTTATTTTTGTCTTACCTTTCAAGTCACACATAACCCATTAAGGATTTAGTAAGACAGTAAAATATAAAACTGTATTACTTTTAAGATTTTTGAGTGAGTGTGCCTCAACAAGTCAGATAATTCATCATTTTTGTTCTCCAGCCATAAAGTATAAGACAGGTTCCTCTCACAAACTGGAGTTTGATGGCTGTGTTTTACTATGTTAAACTGTAACTGTCTTAAGTGAAAAGTATACACAGTTTGTATTATTCATGAGTTAAATTTCTACCCTGTGCAAAGAGAGGAAACAATTCTTCTTCTATCATGAGAGTAAAATAGAAAACTGCACTTCAGAATTCAATATGTCAGTTACCCATGGAAATGATTCAACACACACATTTTTAAAATTCAGAAATCTTAATTACCACCAAATCTAAAATCTATGACCTTTATTCATCTTGCCTGATGGTTTTCAGAGTCATGCTTAATTTCACAGCTGACAGTATGAAGCTTATCTTCCTTTTTAAAAAATGTCTAACGGGAACCTAGCATACTGTTTTCAGTAAGAGGAAATGCCTCTGATGTGAAAATGGTGTAGTGTACTCCACCCTCATCAAGGAAAGATTAAAGGAACAAATAAAGCATGAACATACATGTATTACTTCAAGTACCAATTTTTATTATATCTGTCAGGATGGGTTAGGAATTCTGAGGTAACAAATAGTCCAGATGTTTCAGTGGGTTTTGAAGCAAAAAAAGTTGCATCATGCCCTTGGGCTACATGCCTGCTGCAGGTTGTCTGGGGCCTTGCTCTGGCGTGGGCATTAACTTTCCTTCACCACACAGAGTGGAGAAATATTGACGCCTGGTGACTGTGGCAGAGGGAAAGGAAGATCCAGAGGCTGATGCATCAGTGAAAATGCTTCTGCCTAGGAACACATGTCATACTCTCTCATGGCTCATGGGCTGCAGCAGTCACTTGGCCACACACAACCACAAAGAACTCAGAAGGTAACTAGGCATGTGACTGGCAGGAGGGAACAATTAGAAACATTTGACAAGCAGTGATGACGATTACCCAGATATTAACTACAAGTGTTCAACTCGAGTATAGATCCACTGCTACCAAGTTTATTTAGTCTAGATGTTGATTGGACTTCATATTTGATGTACTGGCCTTCTAAAGACTGTATTTTGTATTGCTCCCTTTTTCTTTAAACAGGGTTCTCCTCTATGTATTATTCATGTGATTTTGTTTTAAGGTGTTTTGTTTTGTCTTAAGTCAAAACAAACATTAATGGGTATAACATTAGTAACTAAGCCCAATAATGTTGACATTGATTCAAGAGGATGAATTAAGATTTATACATGAGATTCAGCTGTCAACGAGTTCAGGGGTATTTTCTGACCATTTCCTGAGATGTAGCAGTTTCTGTGTTTTCATGTCATTTTACAAATATTAGAGAGAATAGATTGTTAATCATTAGATGCTAACATCAGAGAGCTGACATGGAATTATTAAAAATATAACATCGATTTTTTATATTTCAGCAAGATTATATACAAAGCATTATATATCAGGCCACTTAAAGTGGGAGGGCAGACAGAAAAAATTATCTTGAAGTTGATTTCTTTAATTCATTGGAGAGCGAGCTATCAGATAATACTGCTATAGGGAACACAGCTGCATGTTTTGCTAAAAATAAGCTTATTTTTTTGCCTTTTTGGCTATATTTTAGTAGCATATTTTCTCTTTCAAAATAATTTTGAAATCAACCTGCTTGGGAATTATATATTTGTATGCTTAGCTCAATCATTACATTATTTTGTAAGCTCATAGATATTCTGAAGAGTAATAATAATAATAACAATAAAGAGTGTAGTACAGGGAGAAGAGTGCTGGCCCACATTACTGGGGCTCATAAAAGATACTGAGTGTCTCCAAAGCCTCAGTTTCCTTTTTTGTATAATTGAGAACACAACAGTGATCTTTTACAAAGTAATAGTATAAAATTTCACTGCACAAAGATCTTATTTGAAGAACAGTCTTAGCATAACTGCATAAATAGAAGCATTGCGTGTGTGACTGCATATAAACAAGCAAGTGATTTTAAATGGAAATTAAATTTCATTATTCAGACCACATTGATTTTATCTGATCAAATTGCCCTCACATATTTGAGTTACAAGGTCCAAGGGTGAGTGGCATTCTATGGTGAATTCCAACAAGTCTGGGCTTCACTTAACCCAATTGTACAGTGTTGAGCCAAACAGTGAATGCTTGTGAAGTTGACTTATTCTTTTCTCCCTACCTTTGGAATATTTAATCTAATAAAAGTATAAAATGTAAGAGGTAGAAGTGAGCTGGAGTTTACATCCTTCAATCCCTTCAGTTACATTTAAGAAAATCGAGCTGTTATCAGTTTGGGATTTTATTCAACTGCTAGTAAAAGATGTCTAAAAGTTAGTGTCATATAGAAATTATAGATTTATACACCTAAGGTATTTTCCAGTTTCTTGGCTTTCCTCTTTTAATTGTCTAGAGAAGGGGTGTGCAACTTTTTGGCATCTCTGGGCCACAGTGGGAGAATAAGAGTTGTTTTGGGGCCATATATTAGATACACAAACACTAACAAGAACTGATGAACAACAAAAAAAGGTCCATGCATGATTTTTGTGATACCCGCTATCATAGATAAGCAAAAAAGTCCTCACATAGTAACCCTGTTATGCAGTGGCCCTTTTGATAATGTTTTAAAGTCATCAAGCAGGGCCCAAGTTTGTTATCGCTTATATAGAAAATATACATTTCTAAGTAATACCACTAAGTAATATTTTAAGTAAATTACAATTTTGTGTTGGGCCACATTCATAGCCATCCTGGGCTACATGTGGCCCATGCAGGTCATGGGTTGGAAACCCCTGGTCTAGAGGGTTTGCAAGAAGGTGTGCATAGAATCTTATTCATAGAATAATGAGAATAAAAAAGGACAAAGTGTACGTGGCTAATGAGTCTATTCCCTTTTAAAAAGAGCCAGAGCCAGTGCTTTTGCTTACAGCTTTTGTTCATTTTATCACCGGGCCCCACATTACAAGGAAGTCTGGGCAGTGCAGTTTGTGGCTGATCATGGTGCCTCCCCGCCAAACTAGAGTACTGTTAATATACGAGAGAAGGAGAAGAGAGGTATTGCACCAGAAACTGGTCATCTCTGCTGTGGAGGCCTGTTTTACCCTTAGAGATATAATGATGTAATGTTTCTTCACTGATATTTGTTATCATTTCTGGGTTGGAATCTCAGCAAACCAGAGTTACAATTAATAAGAACTACTAAAAATTAAAATTATAGGTTTTAAAGTGAAACACTTAAATTCAAACCAGGGCCACATCATTTGCACAAATTACTTAACATTGTTAAACCTCAGTCTTCTGTAAATTAAGGTGGCACCCACTTCACAAGGTTGAGTTCTAAATTAGGTAATACACATGAGCACAATGCTTAAACAGAATGCCTGGGGCATGGTAATCATTTTATAAGTAGTTTGTGCTGCAACCAACTAGCTAATGTTCTTTTCTATACTTTCTGATTGAAAAGTTAAAAATGTTTGATGTTTTCTTGTAATCAATGTCAAAGTTATAATGTTTATCAAATTATTGTACTTCTAGTTATCAGACTTTAGTGCCTTATTTGTTCTTCTGGAAGATGACTGCGGTTATTACTCATCTTCTATCGATCTCTGTCTTTTTCCATTTATATGTACGGATCCATCTTCTAGAGATAGGGTCAAGTCGATGATCTTGATTGGCCTGTGCCCCTTATCCAATATTATAACACATGCAAAGTAATTCTGTTTGTGTTTTTCATTTTACTCTAGTTTTACCACATTGACAATATGAGCACTGGCCAAGACCATTAAGAGCTTAATTGTTCATGTGCTAAGTGGTGGCAAATTCATCCTTTGAATCTAAAGAAAGCAAAAAATGAAGTCACAGGACTCTGATGCATATTGTACATACATTGTCTAATTATGTGTAGATAAAGAACTGTTCTTTTGTATTCTAGATTTTTAAACTTCTGTGCCTGGAAATATGGATTTTTATTTTAATCGCTTCAGTTACTGATCAGGTGTACCTACAGGAATCGCTTGATTTTAGTAAGAGAAGGATTTTTCTTTGGATGAGCATAAAAGCTCTGCAAAGGGATGACCTAATTGCCCATGCAGACTGAAAGAGCAAGCATTGACTATGTTGTTTAGGACTTTGGTCATTGGGATTTATCCAATTGAGGTCTGCCCATTGACTGGCAAGTTTATACTTCAATTGACTATTCTGTTAGTAAGGCAGCTTTCATTGAAACTTCTAAAGAATAAAGGAAAATGGGGAAAAGAAAAAAGATTCTCTAGTATCTTCATCCACTATCGATAATGCCTGGGACTGACAGTTGTAGTTGGCAATATTGAATGTATCTTTTCTTCTATGTAAATTTTCAATATGAAATTATTCAAATTATGCTCTAATTATGTCAGTATCTGCATTCTCCAGGTATATATGGCCTAGATTCAAATGGAAGTTAAGTAGCTTTTATTCACCCACTCGTATTTTAAAAAGCACTTAGAAAATATGTTGAGAACGCAGCTTATCTTCTTCTCCTGTGGCTGTGCAGTCTGCCCCCTCGTGGTGGAGAGCGTCAGTACCTGAAATGATAAGAATGTGGTCAGTTCAGGCCTCAGGGCTGGCTGCAATAGTGTGCCTGATTGATTTGTGTTGGGATGTAACAACTGAACCATTTGAAATTTATCACATGTAATATGATTTTACCTGTTCAAATCATAGCTGTATACTAATTCTTAAAAGTGAGGCTGTTTTAATTCAATACACTGAGGAAATGAACTTTAAGACATACAGCCACCCTTTAATGCCATCTATTTCGAAAGGCTTTACTTTGGACCCATGCTCTTCTTCCTTCCCTACCTGGTTTAAAACTCTTCTTTCCTCTATGGGTTTATACTGGAAGATAGTTTTCTTTTTTCTTTTTCGTGGTTGCTAACTGGTCACTTAAGTTTCAATATTCAGTATGATTCAGAACTTTTACCTTTTTCAAGTTCTTAAAGATTTCGCTTGTCTCGTTTTTAAACATGGCCTTTGGGGAGTGGCAGTGACTGTGACAGATGGCGAAGGAATAGTATTGCACTTTGGTGCTGTTTCTGTCTTTGCCTTTTGATCTCTCTCCGCTTTCTTAAGGCAAATTATAGATTTCCTTTTGCCTCTAGAGGGACACAGATAGCAGTTGCCAGTTGCATGGCTTTTTGTTTCTAGGCTCTTAAAATGAAAGGGCTCTTATTTAATTAGACTTTGTTATTACATTTATGTAATGCATTTCTACATTTATTAATGAAGAAAACTGATTAGTATGTTGATCAAATACCTGACTAGACAGGAGGGTGACTTGTTGAATCACAGGGCAAAAAAAAAAGTTTTTCTTTGGTTTGTTTGAAGGTATATTCCCTCTAGTGGTCCCAGAATGGTATTTTACATACAGACTATTATCCAAACATTTTTTTTGAAGATGTCCTTTCAAAAAATGTTACCTCATATGTGTAATTTATGTGTTCTTTATATTAATGAAAGTGGCTTGCACTAAAATTGAGCTCCCTAAAAGAACTTAGAAATCTTCAGTTATTAAACTCACAATTTTAAGTATGAAAAGTAGACAAAGAAACATTTTTGACAACTTATAGATGTGTTTGAAGGAATGAAAAAGTTGGGTTGTAAGTATATTTGATATGCAGGTATATTTGAAATATTTCATAGTGAGATAAATTTTAGACACAGGTGGTATAAATCTTAAGCATTAGAACTGTTTTAATTTAATGTTTTAATTACAGTTTACATTAAATATTATTTTGTATTACTTTCAGGTGTACAGCATGGTAGTTAGACTATCATATACTTTACAAAGTGTTTCCCCAATATTTCCAGTACCCACCTGGCACCATACATAGTTATTATAATAAGCATTAGAATTTTAATGGCACTAATGGTGAATTGAGAATCATAATTATAACTTGATTTTATTCGTTCACATTTGTTTAACCACTTGGAAAGTACTTAAGTAATACCAAGAATGTGCATTCCCGAGGATGCAGAAAATACAAAAACAAACAGTAGGTGAGAGATGCCAGTGAACAGATGACTCAGCAATGAGGCAGTGCTGGTAGAATTATCAGTTAAGAACTTGGGGAGTACACCAAGCACAGAGGAGCCACTGTCCTGAGGATTGGGGATGACAACTGATCACCAGAGTGGGTGAAATGATTAAGAGATTGGGCACAGTGCGGAGGTGTTACCTTAGCAGAAAGAGCTTTGGGGAGTGGTTCTGAGCGATCAGGGAGAATTGGGATTCAAGTATGGAGGACTCACCTGGGCAGAAACAAGTGGAACACATTGCTTAATAATTTTCCTAGAGCAGATCTTAAGCAAGCACTATGGGATCAGATGAGGTTTTGATCTCTAAGTCACACAACATGAGTTTGAATAATCTTATAAAATTATAGATTCACCCTAGCCAGTGTGGTTCAGTTGGTAGGAGTGTCATCCCATAATCAAAGTGTTACAGACTCAATTCTTGGTCCGGGCCCGTGCCGAGATTGTGGGGCAGATTCCAGGCCCACATACAACATCCCTGGTCCAGGTGCGTCTAGGAGGCAACTAATCATTGTTTTTGCCTCACATAGATGTTTTTCTCCCCTTCCTCTCTCTCTAAAAAACAATGGAAAAGGAAATTTCCATTTTCTCAGGTGAGAATAAAAGGAAAATAAAATTTTGGAAGGAATTTACCTTTGTCACTCTACTGTATAACTTAGAGGAGACATACAGTGGGGAGGAATTAACTTGAAAATATTGCTGAGAAAGTTTTCCTCAACAGAGGTCATGGTGACAGAAGAATTAAGTACAACAGAAAGTTCTGGTTTGATTCTAAAGATGATTAGAAGTTATCAGTTCTAACTGAAAGTGTTGTTTGCCTAATATCATGCTTAAGAAAGTTTTTGGTGGCAAAGTTCAGAAGAAAATCTAGCAAATTGATGACCAAGAGCTAGACAAATGAAAGTAAGGAAATGGAAATGGGAAGGTTAAGACAGAGATGAATACTTATTTAAATAATATTTTAAGTTGGTTAGATTGGCTATATTTTGTGCATATTCCATAGATGTTTTCAAGCTAGAATATTATAGAATCTCTAAGATCTTTATTATGAAACTGGTATAACTGCAGGTATAAAGTTACAATATATAGAGTCTGACAGAAATAACACCTGCCTGAGTGTGGTTGGTAGCGTAATAATATGGGTGTAATAATTTATAATTTTAATTTGAACATTTTACCTAAAATGTCATATGGTGTGCTTGAGTGTGATTTTTTTATGTTACAGGATTTTTTCTTATTTTGTAATAAAAATGGGCATTATTTGTGCCAGTCCCTGTATATTATATAGCATATATATATATACACACAGAGTATATGTTATATATGTATGCATATGTATATATAAATAATTACAGGCATAAAGACAGGTATGATTATTTGCATCAAATAAAGTTTCATCTCCCATGTCAATAAACATATTCTCTGTTCTGGAAAGTACCCGTGCTTATTCCCACATTTGCATGTCCAAGATCTCTACCTGCCTGGGTCTTTCATGCCCCAAATACAGAAACCCTTTGTGACAGTGCCCTCATGCCCTTGACTTCTTACCTGGTCTTCTGAGTTAACACTTAATTGTCTCTTATCTCAAGCCCCTGATATCAAATATCTGATGAGACTAAATATGTGATCTGAGGAGCTGCTCCAGGCAAATAGAGCCGAATAGAGCCTACATTTGCATTTTAATCTGTGCCTTCTCCCCTTATTAACTGAAAGGAATGGCTTCTCTATGGAAAATGTACCATTTGATTGGGAAAATGATGTCAAATACCTTTGGCATCACTTAATCACACTGAGTATATACTGTTGGACTCCACTTATTTATATAACTGAACATGTACTTGATAAATATTTGCAATACCGATAACACATTTTCTAGATAATTGAGCATTGTTACTCTTTAGTCTGTTTTTACAGATGAAATTCCTGAAGATGGTTACAAAGCTCATTGTTTCATCACATGCACACTTTCATGCTTTGTAAGGCCCATGTGCTAGAAAAAGGATGTTGAGAGTAGACTTGGAAATCACTTGGCATTTTTGAGATTTGCCAAACAGCTTGAGATATTTTAAAATATTTTTGTTCGATCAAACCCCAAACATGTTTTTCCAAGTACTTTTTTTAGGTCAATTTTTATAACCATGTGTAATTTCAAGGAAATTTAACCCATATGTTTGTTTCTGTTACCATATATTCAAATTGATTTATAGCACATATGTCAGTATTTCCTTTGACACTGTTGTGTAAAGAGGGTGAAAGAGACTTGCAATTTGCTGTGCAGGAAAGTGCACAATGAGACTTTAGATTAATGACCATAGACTGTAACCCAGTTCTAACCCCAACACACTCTTCATGATAAAAGTCACAGGGGACTGTCTATAAGTGTCAGCAAAGGATGAGATCCAGGTACAGCAGTATGTTGATGAATGTGTGTTCCTAGCATGGACTCAAAAGACGGAACTCTGACTGGTGATTGTACAGCACTGTGGAACCAAAGCCCTTAAATGCTACTAAAGCTCTTTGCCAACTGTGATGAAAAACTAGATCTATGAGCAGTCATATTTACTGGCAAAATAAGACTCAGAACAGCCAACACATTTTATTATTTTGTGTGGCATAGAGCCTAGAAATAGGCTTGTATAATGGGAAAGTTGAAACAGTCGGAATGCCACCATGCTCTACGGGCACAGCAAAAAATCTGAATTTTTTAAGCCAGAATATTACCTGGAAATATTTCTTTTTTTAAAAAAATGTGTTGATGAGAGGGAGAGAGAAAGAGAAAGAGAGAGAGAGAGAAAGAGAGAGAGAGAAAGAAATATTGACCTGTTGTTCTACTTATTTATGCATTCATTGGTTTACTCTTGTAAGTACGCTGACTGGGGCTTGAACCAGCAACCAATCTTGTGTTGGGATGATGCTCTGACCAACTGAGTACCTGGGCCAAGGTTGGAAACTATTCTTAAAATTAATTGGAAATCAAATTTCCAGTAAGGCACTTGGATTCAACCAATGGGCTACCTTAAAATTAAGCTATACTTGCCATGGCAAAGATGCTCTGAATGAGAATTCATAATAGCAGGATATCAGAGTCAGTGCTAAGGGGAAGAAAATTACAGTGCAGTTGCAATATAAAGGGACAGACACATGTATTTATAAAAACCAATTTTTTATGTGCGTGTGTGTTTTTTTAAATATTTTATTTATTTTTAGAGAGAAGGGGAGGGAGGGAGAAAGAGAGGCAGAGAAACATCAATGTGAGAGAAACTCTTACATGGCCCTCACTGAGGACCTGGACCGCAACCCAGGCCTGTGCCCTGACTGGAAATCGAACTGGCAACCCTTTGGTTCACAGCTGCTGCTCAATCCACTGAGCTAAACCAGCCAGGGCTAAAAACCAATTTTTTTAAGAAGTAAGAATTGGTTCATAAGCATTGCAAAGCACAAATCAGTTATTGCATGTATACTGATATCTAACTCTATACGAATTCTTTTTTTTTCTAAAGATTTTATTTATTTTTAGACAGAGGGGAAGGGAGGAAGAGAGGGAGAGAAACATCAATGTGTGGTTGCCTCTCACATGCCCCCTAATGAGGACCTGGCCTGCAACCCAGGCATGTACTCTAACTGAGAGTCAAATCAGTGACCCTTTGGTTTGCAGGCCAGTGCTCAATCCACTGAGCCACACCATCCAGGGATCTATATAAATTCTTAAAACATTAGCAGGAGATATGCTCTTTGATCCCAATGTTGCACCTACAAACAGAGAGGACACAGACATGTGTACTCAAAGGTGGAATCCCAGTGATTGAAGAGTCAAACAAGTCCTTGAACTCTGAGAGCCACTTTGACTGTTCTGCTTCGGGGTTGTTGGCAACATAAGAGCATTTTTATGAATGTTCCCTTATAGAATGTTAGTGATACCAGGGCAGGTGCAAACAGGAATTTGACAACTCCATCACACTCTGAGCAGACTGACATTTCCTTAGTAGTAACAAGCTGCCAGTGTCTGGTGCCATGGGAGCCTCTGGGTTTGATTGAAGAGTGCTGACATTGACTGCTTGTTATTTCATATCTTAGAGCTGCCAGGAGACAACTGATGTCAGCATAAAATTATTTGATAGCTCTGAGTCTGGGGCAGAATGTGAACCTATTAGTGCCTACAAAGTAGCTATCAAAGACTTGGAACTGAGAATAGGGATAATTGAAGATAGAAGTTAATCTGGTTTATTGCTATATAATCCTCATTTTTTAATTTGGTCCCCATAAATACCAACTGCAACCATCTGTGGGATGTATAGTGGCTGCACTCATTATACTACGTGCTCATGTAATCCTTACACAATTTTACAAAAGAAATAGTATTATTTTGATCCTTCTTGACAAAACAGATTATGTTCCTTGAAGGCAGTAGAACCAGGGTTGAAATGTAGACAATATGGTTCTAGGCTCCATGCTTTCACCTGGAGTGATGCTATTTCTCCCCTGGAACGATGCTATTTCTCCCCTGGAACTGAAGTCTCCAGATGGATGGAATTCTTTCATTGAGCCCCAGTGGTTTTACTTCTTTGATTTTCATGTAAGAAAATAACTGTTCATTTTATCAAGAAAAGTAGCAATTAACAACTAATGCTGTCTGGCAAATATTCACTGAATGTAAGTTGGAAATTTTTATCATCCTTACAGTTTTTCTGGAGTCAACATATATCCGATGGAATGACTCTAATCATAAACGGAATCATCAGCAACTGGTTCTCTCCTCAAATTCATAGACTCCTGTGTTCTTTGTTCTTTGAGAACACTGAAAATTTTTAGAGTAGTAAATAAATGTGTGCGAATTTTCACGGATAACATGGAATTCTAAATATGGGCAGAGTAAACAATAAATGATTATCTAATTTATTAATGGTAGCTCAGTTTGCCATTCTGTTTTTAGATCTATTTTTAACCATAGTGATTTTCAAATATAGCCATTTTCTAAAGAATGTTTGCCTCCTTCTGGAAATCTCCACTAAGCTCTAAAGCTTCTCATGTATAATATTTTATGTGTGCATTGATCTTGTTTTGTGTTGTTTTAAAATATATAACCCTTTTATATTTTCTTATTAACCTGAACAATGGCAGGTCACAATTGCCATTAAATTGCAAATAGAATGTGTGTGTATGTGTGTGTATTTAATTTTTCAACCATGGTACAGAAGTCTAGAGGAATTCTCATTCTCTAATTCTAGCACAGTATATAGCAATTGAAAGCATTTAGTTGTGATTAAAACAGATTGAAGGAGATAATCCCTCTGAGAAAGCAGCTTCAAATAGTTTAGCAGGGCTTCTTCAGGGATAAGAATACAACCCAAGCTAATTCCTGCAAAGTCTCCCCGGTGGTACTGGAGACATACCCCTTATTTGCTGTTTTTCCTCCTTATTGGGTTCCATTAGAATTCCTCCTCAACCTGACTTCTGCTTTGAAGATTCACTTATTCTATTTTCCAAGGACCAACAATTAGCCTTTTGCTTTACTGATACGGTGAAATACACTTGATGTCATAAAGGAACAGTGTAGACAGTTCCCAATTTACAGTTGAATCATATTTGAAAAGTCGTAGTTAAGTCATAGACAATTTGGATCTTAGGATATTATTTACCGTGGAAGCATTGTTCTACAGGAAGATTAAATTTCCTGGTCAGCCCTCCAAAGCCTGTTTAACCCATAATATAGCTGAATATATTTATAACTAGTACTGTAAAAGTCTAACCTCTTTATATATTAACAGTTCTATGAGAGTACTTCCAACCCTTGTGGATCCAATATTGGAGGGAGAGAACATCTTTCTTTGGGAGTGTCCTCAGGTCAATTTCATTCACAGTGTGTTATTCTTAAGATCAGAGGGACAGGCAGATTTGTGCCTTCTGGGAGTAGTACATTGGAGATAGGACAAAGAGGGGAAAATGGGATGGGGCTAATTTATAGATCATCATCTCTTACTCCTTTCCCCCTGCTGTAACCTCATTTTGCAAATGAAGACCATCCCCCGAGAAAAGGAGTGGAGCTTAGGGACAGGAAAAGTAAGGGGCTTGCTTGTTCCTGGATCTTGGCTGCACAGGGGTCAATATTTCTGAAACTGGTCAGTAGCTATCCTTTTACTTTGTATTAAAAGGTAAAAGATTGAACTTCTACTGTTGTACTCACCTCATCATGCTTCTCTTCTTCCCTCCCTACACAACCCTTACTCCCACACCTCCCCTCCCCCTCCAAAATTTCCATGAGCTATTCCTCTCTGGGTACCCGTAATGCCACGGTGCTGAGACACATAGGACAACACTATAAGGACTGATTGAAATGAGTAATTAACCATATGCTACCATTGAGTTTATTAATAAAGTTCCAGCCACATTTTGAAGGAAATTAATTTTTAAAACATGGAACACAGTTTGCTGTGCAAATTTTTATAAGCAGGAGCAACAATGTACCAATTCCTGTCCTGTAGGGCCACGCTATTAAGCTAGTTTTATTGCCAGACAGCATTTAACTATATCTAAAGTTTTAATCTAACTTTTTTATATGAATCACCTGCCAGCATGTCATCATTTTTCTGTATACCTTTTGCTATGATATTACGTGGCAGTTGATCTGCTGTTTAACTTACAGTAATGATGATGGGATGCCATTAATAATAATGGCATATGTTAAAAATGTAACAGGGCACCTCAATGCAATAAAAGAGATAGACATATAGTTTAAAACCTTTTAACACTGCATTGCCTCTGCTAATGTTTCATAACACTTTATACCCTGGAAAAAAAGTGGCATAAAAATAGCATGTAAAGTGTTATTCCCACATGCTGTTCTTGGTCTTTGGCATGCCTGTTTTCTCTACATTTTCCAAAAACGACAAGAATGCATCCCATCTGATACATCCCGTGAAAATTTTAAGAGCATATTTGAAAACAGAAAATATTGTTTTCATAAACTGCTGAAATCTGTGATAGTTTGGCAGTCATCTCAGGAACAAGGCCGGAACTCAGCGCTTTATTTTTTCCTTCCCTTGAATTGTTTAGTCACATCCCCTGAATTCCTCTCTGCTGCATTGCTTTCTCCTGTGTTATCCGATTCTCCCTGAACCACACATGTGAATGCCTCAACAGTGTCTGGCAGTTAGATTGTCCTCATTAATGAATGATCTAGCATTGATATTGATGTAGTTTTTCTTTTAAAGTAAAAATAGTCTGAAGCTAATTTAGTATTGAGTAAATTAGAAACAAAAGTTTCAAGATAAAGGAGAATGACGGAATCGCCGAGACCAGATGCAAGATTTTTCAGACACCGACATGTGCGTAACATTCTTTTGAGGCGAGAACAGGCAAAACTCTGGGAACTTCTGTTTCTGTTTTTACTCTCCTTTTACACCTTAAGAATGTAAGATTCACTCCTTACCTGCATAGAAAATATAGAAAAATGTTTTATGTTCTGACCAAGAGAATAACACATTAACTTTTGTTTACATAGAATCTTCTACACTGAATCGTCCCATATCCTTAGGAAATAGAGGAATCCCACCTGGCTGCTTTTTGCCAATAACTACAGTAAAGCACAATTCCAAAGGAAAGAGTTCATTCTGGTGAAAATTAGATTATAATGAGTTCTCTGGAGCTTAGGGTTATGAAGGAAGAAGTCATAGAGATAATAGAAGTACAATTAGGTTAAGATGAATGAACTTCAGCATTACACAAACTCAAACTGAATCTCTTCTCCACCACTTAGTATTTTGCTGCTTTCACAATTTTTGTTTACTTCTTTTAACATAAATTAAACCATTGGTTCCTCTGCTTCACCTCAAGGTCCTAGTGGAAGGCGTGTCACAGCTACCACTTACTTGATGACTCAGTGTTTGTACTGGGTCAGGGAATGGGTTATGACCGGACTTGCTCAATGTCCAGTAATCACTCTATGTTGTTAAGTGTCATATTTAGACTTGAGTGGCAGTTATGACTGAGCTCAGGATTTGCAGTAAAAACTATATCTACAAAAATGAATAAAAGTGGACATTTGTGGTATACATTTAGGGAGTTATCAGGGCGTTCGTTTGAAGTACAAGGCTCAGGCACAGGAGTGAAAAATGAAAAATTTGATGGGAGGTCAAAAAAGGCCTTGAAGGGCAACCACAGAAATTTGGGCTTTGATCTGAATACATATTGTAAACTTGCTGGGTTTTCATTAAGATATATCTAATGAACACTGTCTCATTCCTCTTTAGTAATGTTTTTTGTTTATTTTTTAAAGTATTAGTGTTTTACTTAAGTGTTAGCAATTCTAAATTCCAATATGAAATCAGTAGCTATGTGACATTGTTTCTCAACAGTTGACTTGATTAATCCATTTAAGGAAAAAAGACAAAGTCTATAGTATCCGACAGGGTGTAGACTTTATCATTCAAGGAGAAAAAGTTAGCTGTGTCTTCTGTCATTGGAGCGTGTGCAGTTGAATCTGACAAGAATATAGCCCTGGGGCATCAGGAACACACTTTCTCTAATCTATTTCAAAATGTGCAGTCGATGTTTGGGCTATGACAGAAAAATATTAAGCCCATTAATATGGTAATTATCTAGAGTGTTTCTTTGCTTCCGTGTAGTGTACCCTGCACTGATTGCTACATAAACAGGATTCAAAGTATAAACTTTTGTGTTCAGGGAAAGTGCCAATGTCTGTGTCTGAATTCATAAACACCACCTTAGAAACTAGGCAATTTCTGTTTACAGCCTAGTGCCTTAGGGAGACTGTTTAATGAGGAGATGTGAAGCCTTTTGCAGTTTATTGTTGATGACATTTTGAGGACACTCGCAGTTGCAGTTGGGTAGACTGAAAACCAATAAAGCTGGGCATTTTCTTAGTTGTGGTTTATGTGCCCCAGAGGGTTATATCAAATTTTACCAGTAATCAAATTTCTTCTTGATAGCAATAACAAATTCCTTTTAGCAACTAAATTTCAAATATTTAAGACAAAGAAAAAAAAACAATTGCAAATCTGACATCTAGATTTTCTGAGATTCATAGCATCCCAATGTTACTAGTTATTCAGTTGAATTTAAGGTCACTACCAGTTTTTACAAGCCTGAAATACCTGCTTTTCTGAATAGATGTGGGATTATTTTAACTGTTGATATTCTTTGTTCTCTGTATCTAAAATGCAAATTGCTTGAGACATTCCTACAATACAAATTAAATTGGTGTTGCTATTCAGAAGATGACTCTGATGTTGAATAAACCGCTTTATTTTGTATTCATAGATCTAGAATAGTGTATATTCACATTAATCGCCTCACACTTTTAAAATTAAAATGAAATAAGGAAATCTATTTGTCCTTGCCTTTGTTTCCATTTGAAATTCTTAAAATTGTGGACAAAGGCACGAAGTTGTGGTAGAAGATGAGCCAGTGAGTCTGTCCAGGTCGGATAGTGGTAGTGTGGCTTCATCATCCAGTCTGGTCCTCAGCTAAGGAGGTGGGTTTTCGGGGATGGTGTGATGGAGTGTGTGGCTAAAGGTCCTAGAATTGAACTCTATGGCCTTGAATATGGACCTCATCAATTTCTTACTGTGTATCCTTGACCCAGTTATGTATCCTTATGAGGCATTAACTATAAAATACACAGGCCCTCCCTACTCATACCTTTTTGGATTATCATAATGATAAAAAGATAATATGGGATTGAGTCAATGAATCTAAAGCCATAACTCTTCTAAGCCAAGGGTATTTGCAATGTGAATACCTTAGCTCTAAATTATGACATAAAATTAATCATTAGTAATAGGGGTTATAATTAATATTAGTTAGTGTGAGTACAGTTTCATCATCAGAAATGTGTTTGTTGAATACTAAATCAAAGCAGAGGGAGAGTCTTAATGCAAATTTTTTCCATGCTGTGGGAAACTTCCTTGTTTTAATCAGGAAATGTGTCTGATGATTTGCTTTTCTCCATTCCTAGTTGGTGTTTAGTGAAATCTTCTCTATTTGTTCTCCTGGCTGCTCTTTTCCATACTTTGTACAGCCTCCTCTCTTTCTCCAAAAAGAATAGTTTGACAGGATACAAAGCATGTGATTACAGTTATGCTAGCTTAAGCCAGTTTATTCTAATTAATTCAGTTGAGTCTTATATTCAGTTCTAGTCTCACATCAGCTGTCAGCCATTTTATTAGCCACGAAGAGGTTATAGCTTTAGATTTGTTGGTTCAATCATGCATTCTTACGATGGTATTTCAGACACCTTAATTAAACTTGGCTGTTCTAAATCTCCTCAGCCACTTCTTCCACTATATTTCCAACTTTACTCTTAGAAGGGAAGCTATCTGCTTCTGTACAGTTGAAAAGGTAAGAAATCCTAGCTGTTTTATTAGGTTGATTACTTTGACAGAATGCAAGTATAGATGCTTTTAAGTGAAAAGCTCTACATGAGAAAAATCTATGCCTATATTTTTATTATAAATTGGTCATTTCAATTTAGTGCATCTGATCATAAGGAGAAGTATGTTTGTTATTATAATAAACAGTGAGAAACCATTGCCCACATGACACTTAAAAATAAACTTGACCATGAACTATATCTCATATATTCAGGACCCACCATCACAATCGCCTCAAATTTTACAAATGTGTGTCCACTAGGTGGTTGTGACCATCTGCAATCAACTATATTACTCAAAACAAAGAGAGATTTGTAACTACCACCCTTGCTTAATAACAAAAACTACACATTATATTTTTTAAAGTAATTACCTGTAATGAGGGATGAGGTAGACACTTCTCAGAAGGATGTTCTTTGGGAACAATTTTTTCTAAAATATATATGGAAAGCATATTAATCCAGCATAGTCAAAGGGAACCAGCAAACATCTGCCCCACTCTACTGATAAACTCAGTCAGATTTAGTAATCTCTTCAAAAAAGAGGCAGGATCTCATAACCATTCTCTTGCCCATACCTATACCTTAGGGTGAATGATCTCGGTAAAAATAACAGCTACTTTTCTCCAAATGCCTAGATGAACTCAGTTATCTTGGAAGAATGCGAGTTTTGACTGGTAGGGAGGAAGTGATAATCTCAGAACCTTCAATTGTGCTTAGGTTCTAGGCAGGAAAAGAGGACATAAGGACATTGGGATCCAGGGGTGAAAGATGCCTGACTTGGGAGAACTGACATAGAACAGAAAGTGTGAGGAGGCCAGAGAAACACTTCAGCTGCGTAGTTCTGCCTTGGGTGCTGTTGACCCATATGAAGCTGAACATCATCTTTGATGTCATCTTTGGTGGACCTGTCCCAGATGGCCTGTGCTTAGCTTTGGGCACTAACTTTCTTTCCTTATACAATACAGTCAGTTAAATGTCTGCTGTAGTTTTTCAGTCCTGAAAAGGGATTTTGTATTTTGTTTTGTTTTTTAATTTGACCCAAGCCCAGGTAAGATGAATCATTAACTGCTTCATTCATTTATACATCACAAATATGCTTCTCTTCCACCCTCCCTTTCTACTTCCCTAATGTATACAGGCATGGCTAAAGCCCCCAGATATCCCCTATGATATAACAGGCTTCCTGGCAGAAGAGTCACTCAGAGGAGTGACAGATACTTTTAAGCCTAGCGGGAAAAATTGACACAAGTATTTGTCAGGAATTGTTTTTTGATGGTGTATGTCCTAGTGAAACATAAACCTGAAGCAAAGGTGGTGGTTATTAAGCCCTATAACTCACATTTTCTTGTGATCCTGAAAACTTTACACAGCCCATAAGAGAATTCCCTATAGAACAGTGTGAGAAAGACACATACCTATTTTGTAAGGTTATCTCTTTCGTTACATTTGACATTTTCAAGTCTATGACAGTAGTGAGAAAGATGGACTTTTGCAAATATACTGATCACAGAAACAAAAAGAAGATAAAACTTGAAGACACAATGTAATCTTCTTTTTTTGTAATTTTTTTAATTTCAGATTATTCAGTACACTTTCTATCTTTTATTTCCATTCCAGGCCACCCACCGATCCCTCCCCACCTCCCTTCCATTTCCAAGCCCCGTAGTTTTGTCCATGTGTCCTCTATATTTGTTCCTGTAAACCCTTCCCTTCTCCCCTGAAATTCCCTCCCCTCTCCCCTCTGGTCAATGACATCCCGTCCTCCATTT
>CM052539.1:133951127-134024520 GCA_028533065.1 Trachops cirrhosus | reverse complement strand
AGGGTCAGGCCTCGGGCTCACTTCAGCACTCCTTCGGATAGCTCACTGCGGAGTGTGCGCGTGCCACAGCTTCCAGATTCATGGGTGTGTACACTGTGGATTCTGAGGGGCTGGAACCTCCCCCGAATTTATGTCCTGGGCACCAGGGATCCCGCAGAATGCCCGCGCTTTTTCCATGCTCACGGCTGTAGGCACCCAGCCTTTTACTCAAAAAAGTAACTCTGTCTGGGTTGGGGCACCGGCGCAAGACACGGTGGTCCCTGGACCCATTGTACAGGCGCCTCTCCCTCAGGAAGCTCACTGCGGAGTGCGCACGTGCACCACCACTTCCAGGTTCACGGGTGTGTACGCTGTGGATTTTGGGGGACTCGAGCCTCCCCCAAATTCCTGGCCTGGGCACCGGGGATCCCACAGAACGCCCGCGCTTTTTCCGTGCTCACGGCTGTAGGCACCAAGCCATTTACCCAAAAAATAACTCTCTCTGGTTTGGGGCACCCACGCAAGGTCCTGCCATCTTTTGCTCCACTGGCTGGGCTGTCGTCTTCCCCAAAGCTTGCTCGGAGGTCTCCCGATCAGCCATTGTTTGGCCAGGGATGGAACGGATGACCCAGCTCCCCCACCCCAAGAGCCCTGTGGCAGCTCCCGAAGCTCTGGGGCTGGGGCTGCAACCTCCCTGCTCCCCACGCTGATCCCTGGGCTGTTATTATCCTGCAGTAGTCTCCTTACCATCTGGTCTTTCCATGTCCACTACAATTTTGATTTCTTATTTTCATGTATGCTTCAATGTCCTCTGTAGTATGGCTAAGTTTTCCTGTCTTTTGAAGAGGGAGGTGGCGTGTGCTCCCTCCTACCACGCCGCCATCTTCCAGGATCCACAATGTAATCTTCTCTTCAGAGGTTGTTTAACTACTCACATATGATTGATATGAACTGATTTTTGCTTTTAGTTGCTCATATTTTACATGGAAAAATCATAAAATAGAAGTTAAGGTATCCTTTCATCTGTCTCTCTGTCTATATCTATGCTCTTTATTTACAAAACAAACATGATGGTCCTCAGTTTGAAACTAGGATATGAAGATTTTCTACCTCCGTTTATTTGCTGATATTAGCTTCTTTACTCTGCAGCCCAATCTACTCATAATGCACCTGCCTCCTTGTTGGGTCTCTGTATGGTCACAGCGGTCACACTGACTGCGTGATTATTACACATAACCATAGTAAGTGCTAGTCATTGTCTATCCAAGAGTATACATCGAGATGAAGGAAGAAACAAAAACATATTTCACAATCATTTCTTCAGTGACTTTAAAGTGCTGCTACTGCAAGTGGGGAGAAGCACACACACCAAAGATGGGAAGTGCCACATTATACATGCTAATAATTAGCCCTCATGCTTTGGTGGGAAAGATGGCTTTATAAACCAAAAATGTGGAAATTGTTTTAATTGAATTATATGCAAGATACTGTGGAATCACAAAACAGAAGCTCTGTTAATAGTCTATCAAGATAGAATATAAAGCATGGGGGTTCTGGTGACTCCTTGAGAAAGACAAGAATTACTGCATAGTAAAGGCATTTGAGATGGGTTAATGAATAAGTAGGAATGTGCTTGGTGAAATAAAAGGGGGAGGGTAGATGGATCCCACTTTCACAGATGCAGAGTTTTTTGAAGGATCCCAGAGGGCTCTGTAGTTGAACAGACAGCCGGGAACAGGATGTGCAGGGTGTGGCATTATGGGGAGTGAGACTGAATAGACAGAGTGCAGAGGGCAAAGGGCCTCTTAGGTTAACCAAAAAATTGTGGATTTTACCCTTTGAGCAACAGGAAGGCAAGAGAGACTTATTACCAGCTTCTTTTTTCTATATCTCCTTCTGCTTTTCTTCCAAACTTTCTTATTTTGTTTCTTTCTTTCTCTTTCTTCTCCTTCTTTTCCTTTTTTTTTTTTAATTTTGTTTTTAATTTAAGAATAATCCTTCCAGTAGCTATGTGGTGTGTGGATTAGAATTCTGGAGACTTTTGTATGTTAAACAATTAGAAAAATTAGCAGTAGTCCACCACTAGGAAACTAATGAGAGCTTTCCATAGAATGTAGCTGGTAAGGGAATTGGGGCATTTCCTCTACAACCTTGGCTAGCAAAGAGGGAAAGATTTTAAGTGGTATATCACACAACTGCCTCACACAATAATGGGCAGTCTGGGAAAGTCCCTTGCTGGCAAAAATAATAGTGAATAATGGCATACTTTCTATTTTGTGAACTGAATGAGTAAGTGATGGCTTTTACCATACTCCAAACAAAGGTGGAAAATGCTTATGAGAGAAAAAGGTAGAGATGGGGTCCACTTTTGTTTTGCTAAGTGTAACATGTCTCCAGAATGAAGTGATGACTTTGTCCAATACGTACTTGGAAATACAAGTTCTAGAAAAAGGGAGATGGTCCCCAAGAGATGCAGTTTCATCATAAGTTTGTATGGGATAAATAATTTATAGGATTGATTTTATGTCTGAAAGAAAGTGTTCATTTTCCAAATGAACATCAGTAATTTCTAGCAATTAGAATGTCAAGTACTATTTCTAAAGAGGCACTTTCACAAAAAAATAAACTTGGGAGCCTTAAAATATTTCTCATCTGTTTTTTTTTCAATCATGAACAGGTTGCCTTTTGCATCCATAGGGCAATCACAATTATCATAAGGTCCATTACTTTATTTCTTGGAAAGAAAACTTTGCTGTAAGAAAAATGATCTCTCTTCCCCAAGAACAGCCCCAAAAATATTAAGCTAGGAATGAGGAGCCAATTCTGTTCATGCTTATGACCAAAAAGTAAATTAAAGAGCTCTTTTTAATATAAAGACTACTCATGTTCAAATGTTTGTGAGTTTGAACCACAAAATTCATTTTTATGTTGAAATATATTATGTTACATGAACTTGAGTTCACAGAACTTTTTTAAAAAGTACCTAAAATAATATAATAACAAAACACCTTATTTGAGATGGAATTCTGTATTAATTATGTTTCCTGTATTGTTATTTTATTTGAACTTAATCATTAGCTGGCAAAATTGCATATCCTGTCCAAATAAGCTATCCCTACAGGTCCACACAAAACTTTAAATAAGAAGGAACCTTACAAAGCAGATTGATTGTGGGATCACATAAGCATTTATTAATCTTGGAGCTGAATTCATTTCATTTGGAACATATTGCAAAAATTAAGGGAAAAATCTTTGTATTACTTTTCAGTATGAAATAGTAGAACCTTTTAAATGTATGCATAATCAGTAAAAGGTGTTTACCCCAGACTGTTTTATTAGTCAAAATTCTGTTTCTCTGCCCGAAAAACCTTCAAACTTTGTAAACCAATGTAATCAAATTTGTTTTACTAAATAATAAATCTATAAGTATTGGCTGAGGTTTAATCCTAGTGTCCTTGAAACATTCCACTGAACTTTCAGAATTCCTATAAACAACTACAGTCAGCGATATTATTCTCAGATAAAACAATGAAAATATGGTTATTTACAATTCTAAAAGTGAGCTTTAGAAAACAAGCATCAGGGAAGGAAGAAGACCTATTTTTAATGTACCAACAAGCTAGAGGCCATATTTCCTTTTCATTAGGAGGATTAATAAAAATCTTTGTTTGGAGGAAGTATTTAATATCAGCGTTGTTCCTACATCGGGTTTCTTCTAGTTCTCATTGTTTTGTGTACTTTTATGGAAATGCACTTTGTTTTTTGGATACCATCTGCTCCTCCCTTGCTTTGGGCAGACCCCCACATCTGGCTGTTCTGGAATTGTTCACGAGATCTCAGATGGGATCATCATGACCTCACCAGAGAGTGGTTGAAAAAGGAGCAGATGAACATCAAGAAGATTAAGCTCACGTTTTTCAGATAAATCACTCTAAAGATAAAATGCAGAAAGCAAAACACGAACGTGGCTGATACAGAGCAGGGAGGCAGTGTTGTAGTGATTATTTTTAAATAATATACTTTGTGAAATGAAAAGAGAAAAAAAGATGATATTTAAGGAACTACAGAATATAACTATTACATTAAAATATTGATTTGAACATCCTTAAAATGCTAAATATCTACAATTACAAATATTAAGTATTTTTAAAAATACTAATTTATGCAGTTACAGGTCAAGAAAATTAGTACAATTAATTGTGTGATACTAGAAATGCAAGGCTGTCTTTTCTAAATTTTGCTTTTCTATTGAGTAAATTATTTAAACAATTATTTGATTCCATATTCACTGATAAGAGAGGCTAGAAAAATAAAACTATTATATGAAAAGGATTTATTTTGTAATTGCATATTTAATAATAGAAACAGCTCTAGAGGTGAGTCCCTAGTCCAATCCCAAAATGTTTTTATAATTTTCCATTTTAGAAGAGTATCTGATAGAAGGAATACCAGGTTACTTAATCATTTATAATGTATTTATTTAATCATTTATCAGTTCCTTCATCATTTATAATGTATTTACTTTTTTCCTGAGGGGGATGAAGACACAGAGACAAGTTTTCTTTCCTTTTTTTCTCTTTGGCAAATGATTGAAAAAAATGTAATGCCTTTTAAAATCATTCTTTATTTTAAACATGGGTGTGGTCCATAATGTTAAAGTAGGCACGCCCAGAATTAGTCAGGGTTCAAAGACAATCCATAATCAACCTAGTAAATGTTGACTATGATCAAATGAGCAAAGAAACTTTGCGCATGAGTGCATTATCCAGAGAACTTGGCTTCACAGCTAATTTTAACCAAAAAGATGTTGAAATGTTCAGATAATGAAAAATGTGGTAGACTTGAAAGTTCCAGATGTGTTTCACGGTCTTCCTCATGTGGAAACAACATTAAGTACTCATGTTTGAGTCTCACCCTCCTCAGAAATATAACTTTGGAATTGTGTTAGTGTTCAGAATAGGAATTGTTAGTGAAAACTACATTTGTGGATAACATCAGAGTGCCTCAAAATGCAAGAAACGATCATGGTCAGTATAGCATTAAAGTAATCCCTTAAAATGAAAGAAAAAATGCTTCTGAGTTTTCTTGTATGTTTGGATAGTCTTTTTTTTAGATTTCATTTATTTATTTTTAGAGAGGGAAAGGGAGGGAGAGAAATATCAATGTGTGGTTGCTGCGTCTCACATGCCCCCTACTAGGACCTGGTCTGCAACCCAAGCATATGCCCTACACTGGGAATCGAACGGGCAACACTTTGGTTTGCAGTCCAGCACTCACTCCCCTGAGCCACACCCGCCAGGGCTGGGTAGTCTTTTAAAATCTATGTCATTTTTAGGTCTGCAAGAAAAAAAATCATTATCATAGCCTTTACATAGATTGAATATGTATACACATATACATTTACATATACATACACATATACATATATACGGAATGATGACATACTCATGGATTGCTGGCTTAGGCATTATAATATGTATTAAAGAAAGAGAGAGGCAAGCAAACAACATGCAAACATTTTATAAGCTTATTTTTTCTCTCCTATTCAATGCATTTATTTGAAAAGTGCTTATTTGCCCGAATTTGCACTGTTGGCAAAATTTTTATACCAGACAAGCCACTTTTTATTGTTGCTGCACATCGTGAATAACAGCTTTATTTGATGGCAAATGAGGTGCCCCAAGTTGCAAGCTTTCCATAAACATGTCTGAATCGTTCAATTTCCTTCTCATTGTATAATTTCCACCCTGGCCCTTTGCCTGATGATATTCAGATAAAGATTTCATTCAAGTCATTTTCAAAACTGTCCTATGTTGCTTGCTATCATAAGTGGTACGATTGCTCAATTCATATTAGCTATACAAGTACTGTAGAGGTTTTTATCAGATATTTCTAAAATCATTTCTTTGTAATGAGTGGTAATGAGAGCAATAAAAGAATTTCCAAACAGTATATTTTATTAGCAATAGAATTAGTAATGTTACTGTGTAAAAATCACTGGTTGAAAAAAATATCTTAATGAATTATTTTGTTTCCTTTTCTTTCATGTCTTCTAACATGGATTTGGAAACTATAATTGCTGATTGATTCCAAATGACTTGGCTTTTTGTTTGTCAATTAGGTAAGTGAATTCATTTTTTTAATACTTATAGGAGTCCATGGTTGTATTTTTAAATCATTGTTTGCTGCCAGTATGGACTATTGAGTTCTCTGGGAAAATGAGGTAAAAATTGGACATAAAAGGACAAATCGCCATTTTCAGAAATGTATTTTGAAGGTCTATTTCATTCGCTGGCGTGGGACACAAAATAATGAGACTCAGTTCAGGTTGTTCCTGTTCACAGGAACTGTCTGATAAAATGCACTGATGTCCTTTTTGCTGGCTACCTTTTTTTGAAAAACAAACTATCACATCTTGTCCAGAAATCTCCAGGTCATACTAGACTAGTTACTAATCATAATATTAGTTACTCAGCAATAAGAATGCATTCCATGTGATAGATAGTGACGTCTGCCATACAATCAGTAGCTACGCATTTTTGATAATTCCAAAGATACCTAGGCAAAAAAATATTCAGCTTTAGATTCTGAGGCAATGTCCTTTTTCAGTGCTAGAGCTGTGATCAGCAAACTACAGACTGTGGGCCAAATCTGGCCAACTATGAGTTAAGGATACTCTTTACATTTTTTAATGGTTGGCAGAAAACATCTGACAAAGACTAATATTTTGTAAAATATGAAAATTATATGAAATTTAAATTTTGGTGCCCCAAAGTTTTGTTGAAACACAGAGGTACTCATTACTTTACATATTGTTTATGGTTGCTTTTACTTTGCAACCATATGACCCCCAGGCCCCAGCATGTTCACTATCTGATGCTTAACAGACAGTTTGCTGGCTTCATCGCTTGATGCCAGCAAACAAGAGGTTAATTCTCAAAGCCTCTCACTTTGAGGATACTGACAATAACAGAAGCTATTACATATTTGGCCTTTCCTCAATCACAAGGGAATCTGCCTTACCTAAAATGACCAGGTCAGAACGAACACAATAGCAAATCTTGATTGTAGATTTTAATTTTTTTGAAACAGCCCTTTACATAGTTCTGTTCCTTGTACCTTTTAAGCCCTAAAACATTCAACACATTAAGTCTAATTTAGCTTTACTGCCGGTGCCATTCAAAGCCCCGTGGCTGGTGGGAACTGGGGAAGTGGCATTTTGTGGCTGGTGAAGAAGCAGCACTTCATATAATGAAAAATAATTTCTTCAAACTTTTAAATATTTCTCAAGGACCTGTTTCACCTAAGAGAAAGCTAAAATTTCATAGATACTGGCCTTTTTGAATTACATAGGCCAGTGTTGGATAAGTATAATATCGATCATTGCAGTCTATCTTAGCACCTAAAATAACACAAGTAAGCATGGTTGTGATTTGTGAAAAACATTTTGCAGAGTTTTTCAGATGCAAGGTGGAATATGAGTGGTTATATGCTTATGCTGATGAAGACAATCATAAAATAATTGTAAATATAGTGCTAGTTCTTTTCATCTTTGCATTTATTTATCAGAAAGAGAGGCATTTGTAGTTTGAGACAGAAAAATATAAGAGAACAAAGAAAGAATATTCTTGGAATATTGTGAGAGGGCTCACTGTAGATATTGCTGAATATTAAGAATATGCGTTACCTTCTAGGTTTAGGCCACTGGGAAATAAAGCTTTCTGTGCGTGTATTTGATATATAAAGGCAGGCACAGAGAAAAAGGCAAACGTACTATGGATATTCTAGTAGGGTACAATTATAGTGTTTTCTAACCCTTTTCATGAAAATTTGACATTACTGTACCTCAGCTAGTAGCAGCAGGAATCACCAGGGGAAGAACAGCTGGGTACTTTATTAGGTTTTATGTTGTACATAAGGAGACCATGTTTTCCATTGTCAGTGCGTAAAAGAAAATGAAAGCTCTGGGCATCATTAAAGTCTCGAAAGCATAGGATGTGTCAGCTCTGTTCTCTCAGCACCTGGTTGAAAGCACAGTGTGAGGTCACTGGAAAACAAAAGCAGACTGTCTGCTCTAGTTGGAATTTTAAGAGTTAATTTAAAAAATAAAATAGTGTTTAAATTGTAGAGGAAATGATTCCTTTGTAACTGGACAGTTACATGTATGAATATAAATTTATGTATCTGCTTAATCACGTTTTCTATACTATTGCCCCTAAGTTTCACTTTGCTGCTCCCTCAGGGGCACCAGGAAAAACCTTGGACTCTGCATTTGCTGGTTCTAACAGAGTCACATTCTGGATGAATATTTTCCCTGATTCTATATTTGGCCCCTTTTGTTGGATCATTATTGTTGACTCCTCCCCGGCCCCCAGCACACACATTTTTCCCATTGGTATAGTCATTGTGTCCTTCTTTGTAAGTGCCTTTGTGATGGGGACCATTTTATTATGTATCTGTTCCAGAAAGCACATCACTGCGTTTCTTATACAGTGATTGACTCTAAAGTACTGTGTTAGTCTGCCAGGCTGCCTTTACAAATTACTTTAGACTGGGTGAGCTAAACAACCGAAATTTATTTTCCCACCGTTCTGGAGGCTGGAAGTCAGAGATCAGGGTGCCAGCATGGGTGAGTACTGGTGAGAGCTCACTTTCGGCTTGCAGAGGGCACCTTCTCCCTGTGTCCTACAGTCCTATTAGATGAAGACTCCACACATGCAACCTTACTTAATAGTAACTCCTTAAAGACCTTATATCCAGATACAGTCGCATTAAGGGTTACTGCTTCAATGCATAGACTTGGGAGAAGCACATTTCAGTCTATAACAAGTGCCTTTGACACAAACTGACTCATGTGAGCAAGAGGGAGAACTGAATTTCTCTTTATGAGAAGCTCTGAGAGGTGTCTGTCTGCACACCTTGACTACCCTATCTTATCCACAAATTGGAATATTTTTAAAATCTTCATCATATGCTCATGTTGAATCAAGTAAATTATAAATTGTGGTTTAAATAATAAAAGATGTTCTACATTCCAGCTATATTCTCTTCTTTTATAAACTTAAAAAATACAACAGATTGAATACTGATTTTATTCGTCATTCATAAGTCCACTTGCTTACATGTTTACCATTACATAAAGTGCCCAACTATATGCAGTAAGGGTACCAACTAAGGACACTAGATCTAAAGAATTACCTGGCAATGTTCTGCCATTTCAGGACTCACACTTGGCAAGAAAGACAGTTTTTAAGCAGTTGAAGAGAGGAGTAAACACTAGGTAAAGGAAATGGCAGGTATACAAAGCAAATATGTGGGTGCATATGAGCACTACCACAGTCTGCAAACCAAGGAGCTGACCTAGGTGAGGACAATGAAATGCTTATTTGTTTATAGAACTTCTACCAGGTTTTCATGTTCCAAGTCATGTGATTTTGTGTGGAGTGGTAAACAAGGGTAAAATCTGTTCTTGAGCTGGTTTCCTAGGGGAATGAAACTGTCAATAAACAACTAAGTATATAAGTGTTTCAAAGGTGTAAATGCAAAAGATATAAAAATGACCTGATTGAGGGATAAAATGATGCTTCTGGGGTGGTCAGTGAGGTGCTTCTGAGAAAATGATGAGAAAGTAATGGTTGACTTAACATTGGAATGACAACAGAGTCAGCCAGGAAAGATCCCGACAAATGGAACTGTTCCCTTCACACATCAAAGACTATTCTGTCTTAAAATATAGTATGACATGTGGGCCTTGATTTAAAATACATGAGAAAGAGAGGGGGGTTAAAGAAACAAGATCAGTGTGTGATGGGGGAGGAGGGACTAGATCAGAAAGAAATTGGATGGATGCTAGAGATGGGTGATAGGTACTTGGGAATCCCTGATACGATAATACTGTCTAATTTCAGGTACATCTGACAATGTTCATATTAAAAGATTTTCTAAGGACTTTATCTACTGATTTTCTGTTTAGTATTATTTCTTACTAAACTGACATGCAGAAAGTTATAGTCATCTATTTTTGAGTGGGAGTGTGTTTGTTATTTATTATAGCATGACAAATAATGCCAAGCTTAGAGGCTTCAAACAGCCATAAGCATTCATTCTCCTTAACAGTTTATATTGGTCAAGAATTTAGAGTTCTGGCTTTGAACCAGTCCCCCAAACAAACTAAAAAAGCATACAAAGTTTTACCAGATTTTACCAGATGTCAGTCAGGGCTGTGGTCATCTAACCTGGCCTGGCTGTGTGGAGGTTCGGTGTTCAAAGGGGTTTACTCACTTGACTGGCACGACGGTGCTGGTTGTTGGCAGGAGGACTCCCCTCTTCCCCTGGGAACCACTTGACTCTCTGATCAGGGCTTTCCTCTCAATATTGCATCTGGCTTCTCCTGGAGTAATCCGAAATGAGGTGGAAACAGCAATGCCATCTTTGCCTTAGCACTGGAAGTCACACAGCCTCGCATCTACCTTACCAAATGATTTTACAGATCAGCTGATTTAATGTGGGAAGTGACATATAAGGATACAAATACAAAAATGCAGAGATAATTGGTGGCCATCTTAGAGGCTGATTGCCCTAAGGAGAAACAGTATTTTTAATATTTAAAAAATAGTCTTGATGTTGTGCTCATGCGATAGATACCAGAAAAAAAATAAAGAATGCCCTACTGATTTGTGGTTTTCAATCCATAACTGACATAATTATCTTTGAGCCTTAATATCCTTATTTGGCTTCTAGAGTACACACTTATATAATGTTGTCTTTCTTCTGATCGGGTACTTAAATTAGTTTTACTCGATGAAATAATGACATTAACTAACTTTGTAAATCAAAAGGTGAAGATGTAGGCTGAGAATAAATTATCAAGTGTTTGTGCAAACATAATTGATGGTGATTATTTTCTAGTATAATCTTCAATTCATTACTGTAATAATCTTTTTAACCAATTAGCAGTAAATTTGTTTTGTTAGTTAAAATGTTGGCCACATTATTTGCCTGTTAATGTAGGTTAAATGTTAATTAGGCTGTTCTATTGTGGCTAACTTGGTACATTCTGAAATCACACATATTGGTTGCTTCTTTGGTTGTTGTATACTAATGTGGCTCATCATTATTGTGTTAATTTTAGTACCAATCACATCATATTCTTTGTCATTACATCAAAACCACCAGCCTTATAGGGTTTTCAACCAAACATTCAGTATTTTTGTGTTTAGGAGCAATTTATGTGACTAAACAGGTAATGATCTCCTTTGAATCTTAGCTTTCATTTTATATATTTAGAGTGCATTGTTCAATATATTTTAAATATTTGTAGGTCAAAGTGAAATCTCCTTTAGAACATATGCAAGTGTTAATTTTAAGTTAAATGCACCTTTTAGCTTCATACTACAATTATAGGGACGATTAGGACTATTCTTTCAATTGTGCTAGTAGTGGAAATGAAAATCAACTTACTTCTTAGGTCTAGTTTCATGACCTCTCATTTCACTCTTTCAGCATCAGCTATTTTTTAGTGGCAGTGAGCAGCATTTGCAAAATGGGCATTGTATTAATTTTCTATTGCTGCATAACAAAATAACACAAACTCAGTGGCTTAAAACAACATCTGTTTATTGTTTTCCAGTTCTGGAGGTCAGAAGTCCAGGCTCAGCTGGCTCTCTTCTCTAGTTTCCACGTAGCCAAAATCAAGGTGTTGGCAAGACTGCATTTCTTTCTGGCGGCTCTAGGGATGAGTCTACATTTTAGCTCATTCAGGTTCCTGGTAAAAATCCAATTCAGTTCCTTGTAGTTATATGACTGAGCTTCTCATTTTTTTTTTTTGGTGGTGGTTGTTGACAAGGATGGAGAGTAAGGGGCTGGATTTCACTATGTAGAGGCTGCCAGCATTCCTTGTCTTGTGGCACACTTCCTTCACTGGCAAAGCCAGCAATAATAGTTTAAGTTCATTTCAAATTTAGAATCTCTCTGAATCCCCTTCTACTTTGTCTTTTCTGCCTTTAGGCAGAGAACAGTCTCTCCTTTTAAAAGCTATGTGATTAGATTGGGCCCACCTGTGTAATACAGGGTAATTGCACTATTTTCAAGGTCATTTGATAAAATAAACACCTGCAGAGTCCCCCACAGTACTGCCAGATTGATTAGCCAGTGGGAGGGAATCTTCCAGGACTATCTTTAGAATTCTGCCTACTACAGGGTTGTTGATTGCTTAGAAGCTCGGAAGGATATGACCTGAATGAGCTCTCTCAGGAAAGTTACATTTCAGTTGAATCCTCAACAGCAGAAAGAGTCCAGGAAGATATAGAGAGAAACCCAAGAAAATTCATTGCTCTAATTCCAAGTGCACCACACGGCCTTAAGTTTTGTACTGAATTTTATCTTATGGTCTGTCAAGAAAAGCAGACACAAACCATAACAACTGCAATATAAATAACTTATATTTCAAAATTTGTTATTTCTGATTATATGTTAATAAAGAAAAAACACCATAATTTTCCTTCTTTGTTTTTAAATACATTGCTATAGTAAATTTTTTCCCATCAACCTATGATTATGTTTCATTTTCTCATTTAAAACATGCACACAGAAGAACCTTTGTTGTATCAATTTTCCCACTGTGTCTCCTTTTTATCTGTCTTTTCTGTCTGCAATCTCTTTCCAATTTTTTCTTGAACCCACTCTAAAATCCAGCATGTCTTCTCCAGTTTTTCTATCCAGACCACCCTTATCATGAACTATGGTGACACCCACATTACAAGTTTGATGGCCTTGTCTAAGTCTTCGTCTTAATAGGCCCATACTCTGCATTTGATCCAGGTGATTCCTCCCTCATCCTTGATACCCGTTCTTCCCTGATGGCTTTCAGGACAATGTCCTTGCATTGTTTTTCCCCTGTCTGTCCAGCTTTCTTCAATACATGTGCTGGTTCCACCTTCTTGCCTAGTCTCTATAGTTTGGAGTGACCCTGTTCATTGCCCTTAGATATTTTCGTGTTCTATTCAAATGTGCTTCCTAAGTGATCTCAACAACTCTCATGGCTTAGCTACCCATTCTATATGTGGGTAAGCTTGAAAATTATAGCTGAGGCCTAGACTTCTTCCTTGAACTTCCAAAACTATCAACTCAATAATTCATTTGAATGTTTAACAGGAATCTGAAAATTAACATGCTCCAAACTTAATTTCTACTACAGCTGACCCCTAAACAATATGGGATTATGAGTGCCATCTCTTCTCTGTAGTCAAACATCTGTGTATAATTTTTGACTCCCCCCAAAACTTAACTGGAAATAGCCTATTTTTGACCAGAAGCCTTACTGATAATGTAAAGTTATTAAATACACATTCTGTATCCTATATGTATTTATGCACTCTATTCTTACAATAAAGTAAGCTAGAGAAAAAATGTTATAAAGAAAATCATAAGGAAAGGAACCCATATTATAATATTTATTGAAAAATATATGTGCATAAGTGGACTTGTGGAGTTCAAACCCGTTTTGTTCAAGGGTCAGTTGTATTTCTCCTTCCCTTCCTAAAACCTCTTCCACCTATAATTTTCCATCCACTTAAGCCCAAGATCTCTGATTGATCTTGTACATCTTTCTTTAATCCCTTTTCCAGCCCATGGTGATATCTTGTTATTTCTATTTTAGAATATGTCCAGATTATATTTATTGCCTTTGCCACTGTCCAAGGACAAGCAACCACTACCTCTTATCTGTGTTATGGCAAAATCCTCCTGACATGTCTGTGTGTTTATTCTCTTTATTCTTCCCTTTATTCAGTATAGTCTCACATCAGTATCATTGCCCACCACACCTCTGACCTCTTTCCTAATAGTTTTTCCCTTATCAAGTCCCCACACACTTCCTTACTTTTTCTTGTAGGTAACTTTGGCTTTTGCCCCATAATCTATGCACTAGCTATTGGCTCTGCCTATAAGCTTTCCCAACAGGTATTCATTTGGCCAGCTTCCACTTTCTCCAAGTCTTTCTTCAAAAAGCTTCTTCTCATGGAGTCCTTCCCATGTTACTCTTTTTTAAAATGCAATCACCCTATCCCTACTTGACATTGTCTGCTCCTTTTTTCTCTCTTATTTTATTTTCTTATAACTTACCTGCCATTAATCCAGACTGTAAATGCCATGTGGGCAGTTATTCTTGTTTGCATTTTTCCTAGGGCAGAGCTTGGAATATAGCAGGTGGCCACTAAATGTTTAACAGTGGTGAAGAAAGGTTAGATAAGAAAGTCTATTGATATATAGTATACTTTTGTGCTGGCTGTAACCCTTTGAGGTAGATGGAGCAGCTCTTATTTTCTTTGTTTTCCAAATGAAGGCAATTACATGTCTTGCCCAAAGTCACAAAACTAGTTAAGTGTCAGAGATTAAACCAAAACTCAACTCTCTTGACTCCTAACCTGGTTTTCGTCCCACTACAATAGGTGCTAAAAATACAGTGCAGTCTGTTCTTGGGAGCTACAGTGCAATGTCCCTCAAGAACCTGGAAATAAAGAAATAAGATTGCCTTCTGAGAGTTACACTATGAAGTCAACATATAATGAATCAGTTATCTTAAAGAAGTAGAATTGCTTTTAAACCAAAGGGACCCTTCCTGATTAAATGGCTTAACACTTCTAAAGAAAGAAAGTTTTAATAAGAGAAGGCAGACTTAGAGGCACTTCAAATAGATACTCAAATGCAAAGGTTAGTAAAATGCATCCAAGGAGAGGGACCACATTCAGTCAGTGAACTGTAACTCTGGGTCTGTCTGTCCATGGGTGAGTCAGGCTCTCTTAGCCTATGCCAATGAACATTGATTCATCTCACTAACTCATTTTTACTTCTGATTACATAATCCCCAAACAACCTTATGATTAATCATTGATTTTCCATGCTGTTCAGCCTTTCTACAAAAGAGTCCCTGGGAAAATAAGATCCCTGAAAACTTGTCCTAATGTTAACTATTTCTTATTGACCTTTTGATTATGATTTGGCTTCTGTGAAGTTTACTTTTGAGAGAAAGACATGCTGATCCTACTGATACACATATTCTGATTTATCTGAGAGTTATATTGTAAAAATTATTAAAATAAATCTGATTGTGATTTTCTGTGTCAGTAACCTTAACTTGATGAATTGAATGTGAATATCTCACTTTCATTGAGTATGGAGATGCTGTTAACCTTTCTGCTGTGAAATAAAATTGACCGGAAATTCTTTAGTCAGCCTCTACTTGAAATGGTGGGCAAGATGAGATTCTGGCAGAGGGTCCTAATTTAAAGGAGGAGGATGACTTTCTTTTCTTTCTTTTTTTTTTAATAGGGCTTTAGCAGGAAGTGGCAGCTGAAGTTCAGCTACTTCAGGGACTAGATGATGAAGGACCACTCTAGTGGGAGAAATTCCTCCTAGCAGCCATTGTTTTGGCAATTTGGATATATGTCAAAAGGGGTGTGGAAGGACAGTTTGTGGCTAATGTTGCCTACAAGATAGAGTGAGGAGGAAGAGCTTCAGGAAACAAGAGAGGCCCAATGGAAGGTTTTGCCTTTCTGTGTTTCTCACAAAAGAAAGTCAGATTTCTTAGTTGGTCAGGCTGACACATACTCACCAACTTTCTGATTTACCAAGCACCATTGGCCACAAGTTGTTTTTAATGATTACACTTACACATTTGTATTGTTTCAATAAGCTTGTACTTTGGTAGTTTCTCTATTTAAAGTAGTAAATAGCTAACAAAGCATTCAGGGAAAAGATTTTATTTCTATCAAGAAAGATTCCTTCCTCTTATTTATTTGTTTTACCTATTGTCTTTTTAACTTATTTTATTGTAGAAGGCAGATCTCATGGAAATTTATTGTGACAGCTTCACATGTCTATTATACAGTAACCAGATCTTGAATAAATAATTAACTTTAGAGAATAAAGAGCAACATAAACAAATCAAAACATAACAGCATCATGATTTAATAAGAACACTTGAATTTTAGTCTTAGAGCTAAAAATGTCTCTTTAAAGACAAGGCACCATTCAGTTATCACAAAAGTGAAAAATGAATAGTGGAACGTGAGGAGGGAAAAGTGACATGACTTTGATGGAGGGGGCATGAAATGAATTATGATAGCAGGTGAAGGGATTAATGATGTGGAGAAGGGAGGTTGTCTCCCGGCCCAGGAACTAGGACTAGAAGAATGGGGGGTGGGGTTTAACTGAGATAAATGTAGTTGAGAATATTAAGGCACTTCACAAGTCATCCTGGATATTTTTCTCAACAAGGTGGTAGAGTTATCTATGTTGAAATATGAGGAGGGAGAATACATTAGGCATCGGGAAGGTTGCATTTATCTGCAAGTAAAAAGGAGGATCACTCTAATAATAACGATTTTTCCTCATTCACCTAAAGTTGTTAGGAGTGAATCAGGAAGGACATGTTATGTCATCATTGTAGGTAAAGAGCACAACATAATCTGGGGTCTCCAGTAGCAAAAATTGCAGGTACCAGCATTTCACACTGCCTTTCTAGAACAGCTCATTTTAAATTCAGGCAGAACAAAACAGCTGCATAATGGAAGGCCTAAACTTTTTAAAGTACCAGTTTGAACCTATAGACACACATGACTACACACATCAAATTTCTTGACTCGGGAGTAATTACATGTGGGCTTCATGTAATTTTCGCACCATTCCATATTGTAGGAGTTATTCTCAAAAGGGCTATTTGACGTTGTAGGTCTATGCACAGTAATGTCGCCAAGCTGAGAAACATCAATGACAGGAAACAGTACTGTTTTTTTGCCGGAATCTAAAGCCAGTGACATCCCAACAGTAGAAATTGCAAGGCTGTAGTGTGCTTTTTCATTCATTTTATAAGTCAGGAAGGACATAGGACATTATTTTTTTTAACTGAAGGAAAGTATAATACTGATTAAATAATACAAAAATATTAAAATTCTTGCTTTGTTTTAATGGAAAAATCATTGGATTTTACCCTCATCTTAATTTTTGTGGGTTCACCATCAGTAGCATCAATGTGGTGACCAAGAAGTCATCAGTGAGAATGAAGTTGCTGTGTTGGTTTGATCTTCCATTAATGGACTATAAGCATTGGCTGTTGCAAGCTACTCTTTGTATGACAAGACGGCTGGCTACAATGAGAGGTCAGGAAATGAGGATGCAGTGTATGTGGATTTAAACAGCTCATTGCATGTGGTTTATCATAAAATCTTTTTAAATGAAATTATTTGTTTTTTCCAACAGATCTATTAATAGTTTGAGTCTTATATTACCTGCATTTGATTGAATCTTCTTAGTTACAGATTATCCACAGACTTCTTTTTAGAACCACTCCTTTAATTCTATGATGAAGGAAACAAATTCTTATTGGCTCAGGATTTTTCATTGGTCATTATTAATGTTTATTTAAAATAAAAGACTATCTTATAAAGCACTTTTTTGTAAACTCTGGGCTCAAGTGCATATTGTAGCTTTGCAGTTTCTCCTCTAAGAAATTCCTATGGCGATATGATACAGTTCTGAAATGTGGGGCACACACACACCTTTGGGGTTCTGTTAATGTCATGGCAGACCTGAACAGTGAGTACTGATTCTGAGAATGTGGCTTTATCACAAATCCTCATTTTGTTACTGTTGGTGTTTGCCTAGACATTGATAAAGGAAAGAGTGCAAAGGGACCTAGACATTGAGTTTAATAAACTGGGGAGCATAAGCCTGTTTGCTAACTCAGCCAGGAAGCTACAGTTTCACACTTCAAAGGATTACAGCATTACTCCATCAAGGGACTTAATACTCCTTCCTTCTTCCCTCTGGTATGGAGTAGGAGGATTGGGCAGGATGTTTAGCAGGGATGCGCTGGTTCATAGAAGCCTGTCAGTCTAACTAGGGGGAATGGATCCATCCAAAGCCTGAGAAAGTTTGGGAAGTTGATTAGTTCTTCTGAGAAAGACCTGGTCCATCCCAAACCCAAGCTCCTGGTTATAATTCCAGGGGAACAGATAGGTGTGCACTCCAGCTCTCTCTCTTTCTCGGACCCTTGCTCTCTCTTGTGACTCACACTCATACAGAGCACCCACCTCTTCTCTCCATGGCCTTCAGGAGGGAGACTGGATACCAAAACACAGCAATGAACTACAGCTATAAATACAAGCTAAGCTAGCCGGGTGCTGGTCTATACTGGACTTTAATATGGAGCATAAATTCTGGGCAATGACCTTCATCCTGGCCCTACTGAAGATAAAATTGGACTTTTCCCATGGTGATACAGATGAATATGGCACATTGGAAGTCCGAAGGCAACCCACCTGAATTGTACATCATCAGTAAACCGTACCACAGAGCCACATCCTCCCACTGGGTCTCAGGAAATTCTTTTCCATTAGATACCTCAAGAGCCTCACTTCCCCCAGTAACAACTGATGGGAAGAGAACTTATTTCAGGACACAGTCTAAGAACCAGGAAAAGTATATTATACTTCTATTCAAGTCCTTTCATTTTATTTGAAGTGGACAACGACAAAGAGGGCAAAGGGGGTCAAATATATGGTGACAGAAGGAGATGACCCTTTGGATGGTGACCAAACAATGGAGTATATAAATATTGTACTGTAAAGCTGAGCACCTGAAATGTATATAGTGTTATTTATTAACCAAGGCTACCACAATACATTTAATTAAAAAAAAAAGATTGGCAGTGCTGAAGCAAAAATGTTCAAATTCTTTAGTATGCTTCAACTGATCATTTTATATCTAGGGTAATTTGTCATGAAAACTTTAAAAAAATTTAATAACTGTTAACATTGCTGAGAACATGCATTGGAAAATATTGCTTTATATAATCTGAAATCTCCTCTTAGATTAAAATGTAAGCATAGAAAAATGTGTAGATGAATTACATTCATCACTGTCTGTTACAACCACCCATCTCTCCTGCAGCTTCATGCCTGGATTGTTTTTTACTGAATTGTATTTTGGAATTATACCCTTGGGCCACATTGAGGATCATTAGGAGAAACAGGCCTGAGAAATTCATTACTTTATTTACTGTAAGAATTTTTTTTTGAGGATGTTGTTCTCAGCATTGCCCAGTGGGCACCTCGGGAGAACTCCCAGGAGAAATATATCTTCAGGGTCAGTACCAAGAATAGTATTTTCTTTTTACCTGAACAAATAGTTGTTGGTCTCATAGACACAGAGAATTACAAAAATTACTGTTTTCCAGTTTATAATGGGGACTTGAAAATTTGGGGGCACAAGTACAGAATATCACTGCTTTTTTGTTCTGGTCTCACTACAGGGGTTTTTCCGATATTAATTATCCATCACCAAAATGCATTTGTTTACTTAGTTGTGTTTGATTTTGTAAACCATCTAAAATCTTCTTTGGAAAAAGGCAGAGTATAAAAAAGCAAACAATTTTTATAATGTAAGACCAAGATACCTCTGAGAAGCCAAAAGCCTGGTCTTAGAGAAGTAACTTGATTATAAATTAAAACAGTCATAGCTCCAGAGAGCCTCTTCTGGAAATATGTTCAATGAGGGTGTTATTTGAATCAGACTCCCTGGGGGGCAATTCATCAGCATGGGCCTTTTCTTTTCTTTTCTCTTTCTTTCTTTCTTTCTTTCTCTCTTTCTTTCTTTTTTTTCTCTCTCTCTCCTTCCTTCCTTCCTTCTTTCTTTTCTTTCTTTCTTAGAAGCTAGTAATTTTAACATGTATAATCACAAAGAAAGGCATTTCTGCCTAGAAAAGAGCAAGTGCAATGCACTTGTCCCCTGAAAAGGCAACAAACAAGCTTGGCATGGTTCCTAGAGAGTAAAAAGCCATGCTTCCTTGGGTCAGAAGGAGTTAAAGGAAAGGTGTGAGAGATAAACTGAGAAGTAGCTTGGCTTGACTTCAGACACCACCTTGTAAACTATGATGAGAAGTTACTTTTCATTCCCAGTACAATAAAGGGCCACCAGAGGGTTTCTTGTTTAGAGAAGTTTACTGCAATGTAATTGACATATGGTAAAATTCACTCTTTTTAATATATAGTTCTGAGTTTTTTTAAGTAAATAACTGTATTGTGAAATATCACACATACACACAAAAGCCACACTTCTAACCATCATACAAGCGAAGAAATAGAACATTGACCATAACCCAGAAACCTCTCTCGTGCCCCTTCTCAAACATTACTTTCACCTTTCTCCTCCAAGGTAACCACTATTCTGACTTCTAACTCCATAGATTATACATTAGCTTTTTTTTTTCACTTTCTATGAGTGAAGTCATACAATGTGCATGCTTTGCTGGTTGGCTTCTTTTGCTCAAATTTTTTTTGTGAAATTCATCTGTGCAGTTGCATGGAGCTCTGGTTTTGATAGTTTTCATTTCTGCATTGTGTTTCTTTTCTGATGGACACTGAGTTGTTTCAGGAAGGAGTACCAGAAATAATGTGATGTGTAATTTCTATGAATTTTGATAAACACAAGGAATCATGCAGTCATCTTCACCATCCAAAGAAAATTTCTGTCACTCCAGAAAGGCTCACTATGTCCCTTTGGAGTCAGCCCCTTCTCTCACCCCCAGCTCCTGGAAACCATGCTGTGCTCTCTGAATCTATAATTGTGTCTTTTTCAGAATATTTTATAAATAAGATCATACCACTTTGGAGTCTGATACCACTTCTTTCACCTGCTGTTCATTCATACAGTTGCATATATTGAGGGCTTTGAGCATGCAGGTGACACAGACTGCTTTATATTTTATGGAAATAACTCAAATGCTGTGAGGAGAATCATGGTGTCATGGTTGCTAAGATGTGACTGTAGCAGTTGAGGCAAAAGGGATGACGGCTTCCCGGGGTGGCAGCACTGGCGGCCTTGACAAAGGGCTGCTTTGAAAATATTTTGAATGCGGAACTGTCAAGAGGTCTGCTGATCTGTATTTGAACAGGGAGGAGATTTATCCAGATGGAAAAATAATTTTAGATAAACTAACATTTTAAATACAAAAACCAAAAATATGTCCTAAAAGTTCTTAGGAGACATTTAATATGATCTTAGGGTAAAGAATAACTTCTTAAGCAAAACAAAAAATAACAAAACTCAGAGAAAATTTGCAATATGGAAAATTAAATTTTGTGAAGTGGAAAGACACAAAGTTGTAATACTAGTGAGTGTCAGGGAGAAACTTTAATAGCGCGTGTAACCAAGTATTAATATATATGATATATATAATGAGCAGCTATCAATCTCTGAGACAACCTGAAAGAAAAATGGGCAAAGCAGAAATAAAAAATTACTGAAGAAATACAGTGTCCAATATACATATAAAAAGATGTTTCTTTTCATTACTTTTTGATTCAGCAATTCCACACCTGGGACTCCATTATATAGTAATACTTATGTATGTGGGGATAGATTGTTTTGCATCAATAGGGAAATAAATATGCAAATTTTGCTTCATTGGCACAATAAAATATTATGCAGCCATTAAAAAGAATGAGCTACGGCAGTATGATGTCATGGAAAGTTCTATTTTAAATGAAGAACTTGCAAAATAGTTTTCTCAGCATGATTCCATTGATAACTGACTAACAAAACTTTTGTAATTGTGTGTGAGACAAATATAGATAGATAGAAGTAGGGAGGGAAGGAGGGAATGAGAAGAGGGAGGAAGGGGAGAGAGAGAAAGAGGGAGAGAGAATAGAAAGAAAAACAACTAGATACACACCAAACTCTTAACAGCAGTTTGTTTCCACAGAAGATTTGGGATTAAGTATGATTATAAAGAAAATCTACTTTTTTCTGTATATGTAAAGCTTGACTATTTTCAAGATTTAAAATACTGCTCTTGCGAACACTGTTGTAATTATTATTCTTATTCATTTACTCTTGCAAATATGCATCAAGAATTTCTTGCTGATATTTATCTAAAGGTGAAATTGTTGAGTTTTAGATATATAATATACCTTTTCTCATTTATTGGATATTAACAATGAAGAAATGCATAAACAGTTGGAGTAATCATATAGCGCAATGCTTTATAGCTGTTAACATAAAAGCATGTATCAGTGTAGGAAAGCATCACAAAAACCTGTTGAGGGAGAAAAGTGAAGAACTCTCCAATATACAGTTTGCAAACATTTTTAAGAAAACACAAGTAATTTTATATATTGGTTGAGGGAAATACATATTAATAAGTTGTTAAAATATGCAGGGTATCATACCATATGAACTCAGGAAGGTGGTTAATTCTGGAGAAGATGATAATTGAGTCTGTCTCTGTAATATTTGATTCCTTGAAACATATAAACCATATATGACATGATGTTTAATGTTTGCAAACTCTGGATGAATGCAATGTGGTGAACTGTTGTATTTTTTTCCTATTTTCTGAACATTTAAAATTTGTCATTATTAACAAGAAAGGTATTTTTCATTTGCTATTTTTAACTGAGATAAAATTCACATATAACATGATATTAGTTTCAAGTATGCAATATTGTGATTTGCTATTTGTGTAATTATGACCACACTAAATCTAAACATCTATTACCATACATACTGTCAAAATTTGTTTTTTGTAATGAGAACTTTTAAGATCTACTCACTTAACAACTTTCAAATAGAAAATACAATATTATTAACTATAGTCACCATACTGTACATTATATTCTCAGGACCTATATATTTTATAACTGGAAGTGTGTACCTTTTTGAGCACAAGTACCCATTTTGCTCACTCCCCACCCCCCACCTGTGACAACTACCAATCTACACTCTGTATCTAGGAGCTGGGTTTTTTTGTTTGGTTGTTTACTTTTTGTTTTTGTTTCATGTGGCTTTTTTTAGATTTTAGATATAAGCGAGATCATACAGTATTTGCCTTTCTCTCTGTGACTCACTTCACTTCGCATAATGCCCTCAAGATTTTTCCAATGTTGTTGCAAATGACAGGATATCCTCCTCTTGTGAATGAATATATATATCTGTAGATCACATTTTCTTTATATTTTGCTTAGATGAGGACTAAAGAAGAAATTAGGAGGTACATATTGGCAAATATTAGAAATATGTTGAACTTTGGGGGTGGGGAGAGACATGTTTAGTGTGGAACAAGGTAATGTGGTTACCAGACGTGGATGGGTCTGGAAACAGGTTCTTGAGGTGTCATGGGGAAAGCATTTTAGGAACAATCATGAAGGAGGATTTGATTGATAGCCACAAGACTTAGTATGAAAAAGAATAGACTGAGAGAAGAAGGGGCACACAAAGCACAGGTGCCGTTGAAAAGGCTGCTTTAGATGCTCCACTGGGCCCTTCCCCAGCGGGGCCAGCAGCAGAAGCTGGTCAAGTAGTCAGTCTGCCTCCAGATTCACCATGCTCGATGTCTCACCCATGACCAGGTGGTTCAGCTCCATCTCCCTGCAGAAGTCTAGCTTTTCAGCCACAGGCCCACACCCACACCTACCAGGCCCAGAACAGTCAGGGCCCAGAGCTGCAGGGTCACCACCACCCAAACCACCCCCCCCCCCGCCCACCTGCACCGAGGCTACAGTAGACCATCTTAGTGTCTGCTCCCAGCAGGCATCAATTCTTAGCTGTGTGATCTTGGGCAAGTTACTTAACTTCTCTGTGCCTCATTCCCCCATCTGTATGTCCACTGCTGTGAGGCTGCACAGCTGCCACCTCAGATATGGGCCTTTTTTTGTAGACTGCCACATTTCCTTGGGCTTAGGAAAAAGAGCAGGCTTTCTTTCAAAGTACCCAGACTCTTTCCTGGCTTCTCCTGATCTTATTAGTGCCTTCCTTCTACTATCCAACCCCTCTCAGATCTTCCAGGGCTGTGCCCTGGCCTATCCGGTCTTTTTACCAGAATTTCCCAGGGTAGTCTCCTCCCCTTTATGGTTGCCATTCTGGCTTCTACTGTGCATGCCTCACAGTTCTGTTTTGTCTTTTGTTTTTGGCATGCACTTAGTAAAAGAACTTCATTTTGCTCCATTCTCCTGTGCCTTAATTGGTTAGATCCCACAAGGTGACTGTAAAGCTGCCTCTTCCTATTTAATTGGGCTGGTTTCATTAGCTCCCTTTCTTTCGTTAATAACTAAAAAGGGCCTGCTGTAACAATACCACTGTGATTCCTCTTGAATTATCAGTAGAAACCATAACTCACACTTCCTAAGTTACTGTATACTAAACACTTTGCAAATGTTTTGTGTATTTTATCACTTACATACACATAGCCCTATGAATCACAGATGTGGGAACATTCCTAGATGGGTTTAGAACCTGATTCATGATCACCCAGTAGTCGAGTGATGGAACTGAGATTTTAACCCGTGTGCTCTGATTCCTTCCAAGGCCCAACTCTTAAACTCCACATTTGTCCCCTGAGAAGTTTTTCTGTCAGCTGAGGAAATGAGGGAGGAGGCTGGTGCCTGCCCCATAGCAGATGAGTTATTATGAGATGAGGTAGGAAAATGGAAAGCGAGATGTAAGGAAAAACAGAGGAGGTCTAAACTAAAAACTACCTTTCCTTCTGAAAAGAAAATCACCAGAGAATTAAACCTTTGAAAGGTTTAAAGGCTTAGTAAGGACGGGTACAAAATACTTGAATTTCCTCTTTTGAACTGCTAGTTCAAGCATAAGAAAGAAACTGTTTTCTCAAAATGATCCAATTTCAGATTTCATCCACACTGGAAACGTTGAAGGGAGAACAGGAGTATGAGTTTTCAAGGACGGTCATAACAAAATGCAACAAACTGGTTGGCTTAAAACAGAGGTTTATTTCTGGCAAATAATTCTAGAGCCTGAAGTCTGAAATCAAGCTTTTAGCGGGTCAGTGCACCCTCTGAGACTCTGGGTAGAGTCACTCCTTACCTCTTTCTAGTTTCTGGTGGTGGCGTTCAGTTCTGATGTTCCTTGGTTTACAGCTGTGTGCCTCCAGACCCTGCTTCCATCTTCACATGGCAATCTTTCCTTGTACCTTCTTCTTACACTGACACTGACTGCATTGTATTAAGAACCCAGTCCACTCCAGTACGACCTCATCTTAACTAACTACCTCTGCTACAAACCTATTGCCACATGAGGTCACATTCTGAAGTACTAGGAGTTAGGTCACAATTCAACCCATAGCAACAGGAAAACAATATAAAACAGTATTTATAAGTCTCGGGTTTCATTTTGGTTTTCACAGATATCAGCATTAGGAAAATTAAAATAATGTTAAAAATATAAATAACTAGGTGTATGTATCTACATGTATCTATATATGCTATGCTTTATTTCTGAATTGAACACACAATTTAAAGCATTAGCATTTATTATTATGTACTGAGATTTTATATCTAGGTAATGATCTCTGTAGAAAAAGATATTTTTAAAATATCACCCCATGAAAAAACAGTGACATTAAACTCTATTACTGTCCTTCACATTCCTTATTCAAAATAGTTTATAGTATTCAAGTCAAACAAGTTATTGCATAAATGACCTTTTTTTGTGAGGTAAAGTCTTACAATAAGCCTGCAAGACATGCAAAATCAGTGTATGAAAAATTGTTGCTGAGTATGTTTTATGTTTCTTCTTATTTAGTTGTTTCATTTTGTTTTGTTTTCTTCTCTGGCTGAAAGACTTATGGAAACAAAATTGTTTTTCACATATGAAATGATTAGTGGTCTTTCTCACTCTGACTTTCTGCCCAGTCTTATATGGGAATGCAGTGCACAAGCATCTAAATAAGAATCAAATGTTCTTGAGAAAAGAAGCAAAGGAAACAAGAAAACAACTGGCTTTTACTCTCTTCCCAGGGCCACATTCATTGACCTGCAAAGCTGAAGTACCTGGGACCATCTGCCCAGGCAGGCAGGCAGGGATGTGGGCAGGCATGGAAAACGCACTTTTGTGTCAGCTCAGAGGTCTGGGAACTATTACATACTTTGGTTGGAGTGTGACCAAGTGAAATTCAAAAGAGAAAGATTATTTCAGAATCTTACAGCATAACAATAAAATGTAGAAAACAGATGAATGTGTGTGTCTATTCTTTCAAGCAGAAAGCATCAGTTTTAGAAAAAAAAAATTTACCTGTGCTGAGTGAGAGACCTCAAGTGTGCCTTTCCAGAGGACTCTGCAACTATCCCTGCCCAGTGAGCCTTTGGAAATCAAGCATTGCTAACGAACACCATTACCCATGAGAGCATGTGTGTGTGATGGGCTGGGTGGCCCACCAGACAGAGAGTGTAGAGAGACAAATAGAGACTACTCAGAAAAAGAAAATGTTTTATACACAGCTTTCTTCATTCAGTGCTCAGAAACTGGAGACTATATAGGGGCTAAGTATAGAAATTTCTGTATTCCTAATAGCATTGCTGGGGGTGGAGTCCCCCAGCTTCCATCTGAGGACTTAAAGTGATACTCACTAACATCCAAAGGCCATACCAACTCTTCCTTAGCCACTGAATGCAGGGAGTGGGGTGTTGGTGTAGGGGGTGTAGCTTAGGTATTCTAGTTGCAAATGTACTAATTTGCAAGATTTAGAAAGTAATTAAACCCCACCTAAATTTAGAAGCCCTAGAAGTACTTATTTTACCCTTAAATAGCCATGAATTTAACATTGGTAGAAAATTTGTGGATAACAAAAATGTATTGACCATACCTTTTGAATTTTTTAGATGGAGGGTAGAGAGGGAGGGTGGTGAGTAGGTGAAATTATATCTGTCTAGGTGATTAAAATCAATGAACTTTGCCAGAAAATGTTATTTTTAAAGGCTAAACATGGTGCCTTGGGACTGTACAGACAGTGCCAAATGTCTGTATCTTACCAGTAAGTTCCTTTGTGATGCTTTAATGCAGGGGTGTCCAACCTGTGGACGGTGGGCTGCATGTGGTCCAGGATGGCTATTGACGCTGCCCAACACAAAATCGTAAATTCACTTAAAACATTATGAGATTTTTTTTGTTTTTGTTAGTGTTTTTGTATTTAATGTGTGACCCAAGACAACTCTTCTTCTTCCATTGTGACCCAAAGATGCCAAAATGTTGGCCACTTCTGCTGTAGTTAGCCAGCCTCATGTAAACATTGAGAATGCTGAGTCTTTTTTTCTTTTTTAAATTACAGACAGGAAACTGTGACCTGTGGTCTGCTATTAGCATTCATTTTAAGCTAAACCTATATTCTGAGAAGCAAAGTGAATTTATTTACAATCACAAAGCTTCAGGGCCCTCCCCACTAACTCGTTGCCTTACCTGTGTTTCATCCTCACCTTCTCTCAACTTAATCCTTTGCACTTCTATTTTGCCACCTTTTATATTTTCAGACAGATACAAATTATTCATTGTAAGTACTCAGAGCTACTAGCTAAAATATTTTTATCTGCATGTTGGTTGGCTTGTATTTTTTTCCTGATTAGATTCTGTTATTAGTGGTTTGTTTCTAATTCTGGTGGGTTTTTCCGCTTTTTTTCTTTCTTTTTTTCTTTTTTGTACATTTTTTTGTTATTCTATTACAGCTGTCCCAGTTGTTCCCCCTCTGCCCTCCTCTGCCCATCCCACTCCACCTCCCGCTATTCCCACACTCTTGTCCATGTCCATGGGCCATTCATACATGTTCTTTGACTAGTCCTTTCCCCTTCTTTCAAAGAACCAGATGCATTGAGGCCAGCGAATAATTATAGAAATTTTCTCTGGTATGTTTGGTTTCAGTTTTGTTTTGTTTTTTCTTCCTGGGGAGCTGATGTGAAGCCAGTCTGCAAAGCAGCAGCTAGATGTGAGTAAGCAGATCATAGCCCAGCCCTGTGCAGATAAGCAGGTCTTCACAGAAAGCAAGTGGCAGAACCTGCTGAATACTGGCTGGAAGAGCAGTAAAAATCATATAAATAATTAGTGTCATATAGAGTTGGAAATGACACTAAAGCCCATTAAAACCAAACTCATACATTTACACATTTATATCTGAGACAATTAAGGCCCAGAGACATCAAGCAACTTGCCCAAAGTCACCCAGCTAATTCATGGCAGAGTCGATCACATTGCTTTGCACTGTAGAGAGAGAAAGGGAGGGAAAAATTACAAGAATGGTTTGATTTAATTTATTTGCTGTTTTTCCATGAAGCCCTGAAGAAAATAAAAATAAAATTGTGATTTCTTTCCACTTGGGTCATTGACTAATGACCTAAATTTTAGTTGAAAATTTAAGCCAAAACTGATAAATACGCATTTGCTAGTTCACAGTTATTTTAAAAGATTAATCTTAAGTCTGTTTAATCAAACCTATTTAATTTTGAGTGAAGAGGCAATAAAGGAAATAAATTGTTTTAGCACTCACCATTTTTATAATTATCATTAATATCATATAAGACATTTAAAACTATGAGTTAAGCTATTTTCTACACCTGCAGTTGGCCCATCAGCTGGACTTTGAGAAGCAGACAGGTGAGCTTATGTATCTTGGTGTACACACGTGCTCAGCCCCCCTCTCTTCGTGTCCTGAGGGCATAACCAGCACACGCTTCCCCACACCCCACTTGGAACTCCGCTGTCCGGAGATGAACAACTTTCTCTGGAACATGTGCAGGATGAAAAGGGTTACATGAGGAAGGGAGTCACTGAGTCTAGAAAGCTGCTGGCTCAGAGAGGGAACCTGAAACACTTTTGACTACTGGACACTCTAAAACAAAGAGGGAGAGGGGAGGTTTATCTCAGAGGAGTCAGAAGCTAGAATCGGAGAGCGCCTAGAGGATTGACAAGCAGAAGTGGTGATAGAGGGGTAACAGCCACCCATCCCCACCTCTGAACAGTACTAACTCCATCAGCTCTTTGGGAATGCAAGCCTGCAGCATTAGCCCTTCAGGAAAGCAGGCTGAGTCACAAGTGTTACAGTGAGTTTCAATATTTAACAATTATGGTCATAATAATACCGGATAACTCTTTATAAAACTCCATTCCTTCCTGCCTAGTCTTTGAAACATTGATCTTTCGTTGTCTCATCTCAGCACATGAACAGCCTCTCCCCTTGCTCCTCTGGGCTTGGGATAGAAGCCCCTTCCCCTCATCTCCATGATGTCTGGCTCACACTGCATCCCACCTGCTGTGTCTTGTGGAGTGTTCTGTACAGGCTTGTCTCACCCACAAACACTGGATGGAGCTTCTCATGGGCAGTGACCTAATTCATTTCTCTCACATATTAATGCATGGTAGTGTTTGTGGAATGTGTTAAATGGCATTCATTCAGTTAAATGAGCATTTACAAATTTTCAACTAATTCCATTTAAGTTCTTATTCTATGCTCTGCACCCTGTTACATGATGGCAAAATAAACAAAAGTAAATTAGATCAGGCATTGCTCCCCACTGTGGGGGTTGCATTGTGGTGGGGCAAGCCAAGTGGTGGGCATAGTTCTTTTACCCAGTAATTCTGGTGTTTTTCTTATTTTTAAAATGATGACCTTTTCAATTCAATAGACAAGCATTATTTAAAATGCTATATCCCTTCATTTCTAGCCAGCACATTCTTTGATAATTTTATAATCTGTTTATGCTAATGCCTAGTTTGACCTTCAATAACCAAATTAAGCTTACTTTTCATTAAAGACCTCTTTAAAGTATGGTAGCCAGATTAAATGCAGGATGCCCAATTAAATTTGAATTTCAGATAAATAATAGTTTTTTTCTTACTATCCAGACAAATTTTTTTTCATAGAGCATGCCTATATTAAAAAACATATTTGTTGTTCATCTTGAATTCAATTTCACAGGTCATTTTGTTTTATTTATTTGTTTGTTTATTTTCTTCTGGCAACACTAAAGGAAAGACGTATTGGAAGGGCTATTAGTTTTAAAATGTTACACAACAAATGATCTTTAAAAATGTGTGTAACTGACCCAATTATCCCATAATGGTTGGGGATAGGGGTAAACATAAAAATTTAAGATCTTGTTAATATTCATTCATCAATTAATTTTAGGAATGTTTACTGAGTAGCTAAAATGTCAGGCCCTTAAGGATGAACAAAACAAACATATTTCTTGCCTTCATGGAATTTATTAACATAATGAAGAACAACAGTCAAATAATCTAACAAATATAAATTAAACTGTAATAAGTGCAATAAAGGAGAAGGATACCCTTCATTCATAGGACAGTGGCCCAACTAATGTGTTGCAGAGGGAGGGCCATGTCAGATTTCTTAAAGGAGTGAATTTTGAGCTAAAACCAAAACCTAAATGGTACTAATTTGTCCAAAGAGCAGGTAAGGAAAGGAAGTGGACTTCCACGTAGATGGAGCATCAGGCACAATAATTGAAAGCTGGCGTCTGGGGTTGAGACCCAGTGAGCAGCTAAAGCAGCACTAACAAGGCTGCAGGGGAAGTCTGTAACCAGGTAGAGTGAGACCCAAAGTTTGATCTTTATTGTAAACAACTGTGGGAAGACTTTTCCAGGCTCCAAGTGAGGAATGCGATTTACATTTGAAAGATGAATCCAGCTGATTGAAGGAGAGAGGACTAGAGTGCACTAGGTTTGTAAACCCTTTCCTAGGTGGCTAGGAATTTCGCCCCTGACAAGCGATGACGATAGTCTATAACAGAGGCTGGTGAATGTTTCTGGAAAGGGCTGTGCAGTAAATATTTTAGGATTTACAGGCCCTACAGTTTCTGCTGCATCTACTCAGCACGTGATTTGTAGTGCAAAAGCAGTCCTAGACGACACGTAAGTGAAGGAGCATGACTGTGTTCCAGTAAACTCGATTTGTTGATACCAGCTTTTTAATTTCATATTAGTAGTCTTTTGATATTTTTAAATCATATAAAAATTGGGAAAACCACCAATAGCTTGCAGGCAATACAAAAACAAACAGCACTAATCCATGTTTTAGTTGCTGGAGGTGTCTTTAGGGATAGTTGGAAGGTTTTGAGGGCTATTCTGCAGGGAAATTTTTTTTAATGGTAACTGCTTAAATATGGAGGTTGAGAAAGACATAGGCATCCAATGGTCTTGAGTTCTGATCTGTTTAGGTAGGCAGATGAACGGTAGTGCCATTCCCTGAAATAGGCAAAAATGTTTGAAGGGAGGTATCATAAATCAGGAGACTACAGGTTTGGGGATTTTCATGGTTCTTCAATGTCACTGAAAGATATGAAAATGCATGGGAAAACATTTTACTAGAAGTAAAAATTGATAATTGCTAGGTTATACTAGGCCATAGAAGCCTGCAGGGACTGTCTTCTTTCCTACAAGACTTAATAATATTTAGTACTTAAATTCTGAAGTCTTTCCAGTAGCTCTCCATTCTGAGTAGGTCCTGTATTTTCCTCACCATATTCATCATATGCTCTATGATGCTTAATATTATCTCGTTCCATGCTTTCCCTGAAATTTGCCTGGTCTCACAAATGAGTTACATGTTATGTTAGCCAAGGGACACCAGAGCAGAAGTCTGGTCAGTTTCGGAAAAGCTGGCAACAGTCATCACATATAGGTAGAAGTGACACTTCCATTTCCCTTGGTATGGGCAGTACCAGTACATTATCATTTTCTATGTGTGCCTTGACTTGTTAAGGTTTGTTTGGAAAGCACTGATAAACTATAAAGGATAGAGTCATTAACCATCACAGCAGAGGCTCTGTGGATAAGGGAGTATCTCTGTGGATAAGAGAATCATTTTGAGTCAGAATACTAGTTCTGCCATATACCACCTCATATCACCTTGGACAAACAGTTTTGCTAAGCTTCAATGTAATGATTTGCAAAAAAGAGCAAAGGGATGTTGAAAAATAATAATTTATTTATATGTTTATTAAAATTATTTAATGATAATGTGTTTAAATCTTAGCATAATTTTAGCAGGAAAACTTTTTCTCTACTAATTAGGTCCAAAATGTTGGGGGACTGCAGATTAACTGAATGATGATTATCAGGGGAAATTTTTAAATCACATGCATGTGGGAATACTCAGGATAGTGAGTAACTTACAGAGGTAAGGGTTTTACACCACCATACTCAGGGGTAATGGTTTATATACCAGCTTAACAAAAATGATCTGGGGCTTTAGTATGGAAACTTTTATTGGATAGTTTCATCTTGAAGTCAATGGACAGTCTTCTTACTGGCTCAAAACATCCCCTAAGGAGGTGAATTTATACTGCCCAGTGCTAAGGGTCAGTCTTCTGTCAAGCAGGAGACTCCCTTTGGTGGGGGGTGGGGAGGGATTAATGGCAGCTGTATTTTCAGAAGGCTTTGCTTAAGTTTGGATAAGGTTTCTTTCTGCAGCTGTGGCATGTTCAGATGTTTCCAGTTTAAAATAATCTTTGTGCTATTCCAATGGGTTGTTGGTCCCTTCAGTTGTTATAATAAACCCTTTTCTAAGTGGTTGTTCCATTCCTACAACTACACTGGAAAGGATTGTCCTGTCTTCTTAAAATGATTCATTGCTTTGTGTAAGATTCACTTTGTGTAACACTTACAAGTTTTCAACCGACAAACCAGGTGTAGAAAGGTATTCCAGATTTCCCTGTTACATGAAAATCATTCACATGAGCACCAACACAGTGTATAGTGAATTGTGAATCCACTTGTACATTTTCATGCTAATACGAGGATGTCTTCATGATATAGCTCGGAGTCTTTCAGATGCCTTCAGTGAGTTATTTCAGTGAGTCAACCCAAGAACACTAAGATGTGGGTAGGAGCTGTGGACCAAATATTAGGCAATGTATTTCATCGGGGAGGATGGAAAAGTATTGATTAACGAAAATTTAAGTATCTGAAATCCAAAGGAGTTACAAGAAATGGATACTTTTGAGTGTGTAAAAATTATTACTTTTTCTCCACTTCTTTTTAAAGAGCAGTTCAGTATGAGACAGTCTGATGATACAGCAGTCCAAATGATTACCTTCTGCCACTGTTGTGATAATCAATGTGAGAGCACAACCAAAGTGATGTGTTTCTGTTAAGTTTGTTAAAAAGAAGAACATAACAAAATTCCTCATCCACTCAGGGACCTTAGGAAATAATTTGAAGAAATTGGTAAGTCTTCTAGAAAATAGAATTCATCTGGTGTGGGAATTTCAGCTCAGGGTCCTTCTTCACATTGAAACCCTGGAACTTTTCTGATTATAATCTTGTTACCAGCCATTTATTCTGTGCGCGCATCACACTTCAGAATGCAAAGCATACTGGTGTGCTCTATGATCATGTTTCTGGGTGGATACGTACCTTGAAAACGACAAGCAAGAAATTTGCACACAATACTTGCTGAAACGGTGATTAACCAAAGTGAAAGGTTAATCGTCCACAAGTGAACATTTTCTAATATGACTGGCGTCTTTGTTTATATCTGTAACCTTGGAGTGCAGCTTTCCTCCTCCTGCCCTCTTCCCTCACCTCCCATTCAATAAGTGATGGTTGGTTTCTAATACACATTCTGAGAATCATCTTCCACTTTGGAAATAATAATAACTCTTCATAGTTTCCTTAGATGAGTAATAAAAAGAAGGCATTCAGCATGAAAAATTAAAGGTGTAGTGAGACTGCCAAGAGACATTTTCTTCATTTTACTATGGAATTATCAGGAGGAGATGGAGTCTCAACCTTTAAGAATAGCAATAGTAATTTTCTGTGGTTCCGTGGGACACACTATGCTTAGCAATGAAACTGTGCAATAAACTCTGTGGTTGAAATATTACCTCTAGCTTGCAGAACTTTATTCTGTTTATCCTCTCAAAGGGATTCTGCTCTCATGTTAACTCTTAAAATGCTAGGATTTACCAATGCCTGATACTCCAGTGCATCACTTGTGGTTCTTAATGTGAATGCTTGACTAGTGAGCTTCAGAATTTTATAACAGTCTTTCATGGACATCAAAAATGATTTTCATAATATAGTTTTATAGAAACTTAATTATTTCTTTCAATTAAGAATATTAACACATAAACAAAGTTACGAGAAACAAAAATTGTACATTTTAGGAAAAGCTTGGTGTTTTTAGTGCCATCTACCCTGTCTGATATTTCTCTTCTTATAAATATTTTCTTAAAGCATTCATGATACATGTATCAAGTATAATGTATCATGTATCAAGACTCAATAGATTCTGGTTATAAGCCTTTAAAGGGCACAGCTAATAATACTCAAGTGCCTTGATTCTTTATGTTTTGCTTTTACTCATACTAAATTTTCACCATTCTTTTTCTTTTTTTTTTAATTGTAACACTTTTGGGGTCAAATGAATTTTATTCTTTATTACTTAAAAAAAGAAAACCAAAATTTACCATTTAAGAGCATATGTAGAATTTATTATCATTTACATATATTTGTATGTGCATGTACAATATCAAAACTTAATATGTGCCCATCCATACATTTGGAAACTTTGTATAATGACAGGCTCTGCGAATCTGAGTTTGTCCCTGACATGAGACTGAAACAGAAAGGTGAAAAGCAAAAACATGATCTTTGAATCTACTTTTCAGTGGCCAGTAGCTACATGGAATTCCAGGGATCGCTCGCCCGTTAGCTGATATTTCTCTGGATATACTAGACTTGCTCTTATACTTTGCTGAATATATTAATTTTCATTAAAAATATTACATGGAAATGCTGGATAATATGCCCACTTGAGGTGCAAACACATTTTTGAATATGCCTGTGCATACTGTCATATGTATGTGTGCATGTTCATGCTTTATTTATACCTCGTGCCCTGTATCTTTTGTGATAATCTTAATATATTTATTTACCTACTCATATTTAAAATATGAAGATCCTCCTTTCCTTCCTGAGCTGGTCATTTAATATCACAAAAGGTTTTCAGTGCTCACTAGTGATACTAATGTCAGGTCTTTATCGTGTAGTCAACAATAGCCATTTTTATGGATAGATACAATCTTTTGTCACAGAACACCCACAAAATCACTTTACATTCATTTATCAATTCAAAAATGATATATTTAGTACCTATAGAGTATTAAAATTTTATCTTACATGGGGGTTGTAGATTCTGACTACAAGTCCCTAAGACACTGGTGATATGGTTTAATATATAAAAGATACAGGTAGCATATTGTTCCTTCAGAAAAAGTTAGAGCAATGCTATCTAAGGGTCCTCCTAGCGTGTGACCACGGCAGGGCTGGGGCCAGTGAGGCACGTGCAGCACCTTGGATGCTGCTGTTTTAAGGAAGCGTTCACAATGTGAGTCATGTAAATACCAAAGTATTCTTGGACAGCTCTGAGAGGGAGTACTTTCTTAAAAGTGAGGTGCCTAGGGTACAAAATTTAATGAAAGACTCACTTCCACAGTTTTCGAAGGACCCTAGATTGAGTATTGCTTTAAATTTTGCACAGTAGATCCCTCGGTTGCCTTATTTGAGGTCCTGAACTGCAGCAGGTTTTCACCAAATGTGTTCCAAGGATGATGCTCCCCAATCTTGAGTTACTGAGCTGCCATCAGAGGTAGCATAAAAGTTCTGGAAAATTAATGAGAGCCTGTTGAAAACCAAGAGATAGTCCTGTAAAATGTTAAGTGATTCTAGTGGATATGTAAATATAGGCCATAACTGAGGAAGTTGCATATTTCCCTGAAAGTGTGGGCCCTTTTCTGGTGCCTTTCCAGGGATAACTAGGAACTATTTGTAGATGAAGAGAAGAGATTTTGTCAGTAGACACAGGGGGACAAAAACAGAGAACAGTCTTTCCAGAATAACGGACATGAGACAGTTTGCAAGGCCACAGAGAATCTGCATGCTCATCACTATGGGATCCCATGGAGCTATGCTCACCAATGGGAATTTGATGTGGTCACTGGCCAGCAGTAACCACGGGTGCTACAGATGCTCCAGATATGAGAGAAATACACACAGACTACTGAGTCCTGTGGAGGAATAGGAATGGAACAGCCACTCCCTGTGGGGGGAGTGCCCTGACCCACTGCCTGAGTAGGCTTTTTATTAGGTAGTATTGGGTAGGGGTACAGATACAGTTTGTTAATTATAGTCTGGCAGGGAAGATCAAACAAAAAGACCTAAAAGGGCTCGTGCTGAGTTGGGGTCTTATCACCTAAAAACTACAGGACCTAAAAGTCCAGTTTCGTTTCCTGCCTGTGTTTTCATATTCTAATTAAGAGCATCCTCCAGCAAAGTAAGCTTCACAAGATCTCGCATATTCTATGCTTCAAGCCAAATTATCCTGGGGAAGTCCGCTGACCCTGGTCTGGACTGCACCGCCCCTTGATGTTGCTGCAGGCCTGAGTCAGGGAGAGGAGACAAAGGTAGCCCAGAGATTTGGATTTCTCACAAGCAGGATAAGGACTCAGGCTTGTCAAGGCCGGGGGGCGGGGGGGGGGGGGGGGGGTTTGTCAATCACCTGCTCTTTTCCACAGCCCCCTGAGTCTCTCCCTGAGGGCCTTTCCACAAGATTTATGCCTGTTTTAGGTCCATCCTCCTCTGAGGATTGTTAGCGGTTGTTGACTAACTGACCAAGCAATGGGAGTCAGACATGGAGCAGGCAGTGCTGATGCCAGGGAGACAGGCTGTCTCCTTAATGTCTCCTGGTTCAGAGGTCTCTCACTTAGCCTTAGCCATGGGGGGCTGCAGCTCCTGAAACCTGGCAGGGTGGATCCCAACAGGAATTAAGGGGCTAATCTGAATTCCCAATTAAGTTTGTTAGCAATTTTGGTGTTGATTCCTTTTAAGAGGATATTAGGCTGATCAAGTTTCCATAGATAACCTCAAGCCCAGTGAAGTATGAAATTGTCTAGTTATCAAACAGTGTAGGTTTTTTTTATTCCAAGAATTTTATTATTGCAAGGAGTTGTTTACTGACCTATTTATGTAGATGAAAAGAAGGGCAACTGTGGTTAAAAAATTGGGGTATAGTGTCAGCTGACAGTACTATTGGAAAGGGTTATCCACATAGCCCTTAATAACTAATAATGGTGAAACCCTTAATAACTGACATTTGATGAACGAATTCAGGTATCTGAAGAATTGCCTAAAATGTTCTGTTGGATCTGTTTCTAATGCAACTATCGTAATGCAAATCAGATTGGAGGACCATACTATTTCTCAGAAAGCTGTAATGCTCTCAAATGTATTGTAACATGTCTGAAATAATGGTTGTGTTCCATACCAGAATGGTGATAGCTGAAAAAATAAAAACCGAAAGGAGAAGTAAATTTTGAAATTGTTTTTAGATATCCAGAAAATAGTAAGGGTTCCGGTAGATCTAGATGATTGCTTTGTTATCATTTGGTAGTTCTAGCTGTTGTATGAGGAGGGGGATCCTCATCCCGAGTTACTGAGAAAATCAAGTTCACATCTTTGGTATTTCTCACCTGCCAGCAGAGACTCTCCAGCAGTGTGAATGAACCTGGTCACCTCTCAGCACACTGATGACAGGAAGTGCTGTGTATGCAAAAATGAAGTTTCTGGATTTGACCTATCAACATATTGAAACCCTGTCTTAGTTGCCACCCTGTCTCTTATTTTGTTTCTTTTTCGGCAGCCTTTTTGTTGCCACCTTTCCTTACTGGCTCACTGAAGCTTGATTCCCTACAGGTTTGGTGGATGGGGCTGCACAGTGAGCTCATTGCAGCTGGGTTCCTATGGAAGCCTGTGGTTTTAGATCAGTGGTCAGCACACAGGAGCCATATACCAAGTCTAGCTCACTGCCATTTTTTGTGTGAAGAATGATTTTTAAATGGTTGAATGAAAATTAAAAAGAAGAATATTTTGGGCACATGCAAATCTGATGAAAGTCAAGTGTGAGTGTTCTTAAATAAAGTTTTTTATTGGATGGAACACAGACACACTCATTTATTTCTGACTTTTTTGCTACAACAGCAGAGTTGAGCAGAGACAAAATTGGTAACAGAAATTATATGGCCCACAAATCCTAAAATATTTGCTATGTAGACCTTTAGGGAGAAAGTCTGTGGATCTGGACCTTAGACAGTCCAGAGAAATGGGCTGGGGTCATGCGAAACAGTTGCAGCCACAGCGGGTTTCCACCAGCGCGGCCTTGACATTGTGTTTTGGCAGTGAGTCCTGACACAAGAGCAGATGTCATGAGAAAATGAAGGGTAAAGGAGGAGATAATTTTTGGTTTGGGGGTGGCGGTTTGTGTGTATTTTTAATGATTTATATCGATAGTGGTAAAATTAATCCAGAATTAAACTTTGAAATTGAAATTAACAGCTTTTAAAGACAGTTTGTTTCATGCTTTAAGCTTGCTGAGTTCACATACACAATGTCATATGAGGTTGATGTTAATATTGATAGCACTAAGCCATTCACAAAAATCAGTTCGAAACAGAACCACGTACTTTTCTAAATGATTATCTAACTGTTCCAGTGGAGGTGTCCCATTTACAACTACTTTTTTAAAGTATTATAGGATACAGTTTACATTCTAAATCCAAATCTATCCTTTCTAAGTTTCTCTTTCTGTCCCTGTCTCTGTCTCTGTTCCCTAATCTGGTACAAATATTAAAGCATAATGTTTAAGAATGTAAAGATTAAAATCAGATGTTCTTGGTTTTCAGTCCTGATGTGCCTCATACTAAATGTGTAAAATTGGGCAGATTACTTAACAACTGTACAGTATATCCCTTCTTATCCATGGTTTCCCATTCCATAGTTTCAGTTGCTGCAGGTCAGCCATGGTCTGAAAATATTAAGCTAAAAATTCCAGGAAAAAAAGCATCCATAAGTTTTAAATTGTGTGCCCTTCTGACTAGCATGATGAAATCTTTCACTCTCCGGTCTGCCCCTCTACGACATGAACAGCCTTTGTCCAGCGTTTCTGTGCTGTAGACGCCCCCTTCGGTAATCACTTTGCAGCCATCTTGGTTATCATATTGCAGCACATGTGTGCAAGCAACCCTCTTCACAAGGAGCTCAGTGATATGCTGTCTACTTCACAGTGCCTAATTCATTCACCTCACTTCATCTCACCATGTAGGCATTGCATCATCTCACATCACCAGGAGAAGACAAGTGAGTACAGTACAATAAGTATTTGGAGAGACAGAGACCACACTCAAATAACTTTTATTGTGGCATATGGTTACAATTGTTCTATTTCATTATTAGTCATTCTTGTAACCTTTTACTGTTCCTACTTTGTAAATTAAACTTTCTCATAGGTATTCATGTATAAAATAACATAGTTTATATAGGGTTTAGTACTATCTTTGGCTTCAGGCATCCACTGGGGGTCATGGATCATATTCCTATGTGGCTAAGGAGGGACTAATGTTTCTAATTTTAGTATTTACCTGCTAGCTTTTGGAAATATGCATGAGGTGATACAGTACTCAGTATATACATAGCATAGGCAAGCTGGTTCTTAGGATGTGAGTCTTCTTAAGAAACAGTCCAAGGTGAAAAGTATTCAAACGTGCTACTTTAATAAAGAACAAATGAAAGAAGGTAACATTATGTGGTTATAAAAACTTATTTTTTATACCACATAATATTCTGTTAATGTAGAAAGGGAATGATGATCTGGTAACTAATTTAGATAACAAACCTAACAACTGATTGGCCATTTGAGTCATAGTTTGCATCTCAGACCACACATGATTTACTATCAAACATTTCCATTTATTATTGAATGGCCAACAAAGTTAAACTAGTTTAATGCCAAACCACCAAATTGCTCAGGGTGTTACTTGTAATAACACAACATAACATTACCAACAACTACAGGTATTGATATTTTCTTGCCAGTTCCCATTTCAGGATCTGGGCTGGGTATATAACTAGACCCTTTTACTTTTTGTCAACTGTAAAATCTACCTTCACATCACTGGCTCTGTACTGTCCTTCTGTACATATCCACAGCTATAGAAAGATGTAGACAGAACAAACTATGTTTAAGGAGATAGGGAGAAAGAGTGGGAGAGAAATAGAGAGTGATGAAATAGGGACAGAGTAAAGAGGAGAAAGTGAAGAAAGCATGGATGCAGGGAGGGAAGAAGAAAGGAAAAGAACATTGTTAAAGTGTCAGATTCATGCATAGTCAATCCCTACATGTGGAGTAAGATATTAAACAGAAAAGAAAGATATAAGTCAATCTTAAAGTTACTAAATGAAGCCTTTTTCCAGCTCTGAGTTTAATGATCAGATCCTAAATACTGCATTTTAACTACCTTTCTGTGTCGTTTTATAGTTTGTAGGCAAGAACAAAATAAGTGAGAGAGCCCTATTCTAAAGCTGAAAAAAATTACTTGGACAACAGGTAGTGGTTTTATGGTGCATAAAACATGACCATTAATAACAAACTTATAATGCTAAATTGCTCAAAACTATAGAATAATGTATTCTTACAAATTTCGAAGGAATAGTATACTTACTATTCTTATACAAAATGTAAATTAAAGTTGAATTTTTATCAGCCTTGAATGCAATGCTCTCCAGTCGAGGGAATCAGTGGAGCCTTAGAGGAAAATTTTGCTGGTTGCTTGTAGTTGGGGTGAAAACTGTTATCACTGGATTTGCATTAAATGCAGTTCTTTCCTCTTAAGATAGGATGATTGGCAGGGATTAAGGCTTTATTACTAAAGTAGTTCTAAACCAAACTGCTCTTTTTCATGAATAGTATCTACTCCCTTGTTTACTAATGGTGTTTTTGACAGCTGAGAATTCATAAAGTGTGTGTGTCACTGTATTAACTATTAAAGTTCTCTGTTTAGATGAAGTAGAGCTGGCATATACTTTTCCTGCTGACCCAAACACTTATGTTAAAATCATGGGTGAGAAATGAATTTACTGTAATAAAGTCATAATTAAAGGAAGGCAAGCTTATATTTTTAAAAAGCATTTTATTCATTTATTTTTAGAGAGAGGAGAACAGAGGGAGAAAAAAAAAAGGGAGAGAAACACCGATGTATGAGAGAAACATTGCTTGGTCCCCTCTCACACACCCCCAACTGTGGACCTGGCCAGCAACCAGGCATGCACCCTGATCAGGAATTAAACCAGTGACCTTCCCCTTTGCGGGACAGTGCCCAACCCACCGAGCCACTTCACTCAGGGCAGCATGCTTATAACTGTAGATGTATTTTTTAAATTTGGAAAGGACCGGGCAATATTCATTGGAAAAACAATTTTCAAAGATTATCAAACCATATTTAATTAGAGCCTTTTCAGTGTTAGTCCATCTTAATGATTTATATATGTGTTAACAATGAATCAACTAGATAGAAATGATATTGCCTCTGGACTTCATTTTAACTTCTATTGAACTTAAATAGTTCTATGTTAATCTATATCTGTATATTATTATATCTTTCTATATAATTGACTTACTTTTACTTATATAAAAAAAGCCTTGGCCTTTCTTTTCTGTTTATTAATACTGTCTATTCATTGTAGTCATTTCCTAGAATATAATGAAATTGCACTCCTTAGAGTAATTGCATTAATAAAAAATTACAAATGAATAAGAGAGCATCATGTCAAGTGAATTACTTCTCTCCAGAGCAACTACCTCCTGGTGAAATGGGAAAGTGAAAAAAAAATGTATGTTTTGATTGTGTGTATCAGAGAAATTATGGCTTCCAGCAGCCCTGAATCCAGGGAGAAAATTCACAGTATGGGTTCATTGTAAAAAGGAGAAAGGGTCACCTCCCTTGTCTTGCTCTTGTCTGGGCCTGCACTTGGCATTCTCACTCTCTCTCAGGAATGGTTACATCAGGCTTAACACCAAAGATGAAAAACAGTTGGACTGAAAAACCCAAACAAAGAATCTGATTACCTTCGTCAATATTATGAGGCCAGTTGTGCATTCAACTGTTAGTTCCCTGGATGTTTGCAGTGAAAATATCATAAGATTAGAAGTTTGGGTTTGAATTAAGAGGGAATAAAGTTAGAATGACTAGAATTAATTCCATGAAGGAAAGGAACTGAGAGATTTTTCTCAGGAAATATTGTTTTTAAAAAGTAAATAGTTACTACAATATATGTGGTTGCAATGTCAGGGATTCATTTTTAATTAAGGGTCTGTTGACCTTTTTGGAGCATTAAATAATTGTGTTCAATGGAGAATATTGTCCTTTAAACCTCTCCGTAGACTCCTGCTCCATTTGGTATAAACCTCTGTGCTTCCTCAAAGTTTCTCTGAGTTGATTTTCTGAAAGTTTTCTGTGTGGCCTGATTCTCTGTTTAGTCTGACTATTGTTTTTTGTTGCTCTTATAGATTTTACTCTATTCATTTAAATAGATTTTCCTGCCAGTTTACTAATATTGTAGCTGAGATCTGCTGGCTGAATTAGTACTTAACTTTATTACTCTGTACTGTAGATGTTGCTTGTATCCTAACTATAGAATCTTTTACTAACCCCAAAATAATTCAACAACATTTCACTCAGTAGCATATTGTTATCTTATTTTAATCTTTGTATTTCATTATAAAGGAGTATTTCAAAATTTCTTTGAAATATCCTTTGCTTTCAGTATGGTTAAGTGTATGAATGGAACTAAATTGTTTTCTTAGAGGCTCTTGTTATTGAGCAAAAGATATATTTAATTTCTGTTTAGTTCCCAATGATAATAGAATGTCTTTCTTCTTTTCTCATTTTAGTTTTTCCTTTTTGTCCTATCAAGCAACTGTCATATAAATAATTAAGGGAAAATATTAAAAGGATATACTTCTTAAAAAATTCTAAAGTATTACAATTTTAGTGTAGAGTAGAACTTCACTTTTAGTTCCTTTCCAGATGTTGATGATGATGATAGGTTTCTCTCTTCACCCACGATGACTTCTTCACTTGTGATGAGTAGTAATTTTTGGTTTAACCCTTTAATCTAGACCTTTGTTTATGAAGCTGTATGGGTTCAAGCTATGCTAATTATAAAGTCATCAGGTATTAAATATGCAACACATAGGTTCTTAGCTATGTTCTTCTTTTCTTTAGGAACACACATCTATATGTGGGGTATTCCCATGCATTTATCTAGAAACTTGGTGTGAACTGCGCTGTCACACTATCCTTTTCCTCAGTGGCTCACACTCCCTCACCATTCAGCACACACAGGAGCAAGCACACTGAAGTGTTCCATAGTAGCTAAGAACTTTTAGTAAGTGCTCAGTGAAAACTGCTGTTATTACAGTACTAACTTTTAGCCTGAGAGGACAAAAGGTGGCCTGGGAAGCCAATGTAGACCAAGAGATTCCTGTCTCTATCTTTGTTTCTGAGGGTCCTAGGGCTCTTTGACACCCATTCTGAAGGATTTAGGTACACTCCAGAAAGTATTTCCCTGGAGATATTTCCTTAGAGCCATTGGTAGCAGATCCTGTTATAAATAGATACTACTGTAGAAAGTAAATCAGCATTAAATAGGGATTATTTAACTTTCCTTTTATACAGGTTATGTGCACCAAACAGAATTCCTCCTGATTTTGCATTTAGGTTAAAATACCAAAAGAAGGATTCATGAAGAAGCCTCAGTATGTAGTAGTTCCTGAAGGCCACTCTAAAGTCACTTTCCCAAAAAGCCTTCCCCTTTTCTCCCTGGGTTGGATGCATATCCCTGCGAAGTATACCTGGACATCCAACAGTTAACTTGCCTTAATTTTGCTAAATTTCAATTATCTGAATATTTTGTGCACCTCTTACTACTTCTTGGCCTCCCCACACACATTAGATAGTAAGTGCCTTGAAGGCACATATTTGATGCTAGCATAGTGCTGGGCATAGAGTTGAATTTTATAGACACAAATTGACTTTGGCTATTACAATATCCAAAGACCTCTCTCTTGCCAAGTCTACCATTTAATTAGTATGATACTACTTGAAAAGATCAGGTGTGACCCCTTCCCCAAAAAAAACTTATTCTTTCTATGAAAAAGTGTCAACCCCAAATATATTCCTTATTCTCATTAAAGTGGAATTCCTAAGCTAGGTTTATTCACTTATACATGTACTTAGAATAAAAGAAGTTCTTGTTTACTAAAATCATAATTTTATGTAGTGATTTATGAGCTTGACCAAAAGCTGATTTTTCTACCTTAGTTTAAAAATTTTAATTATATCTTTAATCTGAATTATTTTTATTTTTAAATATAAAATAAGTTAACATGATTCAAAATTTAAAAGTATAAAAAATAAACAGTAAAAATTATCTTGTCAGCCCATTTAGTTGCTGTTCCCAGAATTCCTGGTTACTCTTCCTAAAATATTTTGTGACAATATAAGCAAAAACATGTATAAAATATCCATTAATTTCTCCCCTTTGTTATACAAAAGTCAATACACTATACATGAGTTTTTTGGCCCTTGAAATTTTTACTTAATATATTATGGTGATCCTTCTATATGTGTACTAGAAAGAATCCTTATTCATTTCTGTGACTAGATTAGCATTGCATTATATGTAGTATAAAAGCTGAGTTTTGTTTATTGCTTTTCATGTGTGGCATAAAAACCCAGTGGGCATATACATATATCATTTATGTCCCCAAGACCATATGAAAGATATGAGACTATGATCCATGGCAAGTGAGTCTGGCCATTGTACCATGCTGTTAAAGTGACTGAAGGTTATTGACTTGCTGTAATTGGAGTCAGCTATCTGATTTAGTTGGGTATATCCATTTCAAAAAGAAAACCCAGGATTTTTGGTGCTTAATCCTTTGTGTACCTTACTTTAACCCTTTGCCATTAAGTTGGATGTACACAATACTTAATATCGGTGACTAATGGCAGTAGTTCTTCAGCCTGGCGGCAAGACAAAGCAGTTTAGAACTAATGAGAAAGATACAATCAGGTATATGCCAGAGGTGAGGGATACTTTTTATTTTCTTTGCTCTGGCTCTCTGGAGTTTTTCTCTTTGCAGTAATTTAGGCCATGTCTACATTTACTGGAAGAAAGCTTTATCTCTTGTATTCTTTAAATGGTGGCGCCAACTAAATCTCGTTATTAGCAGCAGGATTTTAGAAAGATGAATTAATCTTATGTTTGTTTTCTTTTTTAAAGAGCATATGTAAGATTCTTCTTTCCTTATTGGGAGTTAGAAGGAAAGTTACAGTTCTGAAAATTACCATAATCTTATTGCAAATTAATAGGTGTTGAGAATTTTCTCTTCACCGGGTATTATTTTAAGAGCCCTACATGTATTGACTCTTTGAGCTCATATGAAGTAGATAATGTTATGGTCCTCATTTTACAGAACAAGGGAACTAAGGAATATAGAACTTAAAAACTTGCTTCAAAAACAGCAGTTAGGGTACAGTAGAGCCAAAATGAAAATAATGATAACGGCAAAGAGGAAATGAAGCTTATATACCAAACTTTTTAATACTGAGTTATATAACCTCTCAAATGAAGAAACTGTTTCAGAAGGTTCAGTCTTAACCTCATAAGTGGCAAGTCAGGGTTGGAACCCAAGTCTGACTGAAATCAATATACAGGATTTTTATTCACAGGATACATATAGATAAATACAAGTGTAGATATAAATGTAGATTATAGGTAAAGATAGTTGAAGTAGAATGTGCATTCTTAAGGTCAGTGAATTTTCTCTTTACCTTTATGGAACCTATCATAGATTGTTGAATGGTTTCTAATTCCACATCCCACTCAACTCTGCAGTCACTTCTGCATAGACGCCCTTCAAATCTCTGTCTAAGGTCTGTTCCATTATTGTTCCTTCTGCGAAGCCTGCCCTGTCCAGACCTCTCCCATCCCAGCCTACAGAACAAGTCAAGGTTATTCTCTCTTTGATGTCACTTCTGTGTCCTTTTTTATTGCTCAGTTAATGTATTTACCAAAACTTTATCATTTGTATTTGCTTATACATGTGTGTCTTTTGGTTAATCTGGGATACCGTTAACTATAGTATGGTGACTTCTTTTTTACATCCAAAACATGTAGCATGTTGTCTGTCCTCTGCTAGGCAGGTAATAAAATAATTTAAAAGTTGACCCTTACACTGTCCTAAATTCGTCTTCCTTAATATTCGCTTAACTGTAATAAGTTTGAGGTAGATAAACAATGGGAAGAAATCTAATATTGTTAGACAAAGTAAAATATGCAGTATCTTTGTACATTCTAGCTTTGGATAAAATTTTAAAGCAATAAATGATTTTTAACTTTTATTACTATATGTGAACCAACCCAATTTGCCTCTAAATTCTCATACTCTGAAATTCCTCCACTTGACCCTCTGCCTCTTTTCAATGTGTTTCTTCCTTCCTTGGAGCCTGTTCTTTGCTTCATCAGGATCTCTCCTGTTCTAAGGATCATTCCCTTATTCGCCTTGCTGCTCCCAAATCCTCCCCAGGCTCCCATTCACTTTTTTAGGTCCCCCGAGAGGATGCCGATCTTGTGTCAGCTCAGTTTTTAGCTTTGAGCCCCCACCTCTCAGCCAGGCAGATCATCTGTCTTTCTATCCTCAGGGAGAACAGAGTTCTTTGGATTACCCTAAAACACTCCCGAAGGACTCACTGGATAGTCACTTCTAACACACGTTTTCTGTCCCAGCAGTCTTACTTTGAGCATGTGTAGTAGAGAAATGAGGTTACTGATATTAAATGTATCAAACAGGAAGCAGTAATCAAAATAAATGCCAAGAGTATACCACCTGAATTTGAATCATTTTTTCTTGTAATCAGGAAGCCCCCAAATCCTAATTTTTTAAGAAGTTAAATTGATAAAAGTTGAAAACACTAGCAAAGCAGGTTGTTGAAACATCTTAATTACCTTTCCTATTGGAAGTATGACAGCAACTTTATGAAATGCTAGCCAGTTATCTCTCCTCTCTGTACCTTATAGGGCAGAAAGAGAATGGAGAGATTGAGGAAAAGTTTAAAAAAAGACCAAAATGCAACATCTTGTTGAAATATTTTCAGATTATGTGAAGACAAACTAATATAAAAGGAAAAACTAGAAATAAAAGAATGATAATAAAGATAAATTGCAGTTAGTGATTTTTTTTTCAAATTAATAGAGTTAGTGCTTTATTTTCCTATGAACACTTTCTTTGAGTTCTTAGGCTAGAATTTCCCTTTTCTTTATATCTCTTGTTTCCTCTCTCTGCTTTTGTTCTTTCATTTCTTTTCTTTTCTTTTTTCTTTTCTTTTCTTTTCTTTTCTTTTCTTTTCTTTGTTTCTTTTGTTCTTTCTTTCATTTTGCTCCTTCCTCCCTCCCTTCCTTCCTTCCTTCCTTCCTTCCTTCCTTCCTTCCTTCCTTCCTTCCTTCTTTCTTTCTCTTTCTTTTTCTTCCTTTCTTCCTTTCTTTCTTATCAGAGCAGTGGACATTACAGGGATTATTTCAGTGGTGAATCTGTGTGAAAATGAATGTTTCTCTCATTCTCTCCACTGATTAGTACAATCTCAAATGGCAAGTGTGATAAACCCCAGTCTTTTGATGCCATTCCTGTATCCCCACCCCAGCCCCAAACTCAAAGAGAATAAAATCAGAGTATTCCTTTTCCTTTTTTCCCCTTGAAAAAGAATCCAGCATTTCTCCCATTTCTTCTTACAGCAGACATTTAGAATAATCAAGACAGAGTTCTTACATTTCCTGTTTCTATGGAATCTGCAGGTCTAAAGTTTCCAGAATGCCCTGTTAATCCATAAAACCATTATCAGATTTCCAGTCTCTTGAGCTTAACTTGGATCTTCAGAAATATAATGCAAGGCTGTTTTCAACAGAGAAACTCCACATGAAGAGCCTTATAAATGATAGCTTCTAAACTTTCAGTATGCCTTTGATGATTTCATACTTTGACTATTTTTGCGTGTTTTGGACATTTGCAGTTCCCCTGAGACATATATTTACAGTACGCACACTACCCATGATTAGATAATCACAAATTTAGGTATTTGTGAATGTTTAGGTTATGAAGAAGAAAAGTGACTTCAAGCACAGATACGTGTAAAAATAACAAGATATTTGTCAAATAGGAATTCTCAGAAAATTTCATTTGCATGTATGCTCATATGTGAGTACTTACTTTTTTTCGTCCCCCATATAATTCTTTTTCTTCTTTACTGTTGCTATAGATACTTTGTTTTGCTCGGGACATCCCTTTCTGTTCATTTATTTAATACCAGAATTAACACATCAGTGAAAATTTCTGATTTCTTGCAGGGGGAGCGTATGCAGATTGTGTGAAATGATGTAATATTGACATTAAGTTTATTTTTTTCTGGAGAGAAATTTGATGGTCCTAAAAGATTTCACTTTTAATTTTGTTTCCCCTTGGACATTGTACATTAAATACCCAAGGTAAGTCTGTCCTTGATGCTTTGCGAAGAACTCATAATTCCTGATGGAGTCCATTGTTTCGAAGGAGATACCAACAAGTGAAAACATAGTAAAAACAAAGACTTTTTAGTTCTTTACCTTATTTCCTAAGTGGAGGTGTAAATAGCAAGGATGCTGATTGAATAGAAAGTCATGTGTGAGAAGATTTAACTTGAAAATAGATGTGAAAAATAATAAAAATTTTAGATTAGACAGACATTTCTTACATTTCCATTTTATATTCTTATAAATCTAACATTATTTTTTATTAATCATTATTTGTTAAATCTTCTTTACTTAATCCTACATTGAAGTGTATTGAATTTCAAGGCCTGTTATTAGGACAACTTAAAGTTGGGCTGAAAGTTAAACTACTGTTTTGTTTAGGATTCTAAATGTGATTATATTGATATTTATTTACTTATTTATTTTAAGAAGGCACTCTGTAGAAAAAGGAAATTTAAATAACAGACTCAATTCAAATTCCAGTAACAGAGGAAAAATGTTCTAATCATTAGCAGTAAAAAATACCCAAATTAAAATAATTTGATTCTTTTAAATCCCGTTTGAGATTTAATTGACATATCATCACACACTGCACACATTAAATGCAGAAGCTTTTAACTCAGGAACTCTCCTCTACATTTTGCCATGGACAAAAAGGAGATTTACCACCTACATGCAGTCAATTTAAGATTTGAGGTATTTTCTTTCCCTTTCCTTCATCCATGCTTCCCTTCATTTATTATATAATCTTAAATATACCATAGATGGTTATCATTTTGGTTCTCATAGACCTACATAGACAAGCTCATATCAAATTACTAAAAATCTTTACCTGTATGTGTTTGGGGAAGGAAAAGCTCATTTAGAACCCTTACCTAAAAGAATGCTATCCAAAATTTGAGAGGTATTATAGAATAGAAAGAATTGGCTAATTGGGGGAAAAGGAGAAATAAAGGAAGGAAGGAAGGAAGGAGGGAAGGGAGGGAGGAAAATATATTCTCCTGAGTGTTTTCACACCTAAAATGTTTACAAAAGATATATATAAGAATCAAGGTGGTACTTCTTTTTCATATACCCTCTATATACATGTTGTTATCACAAATCTGTGTGATATTTGAGTGGAGATTAGTGTTAAATTATTTTTCAAAGCACCTATTTTCAACTTTTTTCCATCTCATGATGCACATAAATTAATTATTAAAATTCTGTGGCACACACACAAATATATATATATATATATATTTTGCTGATCTGACAAAATAGGTATAATTTTGATGCATTTACACTGGATGACTATTATGGTGTTGGTTGTTGTTATTTTTATTTGACAATCTTAGGGAAAAAAGATCAGTGCCCCTGACTGTAAATAGTCAGGTATTGCATGTTTTAAATGTTCTTGTAGCACGCTGGTCAAAAATTGCTCTCCCAAAGTATTAAAATCTAAAGGTAATCAACTGAAATTCTTTAAATAAGGTCTTTTATGTCAAACTGAAATTCATCACTGTTTCCCACGCACTTGACAATACCTGGTCCTCAGGGACTGTGCCGTGGTGCACACTGCAGTTATCAGCCTCAGGATCTTTCCAGCACAACTGTCTCTACTGATGTTGCAATCAGTGGAGCTTTTACTACTTAATTGTATTCAAACTTGTTTTCTAAACAAATGTCCACCACTATAAAGTACTCCTGAGGCCCATTTCCCAGGTATATAAATTGATCTCCTATTTAAACAGAAAGATCAATACCTCTCTTCAACTTGTAGAAACAATTGAATAAAAGCCTGTAGTCACTAGTTATTCAGAAGATTGTACATTACTTAAAGCAAAGGTGGTTTTTATAAACATAAATATTATAGGTAAATATAAACAAAAATAAAAATATTTATTAGTCTGCATGGCCCTTTACCAGCACTTAACCTGTAACAAGTGGTACACAATAAAGGCCATTTTAATACACAAACTCATCAATGAATGAACAATATAGACCTTTTAAAAAATCCATAACCTAATTTGCATGCACAGTACAAAATCTCGAACCAAAGATAAGAAACAATTAGAATTTGAGTGATGAGAATTTGAAATGTTGAAATGTAGGATATCACTATAAATTTCATTCATGGACAAAGCTTAAATAGTGTAAAACTTCTTTCTCTGACCTTACCTTTCAGAAATTCCCAGTTTCAAAGCTGTTGGGCCCATCGAATTGTCATCTCTTTCTAAGACAGTTTCCATTCTCTGGTAAATAGAAATAGATGCCTACCATGTTGTATTAGAATGTAGGCTCTGTGGTTTCCAATATCAAAAGTTTGTATTTATTTTTTTAATATTTATCAGATCATCTTAGTGATTTTAGTAGGACTGTGACATTGTTATAATATTCACAATTATTTATTTTTACATCTTTAGAATGTGTGTTGTAATGTCATCCATGCAGCCTTTTAGTGGTAGTGCAGGGATCAGGAAAGTGCCTTTGGAGGTAAGTAACTGGAAAGAAGTTAGCAGTGATAAAAAGCTATGGAGAAACCTCACTCTCTGTCTTGATATATCTGAGAAGCCCCTCCTCCACATATTTTTTTTACATTTATTACATTCTATTCTTCTAAGAAAATTAAGTTATGAAAGTTTTCCAACTTCCCTGAGATATTTGGAATGAATCCTCACATGAAATAAGACAGCTCCATGCACAATCCTATCAGTTAGTACGTGGCACTCTTCCCATGTAAGAGGGCCTTGCTTGTCCTCCTGCCTCAGGCAATAGTGAAGACACTTTGCTGGAGAGGTTAGATGATTCACCCCAAAACCCCCCAAAAGGAAGTGATATAGGCCAGAACAAAGGAATCCTAAATCTCAGTCCAGGAATTTTCTATCAATTCTAATCCTAAATCTAAAAGTAAAATCTAACAACAACAGCAGTAACAACAAAAATGCAACAAAGGAAAAAATATGAAATACTATCCTGTAAAGTAAATTGTAATGCCATTTGTATTTTATTATTTGAATGGTAATGTTTATCAAGTGCTTTCTAATGGCAAGCACTGTCTACTCTACTAAGCATTTTACTTGCATTTTATGATTTTATCTTTAGACACCCTCAGAAGTGGAAATTCATATTATTCTCATTTTATAAGAAGAAGAAAAAGGATTTAGAAAAGTTAAATAATTTTCCCAACATTGCACAAATAGGAGGTATCCTAACTGGAATTTTTTCAAATGCTATCTGACTTCAGAGCCTGGTCTCACAGCTAAAACAGTAGTGAATGTTTAGCAAAGAGCTGCCTCTTTCTAAAGACTATATAAACAAACAAACAAACAAACAAATAAATAAATGGAAGGCTTGATTTTCTGAAGCACACAGAGGATTCTTTAATACATTCAAATACAATTTACACTACAAAACTTTAATTAATACAACTGTTGTAGCTCCATTTCTTTTAGTGTTATGTCAGATACTTTTGTGGTAGCACTTGATGGTCACAAGATGTTTTATTTAACGTGGTTCCTTAATTGTTAACACACACAGAGACTTTTCTTAAAAGTACCATTTTACTAAAATAGAAAAAGATGTGGGGTTCTATTCTCAATGTACATTGAACAAATGAAAATGTTTTGAGCATTCACTATGACCACCATCCTCTACCTCCTTCTCCTCCTCTTCTTCCTCTCACAATACTAAGTTCTAGTTTGTGCTGGGAAGAAGTGATGTATCTTGAGGACTTTATGATACTTTCCCATTTGTGGCCTTTTAACTGCCATTGTTAATTAATTGACTGTGAATCAGGGAGGAAATTTAATACATCAATAAAATTTATAAAATTTGTCTTAAAGAACAATGTTCTTTAAAAACAATTATTAAATAAAAAGAGGAGTTAGGATTTTTAAGTATGGGAATGTACAGCGGAATCACAGTTTGTTGCAGAGGTCTTTTTTAAAAAATTTATTTACCTGCCTACCCCCACATATATGCTAGCAGTTCAATCATCACTAAACTCTATGCGCCCATTTACTTTTAAATTATTTAAAATTAAATAAAATTTAAAATTCGATCTTTATTTGCACTAGCCACATTTTAACTGCTCAATAGCCATCTGTGGTTGGTGGCTATATCTAGACAAAACATATCCATCATCTAAGAAAGTTCTGTTGGACAGCAGACCACTTTGGCTTGGGCAAAAGCTGTGTATTTATTTTTTAATTAATTAATTATTGATTAATTGATTTTAAAAAGATTTTATTTATTTATTTTTAAAGAGAGGAGAAGGGAGGGAGAAAGAGAGGGAGAGAAACATCAATGTGTGGTTGCCTCTCATGCCCCCCCTACTGGGGACCTGGCCTGTAACCCAGGCATGTGCCCTGACTGGGAATCATACTAGCAACCCTTTGCTTCTTTGCTCCGAAGTCTGGCAGGTGCTCAGTCCAGTGAGCCACACCAGCCAGGGCTGATTGAATGAATTTAGAGAGAGAGAAAAGGAAGGAGGGAGAGAAAAATAGAATGAGAGGGAGAGAGAAACATTGATTTGTTGTTCCGCTTACTTTTGCACTCATTGGTTGATTCTTGCATGTGTCCTGATGGGGGATTGAACCCATAACCTTGGTACGTCTGTATGACTCTCCAACCAACTGAGCTACCTGGCCAGGGCCTTGGGTGTGTGTTTATGATGTAACTTGCAAACATGTGCTCTGCAAGGCCACAGAAGGACTAGAATGAACTATTGCCTTATACTTCATAATGTAAAACACTAGAGAGGAATAAAAAGGGTATTATAAAGTTATAAATTTACCTGATAGTGTATAATAAATGCAGTTATCTATATCTAGGAAAGAGGAAGTGAGCTTTCTCAACTATCTGTCTTGGGGTTGGGTCCCCTATAGGGGAATGATGGTCCATGGGAAGGTTACAAGTCAGGTGCTCAGGCCAGGCACTGCACCCCTTCTCCCACACCAATTATGTAGCTTCAGGTGCATCCCAGAATTCCTATTTTATATTACCTGTAGGTAATCTGTAACTGGTTAATCTTTTCCTGCAAAATTGTTGCATAAGAAAAAAAAAGTTCCAATTAACTACTTTGGTTTTCCTCTTGGTCTGTGACATGTAAAGCAAATTGTGTTGTGGAAAGATTAAATGTCATACATTTAAATAACACTTGAACCACGTACATTTAAAGACACATGACAACCCACACCATCCATTATTCCTGCAAGCATTACATTTAATGTACACCATGTCCAAAAACATTCTTACCAGGGAGATGGTCCTGCTGAGTTCCCAATATCCCTATGATTCAGGCTATCTCTCTAATTTCTGTCTCTCATTTAGAACCTATTCCAGCTTGTAGATGTCTCCTCCCTTCCCAACACTTTCTGTATATATTACGACTTTGGATTTCAAGTCTGCCTTCACTTAGGCACTCTCCTGAGTTCTGAGTCTCATAGTTTTAAGTCCACTGCGTTTCCCAAAAGGAATTAATCCCACCTTCCAGAATCTTTTTTCTTGCAGACCAAGGGTCTGTTCCTTAAGAGGATAATGTTATTTTGTCTTCTGTTATATTGATTACTTTATTCATAGTGCCAGGTGTCATACTAGCAGTTGAGGAAGAAGGGAGGGATAACATAAAACATCTTCCTAGCTATCTCTCATAACCTAAAGTATTTGTTCAAATATGGGTTTCTATAAATCCCTGAATTTATATCACAATATGATATGTAAATATAAAAATAAAACATTTCTTTTTAAAGGTGAAATGCATATACGCCTTAGTACATTTGGACCATCTCTATTCTTTCTAAGATCTATTGTCCATAACTTTTCTAATCCCTTGAGACTTATTATTTCAGAAACTTAATTTTAGCAAGCCACACATAACAGATACTTATCTGTGGAAGAAATTGCAATGTGAAATAACTTTCAAAACAGTGATATTCAAAGAAGCTTGATTTCAAATTGAAGGTTGGCATTTTAGTTTAGAAGTGTATTCACCTACTCTTTGACTCCATAAATCATATATAAATTATTAGTGGCCACATTAATGAAGTTGCTGTGAATTCTAGAAATGATGTATTTCTAGTGTGGTGCAAGTGTATCTTCAGTAAAATCTTTTTGATTTGATAAAATTTTTCCTTCTTATAATATACCCAAAGAAACCCAAAACACTAATTCAAAAGAATATACGCACCCCTGTGTCCATTGCAGTGTTCTTAAAGCAGCCCAAGTGCCCACCAGTCGATGAGTGGATAAAACCGCTGTGGTACATTTATGCAATGGAAGACTACTCAGCTATAAAAAAAAAAATCTTACTTTTTGTGACAGCATGGATGAACCTGGAGAATATTATCTTAAGTGAAAAAAGCCAGTCAGAGAAAGACAAATATCATATAATTTCACTTATATGTGGAATCTAACAAAAAAATAACACAAAGAAGCAAAATAGACACAGACTCAAAGATACAGAAAATAGACTGACAGCTGTCGGAATGGGAGAAAGTTGTGGGGCTGGGTGAAAAAGTTGGAGAAATTAGAAGAAAAGAGAACAAACTCATGGACACAGACAACAGTATGGAGATTACCAGAGGGGAAGACGGTCTGGGGTGGGTAGAAGAGGGTGAAGTTGGGGATAAATGGTGATAGAAGGAGACTTGAGTTGGGGTGGTGAACACACAATGCAACATACGATGATGCTGTATTATAAGACTGTATACCTAAAGTGAATATAATTTTATTAACCAATGTCACCTCAATAAATTCTATTAAAATAAACACACAAAGTAAAATTAAAGTCAACTGTCAGAAAAGCTTTAATATCCTTCATTGTGCTAACTTTGTTTCTGGCACCCCTGGCAATTTTAGTAGGGATTGATTTCATTGTAGGGGGCAGAATAAGCCCCAACCATAATCCAACATGTGTCATGGGTCCAGACCAGTTATGAGTTTTGCTTTTCCCACCACAGGCACAAACTTTGCTAAATCTACAGTGGACACAGACATACTTCCTTCTTCTTTTTGTTACTTGCTCATATTTAACATTACCTCTTTTTTTCTATATGTGGCCAATTTAAAATTATATATTATGCAGGTATTTGAAATTGCAGTAATAAATATGTGTTCTACACATTTTTAATCACTTGCCAGTCTGCATTAGCCTTTTAATTATTAATAAAGAGAAATCCATTGATTTCCTCCAGTTGTTCAAACATGAGTCTGACCTAATCCTGCCTCAGGCTTGAGGCTTTCTGAGATGAACAGCAAATCCTTGAGCTAAACATTAATTTTGCGGGATTTAAACGTGGTACTATGTTTTTATTCCTAACGGAGGCTACTCCAATGTCTTTTAGCTTCTGAATTTGCAGAAGTATTATGAACTAGGTCTGTTCATGTTATACATACAATGTAAATCTTGGACAAAACAAGTTTGAGATGCCACTAAAATCTGACCTTTCTTATGATTTTGTGCTGATACTAGTAATTTTACCATGCGTGCTCATAGATGGTAGGTGCAGAAGACTTTAATACCATTTTAATATAAATTGAAGCCCATTTATTAGCAGATCATTTCTGTTTTTTTCTGTGTTAGGAAGAGCTCTTCTTTCTAGTTATATTCTAAACCTTGTTCAATAACACAGGTGGATTTATTGCAAATGGTCTTAATGAAATTTCATTTTCAATTTTCCTTTGTTCATTGACATACCAGTTAACATTTTTATTTTGTCTCCTGTTGAAAATTCAATGAGATGTCAATTTTTCATATTAGTCTTCTCTTATTTCTAAAAGTATGTTAACTAGGGTGGCAAGGGTGCTTTTGATTAGAAAGGTGTATTTGTTTTGGTTGTCTATTTTATTTCAAAAACCTCAGTTTAGGCCTTTAGAAGCAGTTGTATAACAAGAACTAAAACTTCTAAAAGACAGAAAATAAGCATAAATAATTTATTTCATTATATATACTCAAATTTTACTTCTCTAGGATAGAAAAAAACATTTTCTATCTCTAGAGTACCATGTAATGACTTGAATGTAAGTAAATCATTTACAAATATATGAATTAATTTGTGAATTAATTAACTGTTACATTCTATGACATATTTCGCAAGCAATGATGTTTGATAATGACATTCCTTTAGCCAGGGCAGTATCACATAGTTTAGAATATTCATATCAGATAAAATTTATTATAGCTCATACTGATTGAATATTATAATAGTGTTATCAATATATAGTCATTAATTTACTGTTCACATACAAGCTGTTAAATATTTAATTTGATCACTTTGGTTGTTCATTGCAATCAATTTTGGAGGTTTTTCTAAGCCTATATATCATTCTATGTTTATATTACATAGAATGTAAATTTATATAAATTATTCTGCTAATTTATTAAAAGTCTACAGTAGACTTTATTAAAACCATAGTTAATTTGAATATTTACATTTTAAAAGCTAAGAAATGGAAGGTTGTGTTTATTTGACTAAAGTAGTGAAAAAAAATGTTTTTTTATATGTGCTGTCTTTCCTATATAGTGAGCCCTTATAACTGCTTCTGATCCCAAATCTCAGGGTATTTGTTTCGAAGAACATAATGGTCTTTCAAAAGCAACTGTGATTATAGTAGCTTCAAAGAAGCAAGCATCTGTACTTTAAGATGGGGCAATGGAAGCTAGCATCAGTCTTCCATAGAAAAGCAATCGTGCTTTTCCCCGCTGCCACTTAGAGGGGCTTCCTCAGGGACCTTGTTAGATGCTTTCATGTGAAGACTATTTGACCCACTTCTGATTAGTGTGCAGGTTTTCACGGCTATGGCTTCTGGGAGGGAGATGCCGTTGGCTGGTCACCTCTCTATTCTTGAAGTGAAAGGAAAGTCTCTATGGAATATATTAAGGATAATAAAGGAAAGAAGAGACACCAGTTAAAAGGCGTTTGAAATATTGAACTACTATTTAAAAAAACCTAACGAAAACATATTTCTGTACTGATTGTTAAGACAATAACAGTCAGTATCACAGTTTCCTATTTTGTGTTCAGAAGAATTTTACTTCTACATTTCTTTTTACTGTAATAGCTTAGAAATGTGTAGTTCAAGAGTGCAAAGAGTAAATGATTCTCGGGCACATTTTACTGTGGGCCAAACAGTTTTCCTTTACCTGACTGAATATTCATGTCTATATTTAGAATAACAGTAAAATATTAAAGTGTTTTTCAAAGTAACCATAGAAATACAAAGAATGCTTGGATTGTTAATTTTTCTAATAGTTAGCATTATAGCTTTTATAGCCCAAGGTAAGTAAACTTTTCACACACCAAATTTCTCTGTTGGCATGAATATCAACAACAGTGTCAACATCAAGATATCAACAAGCTTGTTACTATATTACACCATCTTTAAAATCCAATGGTAACTCTTCAGTAATAACTACCATTCAATTTAATATTTATTTACATAGAGAGGCCCAATAGCTCTATTTCTTGTGTTAACTGGTTGCTTACATGTGTGAAATCAAACTCTGGAAAAACTAATTTACTTAATGGTTCTCTTGCTATTTTACTTTATTTGTATATGTAGGAAATAGTTTGCCACACAATCCAACATTTGCTGTCTTCTAACTCCTCCCACTATGTAGAATTGCCACAGTCTGATTTTCTATCAGGATAGGTTAATTTTAAAGTAATGTAATACATATCACAATACTTTACCCATGTATTGTTCAAGTATTCTCATTCTTAGTTTCTCTTGCTTTATCCCTTTAAAAACCACAGCTGCTACTAGGATAACAAAAATGATGTTGAATAACTGCTTACTTTTTCAGTTTCCCGGAGGGGTGGGGGAACAGCAGGTAGCATAGCCTCATCCCCAAACCAGATGTTACTTTATTAAAAATTGAATGTTTTGTAGAGAGTAGAAGGAGATTTATGCTTTACAAAAGCAGAAATGAATAAGAATAGGAGGTGGTCTAATTCAGCTATTCAAGCTTTGCTTATATTTTATTGTCACATTTGATTTTAATAATATTTTACATATATGTGGACTAACAAAATGTCCAAGATCTAACCTGATACTAATTAATTATTATATTTTGTCAGCCTGACAGGTTTTCTGGAGTCTTACAATAAAATGACATCAGGATAAGTTCTGTAAAGTATCTAATTGTAATAGAGTATACATAATATAATATACTGTATGTATAATACATAATATGGTATACATAATACAGTTCCTCCCTTAGGAGAATGCATTAATAACAATTCACTAAACTATTTAGTAAAGTTTTAAAAGAAATTTAATGTGTTTTATAGTGCATTAATCTACCATTTAAATGTGTTTCACTATAATTTGGTTGCATTATATTTTGCATACATTGTTTTAACTTCTTTAAAGCATAGAACAAACCAAGGGTTTGGAGGTGCTGTAACTTTGCCAGTATTCAGAACCTTTTCTTTCCTTCAATTCATTTTGGAAGCTTGCAGAACATATCAACTACTAGGAAATCATTCTGTAATAACTTAATCCTTGGGCATCCAAATAAATAAGAAAAGTGTGTATTTTCAAATCTAGCAAGAAGGTTTAAAATTACATCAGAAACTTTTGAAGAAAATTTTTTCCTATCCTTAATTCCATTTATAAATTCCCAAGATGAAAATTCTGAAGATTTTAGTCTTCTCTGCTTTCTGGGCTAGTGTTTGCATTTCTACATCCTAAATGATGATGATAAGGAGTCCTTTTTTTCAAATACCATTCAAGCAGAAAAGATTTATAATTTGTAGTAAAATTACATAGGAGTAAATCAAATTTCTAAAGTGAGGCAGTCACTTTATTTTTTTAATTTACTTTTTGCTATTTTCTGAGTTGTTTCATCTTTGCAATAATCAAATTACTAAGAGCCTATTCATCCTTCCAATGACAACATAGTGACAAGAGTTATACATGAAATACTTTGAGTTTAATATTATTATGTATTACAGTATTATACTACCATAGTTACTATGGCCAGTAGAGATTAATTGAGCATAATTATACAGAATCACTGATTTCAAATTTCCTTTTCTACAACACTTGAACTGCTCGCAGATGTTGATGTCTACTAAGTGTATTTCCCTCCACAATGCAAAATAACTTCTGAATACCACCATTCTGCCATGATTAGTGTGCCGTTGTTCAGTGTCTCAGTTACCTAAGTCTGTCAACTGCCAATGAGGATAGATACTTTAAATCTTACAATTAGTCCATCAGCAAAAGTACACCATGCCATTTGTCTTAATCTTGTCAATTTCACTTTATATCTTTAGGTAAACAAAGAAAACACATTTGTCTGGTCAAGTTATTCTGCATTACTGTGAATCTATGAGTAAAACAATGTTTAACTCTTCTTTGTGGAGGGAATAGAAAGATCATTCTTTGAGGTCTATAGTAAGAATGAATTCATTGAGAAAGCTGTGGCAAATTTAGATTAAATACAAACATAAGTTAAAATTTCCTCAATATAAATACTCTAAAGATATTTAAAGGTATGACATGTCTGAATTTCAGGAAAGAGCTAACTGTGTGAGTAGTACTAATATTATTAGAGTATCTGGTTTGTCAAAGAAGATATGCATAGTGTTAACTATAGATATAAATCTTGTATCTGAAGAAAAGTATTTGTCTCTTCATTTAAAAGAGAATCCATCTATGCATAGTGGGGCACGTGTAAGTGACCGAAAGCCTTTTAGTCAGTGAGACTGACCATGGCCTGTTCATCTGCTGCACCCTGTCAAGAATTCTGTGAATTCAAAATGCATAAAAATCTACATGGTGGAAACTCTCCTTATGAAATACATTTAACGAAGGCATGTCTGAGAGTACTTTTCACAGACTTGAGTTTGTATACAGGAGTGGGAATGCATCCCCTATGCCAGTCCTACCTTCAGGAGTTTCACCACAGCATCCACTCTCACCTAGAAGGCTCTGTCTGCTGAGAGTGCAGATGGGAGATGGAGCTTCATCGATGAGAAAACAACCAGTTACTTTGACTAAAAAATCCTGACTAAGAAATCTCTTCATATACCCCTTTGAATTTAGTATCTGTACTGTTTGGCAAATGTGGATGTGTTCCTTTAGGCAATATAGATATATGTATAATATTTATCTATAAATAAATGCCAGTGAGGGTTCAGTATTATTTTTTAAATATTTGTTGGCAATTAATCAGGGTTTATAAATTGCATTTACTTTTAAGACTTTTTTTTTTACTTAATGCAGTACATAAAATTGTAGGGCTCTAAGTTGCCTTGAATGGAGAAAACTATTAAGAGCTTTTTCTAGCTTTGTGTTGTGTTCTGAATTGATCTACAAAACCCTTTAATTACTTTATTTTATTAATATAGGCTATTTTTAGGAAATTGAGGCAGTAAGAACAAACAAGAAGAAGAAATACAGACATAAAAAGAAAGAGAAATTTTAAAACATTTTAAAATTCAAGTACCAAAAAATGTTTTTAATATTTAGGTATATAGCCTTTATATTTTCTAAGCATGTTGAATTATATAGTATATTATAAATATTTTATTTGTGTATGTAATATATTTTATATATGAATTGTATACACTAATATTTACTTCAATAATAGGATAATGAGTCATTTTAAAGTCAATTATACTATCTACCCTTCTCACTTAACTGGGGTTTAGATTTCAACTAATCTCTTTCAACTTGGGGAAACCAAGACAGAAGATTTTCGGGAAAGATGCAGGAAGATGCAGTTAGTTTGGAATGTCGGGTAAGTGTTCAGGCTAACAAGATAGGTATGGGAGGTTTTGATACAAAGTTGAAGAGCTTTTCCTTAATTTTTAAAAAACTTAGCCAGTGATATTTTTCTGTTCTTGCAATTTTAAGAGAGAAACACACACACAGAGATTAAATCTAGCAGTCTATATTTTGTTTGTATTCTGTGCAATATAAGATTATGTATGTGAAAAAATCATTTACTTTGTTAACTTATTCTGGGTCAAGTTTATAAACAACATGGATTTTTTCTATGAGACTTCTTTTTAGTGACTTTTAAAATCTATATCTTATAAAATGGCCTAGAGTTAACAGAAGTTTTTTTTTCTCACTTTCTTAAAGTGACAAGGTTCAAGCTCCTATTTCAGAAATTACTAAAGACTGGATATGATGTTTTAGCAGATGATGTTAACAGTTGCCTTTGAGGGGGTCTTTGGAAAGACTAGTTAATTACTAAGTCTGTTTGTTTTTCTTATTTCCTCATTCTATTTCTCATTATAGGTAAATAGATTTCAGGAAAATAATTACATAAACTGCAATGCATAATTCTAGGAAGGTGCTTAAAACTGTCAACTGTTAGAAAGACCTACTTAACTAGTTTGAATGAATGGTGAAGACAGAAAAGTTTATTTTAGCACATTAATTCTCTTGATATCTAGAGTTGCAAAGGAAAACTCAGTAGACAGAGGATGTCCTCATGAAAACATTCTTTGGTAACGAGATATTTGTTTTTTTTTTATCTTGGCTTTGTAGTCAGGATATCTTTTATATGTCTCTTAGTGATTTTTTAAAAAAATATTTTATTTATTTATTTTTAGAGTGAAGGGGAGGGAAGGAGAAAGAGAGGGAGAGAAACATTAATACATGGGTTGCCTCTCACGCCCACCCCACTGGGGACCTGGCCCACAACCAAGGCATGTGCCCTGACTGGGAATCGAACCTGTGACCCTCTGGTTTACAGGCCAGCACTCAATCCCCTGAGCCACACGAGCCAGGGCTCTTAGTGATTTTCTTTTATAATGCGTGTCTTGACAAACCAATATTGTGTGTGTGTATATGTTTATCTTTAATTACAATTCAATAATTTAGCTGAAGAATCAGGAATCTAAAATCCATGATCTTTGGCACAAATTTCAAATTGTACCGTTTAAAGGCGAACTCCAAGTAAATCCTAAATAATCCCTAGTCTCCTAAATTCCTTGAGAATTAAACCATACCCTTCATGAGAATTAGACCACTGCTATGGATTGAATGTTTGTATGCCCCAAAATTCATTTATTGAAACCCTAATCCCCTAGTCGGATGATATTTGGATGTGGGGTGCTTGGGAAGTCATTAGTTTGTGAAAGTGGAGCCCTCACGATGGGATTAGTGCCGTATATGAAAGGGCAGGAGAAAGCTGTCTTCCTCAGCCATGTGAGGTCAGGAAGCTGGTGCTCACCAGCAGATCTGCTGGCAACTTGACTGTGGACTTCCCTGCATTCAGAACTGTAAGAAATGAATGTTTGTTTTTTAAGCCACGCAGTCAATGGTAACTTATTTAGCAACCCAAACTGACTGAGACAACCACATATCCAAAAATAAATGATGCAGTGGCCGTGATAATGATTGACACTTATGTTGTAATTAATGGCATATAGCTTATGCTTTTAAGGCTCACACACGTGTGTGTGAGCATGCATTCATATCTATCCACCTATCCTTTAATTTCTTCTACATCTATCAAAAGTAGAAACTTGTCCTCAGTAACCTGCCAGAATCACATAACTAGGAGTCATGGTGGTAACAATGACACCCAAGCAGCCTGGCATTCGGGTGCAGGTTGACGTCGCTAGAGTGTGCTTCCTCAGCTGGGTTTTCCTGGGCTAGGAGATATTTTGCTGTGTGGTATGGCATGGGAAGGAGAGGTAGTGGGGGAGGGGTTGGGGAGTCATGACAAAGAGAATGGATAAGCTGTTTGAGGAAAGGGTGGAATTAGGAACAGGAACACTGAAATTGATTTTTAGATGTAACTTCTTAAAATTGTCATTTTGTGATTGACCACGTAGCTTGACTTTTGCTTAAAAAGATTCCTTATTTCTGACTCAGGATGTCATTAGGCATTCAAATGGTCAGGCCTTAAAAATGAGAGGCATAGCTCAAAGGGAAATGTATGGGTGACACAAATCATCAGCCTCTTGGTAAATTCCGAGCAGTTGGAGCTATTAAAATGTTTCAATAACTTGAAGGAGAACTTGACTAATTACTGGTAGTTGGTATTTCTGTACTGCATTTAGTTTCCTTCCTATAGCTTTTATTAAGGATTGATAATGTGAAATGAACCAGGGATTCTCCCAAAGTCATTTTAAAGGCCTTAAGTGAATGAGACATTGGGAGCATAGCTCTAAAACTCCAGTAAATTCACTTTACATATTAAAAATTACCCAGTGCATTTTGTACTCATAAACACATCACTTTACAAATAATTATTTTAAAAGGTTCAATTTGTATATCTGTTTAAAGTGAGAAAGATTATGCTCAACTTTTTTTCTGAGGAACATTCCTTTGGTAAACTGTGCTGCTTTTGCGATTGCCTTATTATTCATTCAAGAACACTTTTGTACTGTGTAGCGGTGGCTCACTATGTATTTAGCAATGCGCTAAATGCAGGTACATTTAATCTTCACAGCAGCCGTCTTGAAGGTGATGTTAAGATCTCCTTTTCACTGATAAGGTAAAATGAGGTAGGGCCCAATTAAGTGAATGTTCAAATGTTACACCTAATGATGGTAAATTTCTAACTGAAATTCAACTTTTTGCTAACTACAAAATTTCTCTTGTTAATTCCTATGCCTTATTCTATTTGAAATAAGTTTTAACTTACATGGACAATTTTCATGATCTTTCTTACCATCCCTGAGAGGAGTCTTATAAAAGTTAAATATAGAACTCTGTAAGGTTTTCTAATTATTCTTTGAATTCTTGGTTATTTCCTTCATAAAAGATGTGGGCACGGTGGATATAAAATCATCAGAGAAGAAAGAAAACTCTGTCCAGGAATGTTGTGTCTTTGTTTAGGTTTTGTTTTCATCATCCCCTGCAGTTTATTGAAAATCCAGCTCTGGGTAGATGGAGGATGAGTTTATATGTCATGTAATTTCTGCTGGTCATGTGCTACTTCAAAGTTCTATTAATGTATAATTTTTTTAACTCAAGAAGGGAGATTTCAATTCTTAAAGGGCAAAAGTACTTTGTTTATATTTATAGAATTCAGCACTTACTCATCCAGTGTTCTGGAGCTTTTCATGAATCCAAGTCTCCTCTTCATAGCTAAGTTTTAAACTTCTTCAGGGCAGGGCACATATTTTTATATTACTTTGTAAATAGGCAGGCTACACCTCAGAATTTTATCAAGTGCTTTTTAAAAGTTACTTACTCTTTTTATTTATGGGGAAATAAATGTTATTCACATGCTGATTTTGTGTAGCTCCAAACATAATGTCAAGGCACTTCATCATAGAATTGGAAAGTAATGCCTTTTTTTTTAAATTAAGGTATAACTGATAAATAACATTATGATAGTTTCAGGTGCACAACATAATGATTTGGTATACATATGCATATATTGTAAAAAGATCACCACCATAAGTCTAGTTAACATCCATCACCACACAGAGTACATTGTTTTATTGTGATGAAAACTTTTAAAATCTACTCTCAACAACTTTCAAATATACAATACACTATTATTAACTATAGTCTCTGTGCTGTACAGTATAAGCTCAGGACTTAGTTATTATATAACTGGAGGTTTGTACCTTTTAATCAACTTCACCCATTTCAACCCACCCACCTCTCCACCTTTGGCAATCACCAATCTGTTCTCTGTATCTACAAGTTTGGGTGTTGGCTATTTTTCTTTTTGTATTTTGGGGAATTAAAAAAAATTATATTCTACATATAAGTGAGGTAACTACTGTTGATTTACAGTATTTGTCATTGTGTTCTTTCTGACTTTTAGCCCTGATTTTAGCCCAAATAGGCCCTGAAGGTCTATTATGTTATTGTAAATGGCAGAATTTCACCTTTTAAAAAAAATTTAATCTGTATTATATTTTGCCATTACCATTTCATCCCCTAATATTCCCTCCCCTGCCCCTGCAATCACCACACTGTTGTCCATGTCCATGAGTACTTTTTCCTTTTTGCTCAATCTCTCCACATTCTAACCTCCCCCCTCCCCTACCACCTAGCTGTCATCTGTTCTCCATCTATGAGTCTCTCTCTGTTTTGCTTATTAGTTTAGTTTGTTCATTAGATTCCACATATGAGTGAAACCATGGGGTATTTGCCTTTCTCTGACTGGCTTATTTCACTTAGGATAATGTTCGCCAGGTCCATCCATACTGTTGCAAATAGTAAAATTTTCTTCTTTTTTATGGCTGAGTAGTATTCCATTGTATAAATGTCCCATAGTTGTTTTGTCCAATTGTCTGTTGGTGGACAATTGGGCTGCTTCCATATCTTGGCAATTGCAAATAACACTGCAGTGAACATTGGGATGCTTATGTTCTTTTGAATTAGTGTTTTGGATTCCTTCAGATATATTTCCAGAAAGGCAGATCCATTTTTAGTTTTTTAAGGTATCTCCATACTACTTTCCACAGTGGCTGTACCAGTCTGCATTCCCACCAAGAGTATAGAATCCATCCCCTTTCTCCACATCCTTGCCAGCAATTGTTGTTTGTTGATTTATTGATGATAGTTATTCTGACAGGTGTGAGACAGTATCTCATTGTGCTTTTTATTTGCATTTCTCTGCTGATTAGTGACATTGAGCATTTTTCCATATGTCTATTGACCTTGTATATCCTCTTTGGAGTGTCTATTCAGGTCATTTGCCCATTTTTTAATTGGTTTGTTTGGTTTTCTGGTATTGAGTTTATAGTTGAAAAATATTCAATTATACTTTTATGTAGTCCTTATATACACCCACAGACAGACACATTTTCTTTATCCAGTCATCCATCTAAACAATATGTGTTGTTTCCATGTCTTTGATATTATAAATAATGCTGCAGTGAACATGAGGTGCAGATATTTTTTTTCAATTAGTGTTTCTTTTTCTCTTCAGGATAAATTCCCAGAAGTAGGGTTATTGGGTCATATGGTAGTTCTGTTTTTAATTTTTAGAGGACCCTCCATACTGTTTTCCATAGTAGTTGAACAAATCTATATTCAACCAACAATGCACAAGGGTTCCCTTTTCTCTGCATACTCATCAACACTTGCTATTTTTTGATAATCTATTCTAACAGGTGTGAGGTGATAGCTCATTATGGTTATTAAATGCTTCTTGAATTAGCTTCTGCACTTCTTTTTGAAGACTGTCCTATCCCTTTATGCAAAACAGGCAGAATTAAACCCATTGAACACATCAAAGGTGTATGCCCTTGAAAACTTGGCAGCCTGGTGTCCTTTAGAGATCGTGGAGTTATGGCAATGAAAGCTCTAAGAAACATGTTCTGTGGAATTAGTAAACAAAGATATACCAAATAATTCATTAAGCTAATAAATCTAAGTGAGAACAGTGGAGTTTGTACCTGATCAAGAGAACAAGCTTTTTCAATTGGTACTTGGATATCTGGCCTCTATAGCCTGGAGCAGTTCTATGTTCCAATTTGGCACTGTGCTTAAAGATGGCATTTGGCATTTTCTGGACCAAAAAATCACTAACAAATGGGTTCTTCCAACTAAAGGTGCCCAAGTACCACAGTTTCTTTACAACTATGAAGAAAAAATCAAGGAATAATAATTTCTATGTACATTGAGACTGAAAAAATTTCATGTGACATTCTCCATATATAATATCATTACTCATGGGCCTTTGGTTTTAAAGTACACATTGGACATGGGGAAATCATTAGCAGAGAGCAAAGCTTCATGAAATATAATATCTCATATGTGAGTATATGCACATAGCGCCTCTATATAAACACTAACTGTGTGTATATGTGTAAGATGTAAAGAGTTAGAACTGATATTTAGTTGTGTTTATATAAAACAGATAATTTCATGATTACATTTCTTATTCTGTGTGTCACATACAGTATTTCTTCTCACAGTTGTTGGACAACAAACTTTGACATTTTGAGAGTCTACAGATGTCATAATTAAACTTAGTAATCAGTCTAGAAGTAAACACATAAATAACAAGTGATCATAAAGGTCAGCAATATGGCATGGCATAAACATGGAATTCCAGTGCTTGCTTCTAATATAAAAAAATCATTCTGCAGTTCAAAGCATGTCATTCTTTGCATATGTTCAAATGCAACATGAAAGAAGAAAAACTTTCTCCAAATGATTAATGTAACATTTCACAAGGACATACGGATATTCTTAGAATTTAATGGGGGAAGGGGAACTTACCTGGAATCAATTATGGGAAATTTGGCAAAATGGAAGTAAAATATTTATTCACACTTCTTGTTATAATTACTTGACATGTGTTATAAGAATTTTTAAAAATCCCAAAGAACAAGATGAGAGTAATTTCAGTCTATGGGGATTAATTGTAGTCATATAATAGTATGACCAAAAAAAGGCATCCTGGTTTTTTATCGGATTTTGAAGGACAGATTTAAATGTATGTTGAGTAAAGCTTACACACTGGCATTGTCTCAGCCCCACCCCAAGTGATGCTGTTTCCCCGCCCCCCCGTCTTGTGTTTCTTTAATCCACATACATCCACATATTTATCTGAGAGAGCAAAATTTACAGAACTGTTTGTTTACCCATCTATCCCACCAAAGAGTTTCTTGAAAGCAGTGTCCTTTGTTAAATTACATCTTTGCATCCTCAGTTATTTTTGACATATCAGGTACTTCCTCTTTCATACACTCATAGGCCAGGACTTACTATTACATAGTAAGTAATAGATAAGAATTTATAATTTAATAGAACAATACATAAAAAACAAATATGTTAGTGGATAAATGTTGCACATTTGCTTATTTTGATTTAAGACTTTACATTTTAATCATTAGAGAATGTAGAAATTGTACATTTCATAGGAATAAATATCTTAAAACATTTTTGTACAATAAAAGATATGTAATTTAGTTCAATATTGAAAATGGAGCTAAGAAAAATAATAATATTGCCACAATATCTTTTATGTCCTCATGTACAATTAAGGCTTAAATAACAGGGAGTGCATGGCAGTGCTCTTCCCTAAACACAAGTTAGCATCACGGGTAAAATTAGACAATGATTGGGAATGTGCAGAACAATTACTCAGTTTAGGATAAATATTAGTTTTCGAAAGTACAAGCTTCTGCCAAATATCATTTTCTCCAAGTCTACTAAATGATTAGAGATTTTTAGGAATTTAATGGGAAAGAGGGAAAAAATACAAATGTCATTGGAACACAAGAATACAATTTAATGGTGCTGAGGTCAGCGAAAAAGTCCCGTGGGCCAAATCCAGTAGCACCCAAAGCTATAAATGTTTGCTCTGAGGACTTTCACAGAAAAAGTTTTCTGAATTGCAAACATTAGAGGCCTCTATACTTGTTATTCTGAATACTGACTTTTATCTTTGAAATTAAAATTATAGTTAAAATAAGTCAAAATTCAATGAATCAGTTCTTTTTCTTGGTTCCTATAGGAGAGGTTTGAGGCAACAGATTTAAATTTTTTATAAATGTGGATGTATATCATTTCTATAAGTCTCAATGGATGGGATGCTGTCAAACAGTTTTGAATAGTAATTAAAATTAATTTAATGCTAAACATAGGTCTTGTCTTATTTTATTCATTTTCCAGGATTTTAGAATATATTTATATATGAATTGGAGAGCAAAAGTATGATTGCAGTTATTTGTATTAGTATACACATTTTTTAAAATTCTAGAGTTCAATGTCACTCCCTATCCCTACTCCACGCTCTCCCATTTTTAAAGTCAAGTCAAGCCCTATCTGGTGTAGCTCAGTGGATTGAGTGTGGACCTATGAACCAAAAGGTCCTGGTTTGATTCCCAGTTTAGGGCATGTGCCTGGGTTGCCGGCCAGGTACCCAGTGAGGGACACGCTAGAAGCAACCACACATTGATGTTTCTTTCCCTCTCTTTCTCCCTCCCTTCCCTGTTCTCTAAAAATAAATAAACAAAATATTTTAAAAACTAACTAAAATAAAGTCAAGTCACAATTTGTAATTATTTTTGTTCTTTAGATTATTTTATGCTTCTTTGCAGCAGCTTGGGATCTTTGATGAAAATGCATAGTACTGCCTTTTTCAAAGTTGGAATTTTAAACTTAGCAAATATTTAAAATTTATTTGAAGTTTATGTTGCCAGACAATAAGTATTCAGTGATGATGTACCTTTATGAGGAAAGATAGAAGAAAAGGTCTTATTGCTTCTAATACCTATATGTAACTCCTTTTATGTTTGTAGATATGTATCAATCCTAAGTGACAAAGGAACAGGAAAGGTTCACATTGCCTCCTACTCTCAAGGTAGATGTGGTCCAGGCACATCAGGAAATTTGTGTGTATGTGTGTGTGTGGATTAAATAAAACAGTTATTAGTAGGTTGGTCAAATATTTTTCTGAGATAAATATTACATCATCTACAGAACAGTCTGTTCTGAGCATTTTAGAGGAGCTTTTCAGCTATTTATGTGGCCTTATAAACAAATATAATAAAAGTACTGTGACAGTTCACTGACATATCATTGCTTTGTTGTGAATGTGGTTTTCATGCCAAGAACAAATATGAGAAATCTCATTATATCTCTGTAGCACAGCTAATCACAGTGCAATGCGTGTCCGTCAGTTGATCTTTTGCAGGAATTAGGGGAAATTCAAAAGAAAGATTATCGTGTGCAAACAATGAGAGCTTAGATATCTTGCCTACTGGCCTAAGGTCTCCCCATCATTCCTGCAGGGTTTACTTTCTGTATGAGAAGTTAATTAAGGTGAAACATGAGGTAATTAGGGCTAATCCTCCTGGCCTCCTGCTGGCCTGTTGCCTCCTAGGCCATAGCCTAAACCAAACTATTTTCACAATTTAAGAAAGAAAAGCAGATTTTTGTAAAATTGATGCTCATTCCATTTTTAAACAAGATTTCTAATTTTTAAGGCTATTATTATTAATTTTTAAATAAGGCCTTTGCTTGGAAAAAAGTATAAAAATGATCACGCTTTTCTTAAATTTTTATTTAAAATGGAAAAAGGGACTATTATATATAGTCACTGACATGATTATAAAGTTACATTGTTCACTTTACAAGTTACTAACAGATGAAATGAAATGTGTACTACTTTAAATCCTTAGTCTGGATTATGCCGGAAAGTATGCCCTTCCTCCTGAAAATATATTCCACATAAAGATTTGTCAGTGAATTATTCATTTATAAATGTATGAAAATATTTGAGTAGGGGAGGGGGAGGAATGGGAAATGAAAAAGCAAAAATCTTCTCTGAACCACATCCAGGTGTTTTATCCTTTATTAGTATGCAATAAATAAATCTGCTAGGTAGTAACCTATATACTCCTTAGAATAAATATATCTCTATGTATTTTAGTATGAGTTCCATAATAAGTTTTTGTATATGTGTGTATTGTTTTTATTTTTACTTTTTCAATAAGGAAAGAATAAAAAGATTTAACACACTTGTTAAACTTCCCTGAGTTGAAAGTATGAAGCACTTTATAGATACCCTAGCTTTCTAATGTACCAACATAACAGAATCTGTACACTTGCCAAAAGGCATTTTACTAGGATGTTAAGAGTTTAGAATTGACAGAACCCCCTACATTAATTGAATAGCATATTGTTAATAAGCAGTCATGGCATTTATAAAGGAGACCACATATAGAAGGAGTAAAATCTCCTCTGTCATGTTTTGTTACATCCTACCAGGTACCAGGGTAAAAACACTACTAAAAAAAACTATTATTGTAAATTTGTGTTTGTTTTCCTAATTGCTATCAGCATTTAAACGTCTATTTCAACTACACAAATTTCTTCTTTTCTATATTTTTATATGTACTTTAGAATTGTTTGGACTAGCACCTTGAAAATATATATATTAATGACCTTTACTAAGATTAAAACCATTTCTGTGGAATAAACCAGTAAGGAATACATAACAGCTATACAGCAACAAGATGCTAATTCATATCTTCTGTTTGAAACTCTGGGATAGTTAATATTTATGTAGCTAGATATGTGGCTAAATCATAAGCTCTTATTTAGTAGTCAGTTTTGAAACCTACAAATGTCAGAATCTTACTCTTTTTTTAATGAGAGAAAAAGCATCATTTGTATTCTACAGTCTTTAAGACTACCCAAAACTCATATGAAGATTGTGTTTGTTTATTGAATGTGGTGTCAGTCCTTCAAAGTGGAAGTGAGGTCTTTTCTTCTGCAAAATTGCAAAGAGAGCATTCGTACCATGGCATTTAAGAATATATCAGATGAGATTTTCTATTGATCCCAGTGGTGGGGATGAGTGCCCTGAGAGAATAAATGAGCCGCCTTTATGAGGTTCCTTGTCATCAAGGATTTAGCTGTTTCATTTGCAGATTCCTGTAAATGTTCACCAGATTCATGGCCAGTAATTTTCACTGGAGAAAGACTGGACCATGGGTAAGCAAATGACTCTTTGTCATTAATGGTTTCAAATAGCATTAAAAATGTTCTTGCAGCTCAATTGATTCTGATGAAGCTATGGAGCCCAATTGCAATGTGTCTCTAGCTAATATTTCCAATTATTAGGCCAAAGAAAGGACATGCATGCACATATTCGGATCACATAGTTTTCCAATATAAAAATTTAAATTGATATCTACAGATGTACAATTCTAGAGAATAGGACACACACAAAAAATACATCTAAACTGAAATGATTCCTTATGTAATTACATTTATATCTGTTAATTTCCACTTCCTTAATTGGGTTATCTTCTAAGTGATCAGTAAATTTCATGCAGTAACTAATTTACATGCTCTGTTCGAAACGGTAGCTGCCTGATGACTTTAAGTATAAGTACCTGCTAGTGTACCAAAATGGGTTTGGAATTAACAGCGAAGTCAGAAATCTTCAAAAATTCTTGAGACATGGCAGATAAATGGATTAATATATCTGTCCCTGGAATATGTTCCTGCATATGAAGTATTTTAGTATATGTGTTAATATTTAAATGACCTATACTTAATTTAAGGTTTCCATTTCCAAAATTATTATTATCACTCTTAAATCTCCATGTCGAACTGTGTTAGAAGAATCTATACTTCATTTTCTTGGCCTCTATTGGTTCTGGTATGGGCTGACTCACAAAGGTGAATGTACTACAATATAGTAAAATGGTCAGCAATTTGTAGTTTCTCATGTACACAAGCAGAAATAAAAGTAGTACCACTTTCATGGTTGTTTTACATCCTGTTGCCTACTTATTCCTGTCTCCCCAGGAAAGAATAACCTCAGGCTTTTGCATGCTTGTCCAAAGTCCCTCCAGAGGCCCTCTCAAACATTTCTGGTGTGGGTGCAACTTAATAAAATCTTTACTGAAGAAAATTTAACAACAGGAATCAAAATTATAAAATGACTGTAATCTTAAACCCAGCAATTCCACTTGTGTAAATGGATATTTCAGATCAATGTGTGTGTGTGTGTGTGCAAGTAGGATTACCATATATGTTGAAATATATGCATTATAGCCTTGTTTTAAACAGCAAATGATAGGCATCAACTTAAATTGGATTAAGTCAATGGGAGACTTGCTAAATAAGCTTTGGCATATCTTATTATGAGCCATAAAAAAAGCAAAGTCTTCTGTGTTTCCAAGGCCTCCAAGATAATTTATTAAGAAAGAAAACAAAATGTGCTGAATTGCATTTTGCCACTTTAAACTATTGTTTAAAGACGGGAAAATGGACTTCCGGTCAAGATGGAGGCATAGGTAGACGCACTGTGCCCCCTCACACAACCAAGATAGGGACAACAATGATAAAGAAACAAAATAACAACCAGAAATGACAGAAAATTAAAGTGCCTGGCAGTCCAACAACCAGTGAGTTGAAAATAGACTCGATCAACCAGACCAGTAGGAGGGGCGGAGTTGGGCCGGGTGAGGGACGCGGAGCGGAGACCTGAGCAACCAGAGACCTGAGCAACCAGGGACGCGCGCAAGTCCCCAGCAGGCAGACCCTGGGCGCACAAGCTGGCAGCAGGCAGACTCTGGGCACACAAGTGTCAGTGGCTGACGGGCCAGGCTGGGAGGTGGCGACCGGCAGACCCAGCCAGGCGGCCATTGTGAAGCAAGGCACTGAGCACAGCTTTGGGTCACTGACAGAAAAGGAGGGCCCCGCGGGGTGCACGGGCCCACCCACACCGGAATTGGTGCCAGAGGGGCCCAGTTGGCTTGTGGAAAGC
>CM052539.1:133928588-133950627 GCA_028533065.1 Trachops cirrhosus | reverse complement strand
ACACAGAAATGAAGATCACATGGAGGGTTAGCAACAAGGAAGTGGGAGGAGGCGGGGGGAGTATGAAGAATAAGTAGCATAGAGGGTAGATAGAAAATAGACGGGGAGGGCAAGATTAGAAGGGAAAATGTAGAAGCTAAAGAACTTATGACACATGGACATGAACTAAAGGGGGGAGTGGGAGAGGGTCTTCAGGGTGGAGGGGAACGAAGGGGGGATAGTAGGATAAATGTAATAGCATTATCAATAAAATATGTTTAAAAAAATAAAATAAAGACGGGAAAATGAACAGGTAAGTTTATATGCATGTGTGTCTGTGCATGTTAGCTCACATCTGCATAAACTATATCTAGAAGGACGCACAAGAAATTAACATCATTGAGTGTGAGGGCAACCTGGCTGTGACATCTGTCACCCCATTTATCTGCAGGGTTGATTCAGCTGATCTGATTGGCTAGGTGGGTGCCCTATTTGTTCCTCACTGATCCATTGCATCCCTCACTAATCCCTGTGTGTCCCTCACCGATACGTGCACGTCCCTCTTGAAGCAGCATGCTTTGTTGAAGGGGATTACCTTCCCTGCTAGAGGAGAGGACTGTTCTTTGGTCAAGGGTATAGGAGTAGCTGTGCTCCCCCACTAGAACCTCCAAAGAATCTCTCAGGTTCCATTTGTAGGAGAACATAGGGTACTCAAGCTTTTAAGACTTCCTCGAGACAGCATGGATGGATCTGGAGAGCATTATGCTAAGTAAAATAATCCAGGCGGTGAAAGACAAATACCATATGATCTCACCTATAAGTGGAACCTAATCAAAAAAACAAACAAGCGAGCAAAATAAAACCAGAGACATTGAAATAAAGAACAAACTGACAGTAACCAGAGGGATGGGGATAATTTGGGATAAAAGGGGAAGGGTCATCAAGGAACAAGTATAAAGGACACATGGACAAAGCCGAGGGGGGGTAGGATCAAGGGTGGGATGTGGGATGGGTGGGGTGGGGGTGAGTGGTGGGGGAGGGAAATGGAGACAAGTACTTCAACAACCATTAGGAAAAAAAAGACTCCAGACACATCCAAATGAGGCACTGTATGTGGCAGTCTGCCTTTATTTGAAAGAAGGAAAAGAATGGAAGGAAGGAAGGAAGGAAGGAAGGAAGGAAGGAAGGAAGGAAGGAAGGAAGGAAGGAAGGAAGGAAGGAAGGAAGGAGAAAGAGGGAGGGAGGAAAGGAAGGAATAAGGAAAGGAAGAAAACAGAAAGACTGAAAGACAAGGCTAGGAATAAGACATTCTAAAAACATGTTTTATAAAGATATGGTACATAAATACAATGGAGTAATAATACTAAGCCATATGAAAAGAGGAAATACTGACATTTGCAACACAATGGATGGGCCTTGAGAATATCATGCAAGGAAAATTAGAAAAAGTTAAGAATCATATGATTTCACTCCATATGTAGGATATAAAACTCAAAGGAGCAAAAGAACAAACAAGAACACCAAACAAACAAAACTCACAGACACAGACAACAGTATGCTGGTTTGCCAGAGGGAAGGGGGGCACATGGTATAGCAAAGGGAAAAGGGGGTCAAATATGTGGTGATGGAAGATGACTTGACTTTGGGTGGTGGGCACACAGTGCAATATACAGTGCAATGTACCTAAGGTACATGATCTGTATACCAATGGGTCATCTGAAACCAATGTAATTTTATTAACCAATGTCACCCCAATAAATTTAATGAAAACATTAATAAAAATGTGTTTCCTTAACAACTTGATATATCAAGTTTGAATGTTCAAATTATGTTTTCCTCCTCTCCATTTTAGTGATGTCAGTTTTGATTGACTATGGGAAAAACAACCTAAATTCATATTAATAGGTGGTTACTTCATACCTCCCAAGGATATTTCTGATTTTAAAGAGGAGACTCATTAAGTTGGTAATTTTCATGCAGTTCTAAAAGAACTTAGCAAAGAATATGTGCATAATCACTTGATTAAAGTGACCCCAGTAAACCAAAGACAGGTGTTAGATGCTTTAATCTACCTCCATGACAAAAGGAAGTAGCCACACCAGTCACAGCAAGCTCCCACCTGGAGACTGATGCTCAGGGAGCTCCCTGGGAACTACATGTTGGAAAAATGAAAAGAGACAGTATCAGGTACGGAAGGGACAAAGAGACTGAGCTTTAAGCCAGAGTAGGTCCTCAAACTGTGGTTATGATACAAGTTATAAAGACAACACTTGTCATTTGCTTTGCTGGGATGACTGTCAAAAAGACTCTCCCCTCAAAATCCACTGAATCAGGCTTTGTAAAGGAGAACCTGAGTATGAGCACTGCTTTTCCGTGACAAAATCTCCTGGTCTGCTGCTCCCCTGATTCCTGTTAACTGGTGACAGTGGGTCCTCAAACCAGAAATGTTTGTTCCTGAAACACCCAGGCCCTGGGCAGTCGTCAGCAGCCAAGCCCACAGATTCTCTGTTAAAGGACCGGAAGTCTTTAAAAGAACTTAAAAGCCCCATCCTGCCCCATGAAAGCTTTTATAATCCATTTCCTGGGGGCTCTCTCCTCACTCCCGGTCCCAGCTCCCTACTCCTATTTTATATTTAGCTAACATCTGCCCTGGGGCACTGGGCTAGTAAAGCGAGTTCTTTTCCCACCCTAGCTAAAGCCTTTTGGCTTTGTGGATGAGTCAGTACACGGGATTTTCTAAAGTCAATTCATTTATTAAAAAAAAAAAAATCTATACATCATGACTTTGAGCTCAGCACTTTTCTGGACACTGGGAATTCGGAAGAGAACAAAGGGACTAAAATATCCAATGGACCTTCCTTTCTAGAAGTGTATATAGACGATAAACAAAGCAAATAAAGAAAACATATTCTTTAGGTGGTCAAGTTGCATAACAAGAGAAAAAGAAAAAAAAGGAGGGGAAAGTGTGTGTGTGGTAAGGTTGTGGTGGGCAGCTGGGAGGGGTGCAGTTTTAGGTAAAATAGCCACTTCACAGAGAAGGTGAATTTTTAGTGAAGGCTTAAGAGAAGTTAAAAACAAAACAAGAAAAACAAAAACTAGCTTTGTGGGAATGAGGGGTAGGGACAGAAAGTAAATCATTTTAGGAAGAGGAAAGAGCAAGTACAAAGGTCCCAAGTTAGGAAGTACGACGGGGAGGTTACTCTGAGTAGAGCAGCAGGAGCAAGGATAAGGTAGGCTATGAAGGATGAGTTGACTGTTAGTGGTGAGCAAAGGCGAAGTCCTGTGTTCCCTTTGGGGACTTTAGCTTTTATGCTAAGTGAAACCCTTATAAGGTTTTCAAAGCAAGTAGAGACAGGATCTGTCTTACATTTGAAAAAGGATCACTTTTGCATTTAATTGAGAATTTTCCCAATGGGGACAAAAACTGATTCAGGGGCACATTAACCAGTGGCAAGAACTGGAGGTGGTACAAAGCGATTAGAATCTTTAATATTTTGGAACTAAAACCATCAGATTTAGATCATTCTATGTGAAGTGATGAGAAAAGGACAAAAGTCAAGGACGACTCAACTTTTATTGACCTAACTGGAAAAACGGAATTGTCATTCATTGAAATGGAAAGACTGTGGGAGGTGATGGATTCATGGGCAAGTCATGGCTGACATGTCTATTTAAGGATCTGAAAATGGAGATTTCAAGGATATAGTCAGTTGCCTCTCATGCCCCCAACCAAGAACCCGTCCTGCAACCCAGTCACATGCCCTGACCAGGAGTCCAACTACCAACCTTTCAGTTTACGGGAAGACACCCAACCCACTGAGCCACATCAGTCAGGGAAAAATAACTGTACTCTTAAAACAACTTCATTTTCTGTATAAACAAGTAGATTTGAAATTATGTCAACTCAATATGCAACAAACCAGCCAAGGAGAAGACTGAGAAACACTGTTAGATAATAGGCAGAAAATTGAATGTATATGTCATCCTAATATATCCTAATAAAGGTGGAGAAAATGTTCAGCTGTGTCAGAGGCTACTGAAGGGTCAAGGAAGGACAAGAACTAACAGTTGGATACAGCAACCATGGAGAGGTCATTGGTAATCATTGTAAGAGTATTCTGCTGGGATAGTAGCCTCTGGGGGAGTCTTTTTGCAAGGGGTTTAAGAGAGAATGGGAGAAGAGAAATTAGAGACTGCAAGCCAGGGGTTTACTCCCAGAGTCCTGCAATTCAGAGAAGAGAGAAATGGAGAGTATCTGGAAAAGGAAGTGGGAGCAATAAAGGTTTGATTTTGTTTGTTTTTAAAATAGGATTTAAAAATTATACCTGCATGCTTATGGGAATCATCTAGTAAAGAGGGGAAATTTGATAATACATGAGAGAGGGGGAAATTGCTAAAGCAATGTCCTTGAATAGGCAAAAAGAGATAGGAGACAAGCAAAAGAGAGGTTGCTCTAATCTAGACACATAGTTCATGCATTGTCACAAGAGAAGGTAAATAATGGGCCCAGGTGCAGTCACATGGGTAAAGGAGATAGATAAGCATATTATATTTGATTCTCGTTGAGTGCAGTTCATGATGCAACATCATTTTTTCACATTAATGTTTAGGGGGAAAAGGGAACACTGGCTTACATAGTTTTGCAAAGGAACAGTGCATTGTTTTGAAAGAGAACAAATGTCCATACAGTGCTGAGATTTCAGGTAATCTTTTACATATGGCTCCTTTTATGGTCAATTTGTACAAGTAGAGAATTCCTTTTCCAGTTTGGTTTAATTAAACAGTGATTACTAAGACCGCACCCCTGTCTTCAGAGGGAGCTGCCTATCTGATAGGACAAGCCTCAGAGTATGGTGACAATATTTCCTAAATAAAAATCAGGACTGGTCACCCCACCCATGGGCTGACAACAGGAGAAAATATTTAACATGAGGGCCATCCAGGAATATCCAAGGCATATGTTAGCTATTATTGTAATTAGTATCAGATGTTTGTAACTGCTGAACCAGAGGGGAAGGGGGAGGAAAGAAACAAAAACAAAAACAAAAAAAACACCATTACAGGAAAACGAAAGAGTGGAATTCTCAACTTTGCCCAGGAAGTGTAAGGGTTTTGAAAATTACTGAAACAAAAGAAGAGGCAGGAGTTAAGCCCGGACAAGTAGATTAGAGTCATAGTGAATGAATCTTATTCAGAGGAGTGTGGATATTATACTATAAACATCAACAATGACATAATCATGTCTGTAATACAGAAAGCTAAAGCTAGTAGCTCTGTGGAACAGACACTGGCTGAGATCGGAGGTCATAAACCAGTAAGTGTCCTCTGCAGCATTTCAAGTAAAATATAAGAAAGTGACAGAGGAAATGGCAATAAAGATAGAGAGGAGGAGGTAAAATCTAATGCTTTTTTCTCAGGGAAAAAAAAGAACTTTGAGACTTAGAAAGTAAGAAAACATGTAACGATGACTATGAGGTTCTGTTTGGGATACAACTTACAAATTGATGTCATTTATCAAGATAGAAAATACCCACGATGAGCAGTTTCAGTCAGGAGGTGAGAAAATATAATAAGTTCACTATGTGCAGGATGAGTGTTAGATAATTTCAAGCAGCTGGAAAGCCTGGGATTTGTTTCTATGACATCTTTTCATTTAGTGGATATTGGATTTATCAACGCTGAAGGACAAATTCATTACATACTAAGCAAAATCAAGGATTCTGATATTTTTAGTGCACGGTAACCACATTTGCTTGATTAAAGTATTTTTCTAAGCTGCACAATTTGTCCAGAAATATTTTAATTTCTCCTTATTATATATTCACGGTTAATCAATCCATTGATTAAAAAAGCTTGTGTGATGGTTAGAAAAGAATTGAGAAAGTAATATACCATAAAGAAAAGAAATAATATACTTGAAGATAACATTTTTCTTCGTAGATGATATGTGGAGTGAAAAATGCTTTGGGGCATAGTTTTAAGATTTCCAAGAACTTCAATAAAACACACATAATAAATGCATCAAGCTCACTTCTGCATTCTCCAAGTCATTAATTATCCACCAATACAATTTAATAACAGAATAGAATGCTTATCTGCCCAATCCACAAAGACCACTTTGATTCTTTCTGGTCCCTGGATTTGATGTGTTGAAAAACTTCAAAAATTGATGCATTCATTCTAATTAAAGAATGCCATGATGTTTTTCTTTCTGTTTTCTAATTATACTACTATCATTTTCTCATATTCATAAAATAGTACCAAGAGCAGGTAGATTATAATTTAAATTTATTATTATTAATTTTTATTGTGAGGTAATAATACTCAATGCAATCCCTTTTTCCCCCTTGGAAACTTAAAGCTAAATTTAATGTGTAATCATGGTAAATACATTAATTGCCTTTACTGTTAATATATTTAAAATGTTCTTCAGTTTACATTCTCTTATAATTCTTTTATTTATGAGACTATTTTATTTTATTATAATATTTTGGTTAAGTAAATGATCATTATTTGCTTAAAAGTGTTTTTGGGGGAGCAGCAGAAAAGATAAAAGAAAGAATGGATGGATGTACAAATAAGCCCTGTTGCTACCTATATATTTTTTTCATCCTACCATGAATAATATTAGTAGCCCACAGAAACTCACATCTTTATCTGATTATCTCACTTGTAGAGAGGTACATAGAAAAGGCACAGCAGCCTTTTTGGCACCGCTGTTGTTTCTGAAGCAGTGTCACCTTGGTCTAGCATGGAACGGGTATAGTACTTGAGAGTTCTGTTGGTGCTTTTTGAATCAAGTTCTCACTTTTTGGATTATATTCTTAGCATGGCTCCATAAATTTATGACTTATTGGGTGTGTCCACATCCAGAGCAAGTATACATTTTTATTGCAGATATAAATAGTAACCTGTTTAATTATAAGATATCTTTATAAATTGTGGCTCAATGTACCAATAGATTTAATTCTGCTAAAATTTACAATTTATTCTATTATTTTTATGTATATTTCTCTTTTTGTTTTTCTTGGAGATTTACAATTCCACATATTGTTTGACCACAAATCTCTTAGAGTGCCATGAAGAAGTGTTGTGATTTATAGTCATATGACGGACACTTCTATGCAAACTAACATCTTACTAGGAGTTATGAAAATTAGAAGGAAAAGGCCCAAAGTGCCTTTTACAAGAGCAGGTAAAATTATGGAGAGACACATTTAAACAAAAGAACAAAATAGAATATAATACTTTACATTTGAGAATTTTTTAAAAATATTATAAAGCTTTGAGAACACCAAGAAAAAAATGGTAAAGGAATCAGAAAGGCTTCATGAAAGGTGGCTTGTCGCATATGTCATGAAGGATGAAAGAAGAGCTGTTTATGGGTGAAAAAAAGAGGGTAGAAAAAAGGAATAATGGTGTACTTGTTTCTGAGGGCAACCATAACAAATTAGCATAAACTGGTGGTTTAAAACAGAAATTTATTTCCTCCTACTTCAGGAGGTCAGGAGTCCAAAATCAAGATTTGATTCCTTCTGGAGTCTCTAAAGGAGAAATAGATCCATGCCTACTCTTGAAAAATAACAATTTCTCACAAATTATTGTTTTTATTTATTTCTGAAAGAGAAAGAGGCAGACGCTATAAATGTCTTCTAATACAACATGAACTCATATGTATGTTTTCACTAATGTCCTACCATAGAAAAGCCTAAATCATACTTTATCAGCCTACAGAGCTACATTGATCTAACAGAACAATAATAAATATATTTAACAATAGGTATCATGTATCAAACCCATATGTTTTACATATATTATTTCATTCAGTCCTCACCTTAATGGTAGTAGTAGCATGCTCTCAGTAGATAAAACAAACTGAGACATGGGAAGGTTAATTGATAATATCTACAAACATGTACATGTGATAAGCATAATAATAAAATAAATTGAACATGATAACATATATTACTATGAAAATTGAAAAAAGAAACAGAACTAATGCATGGGTATTAGTATAGTAATGATAGTGTGGTATGTGACAGAGGAAACAGAACTCTGTATATTGTTAACAACTTAATTTTTTGAACTTTTTGCTTCTTCTACAACAAGTCCCATTACACAATATAAAACTATTATGTGGCCATTTACTACTATGACAATAAAAGTAAAAGCTGTGGTACACATCTGTTTGAAATCCTACTGTTTACAATTAAAAGCTTTATTTTGTAGCATTTAATATGAAATGCTATTATAAGTAAACGGATATGTGTTAAAAAGGAGATAAAAATCAGGTATCCCTCTAAAATAACTTGATTTCTATTCTAGGACTGAAGTGTTTGAGCTCCCTTGTTAGGCTGATATTTCTCAAGTCTGATCTTCACAGGGCCTTCCTGAAAATGGGGTTGGAGGAATGGTCAGTGAAATCAGATCACTGTGCCCCAGACCCCACCTCCTGAAACTCAGTTTCAGGGACCAAGCTGAGGCAACCTTCCTTTTAAACAAATATCCAGGAGAATTATTTAATACTAAACATCTAAGAACCATTAATTTAAGTTAAATATGAGTATCACAATATCATCCCCCCCAAAACCCAGCTATTTTCTTAATTTTAATTTACTCTTTTATTAAAAGATGTCCTTAGTAAGATGGAGGATCAAACCACAAAATGAAAGCATAACCTCAGTCTGCAGTGGCTTCATACATTTGCAGTTTAAAGGAGTTGCATTAAGTAAATATTCAAGATAAATATTTTTATAGCTTATGTTAACTGAGTCAAGTGTTTGAAATGCCATTATTTTAAAATGCTTTTTAATAAGCCCGAATATGTTCGTGTACATGGTATTATCATGTATCTTTCAAAATTAAATTAATAGAAGAGTAGATTTTGGTCTGTTTCTTGATATTCAGAAAGAAGCCTTCACATTATGGGGGACTGGATCTTCCAACAGGGCCAAATTTCTTGGGCACGCGTCCTTCTGGGAGTGTCTGCTCCCCTTACCTCCCATTTAGCAGCAGTACAGCTGGGAAACGTCCAACAGAATGAAAGCCACCTGCTCCTCTAATGATTTCAGCCAAACAGGCGGATTGAAGCTTTACCAAATGTGTTGTCTGTCACTCCAATTCCGTTTTAAAAGGAAATTAAACTGGTCAGATATTCATATAGAAAATATGTGCCATTAGTTAACTCCTGTTGTGCTTGAGGTTCCTTTCAAGCTATCAGATTCTACTGCTCTGGAGATGCCCCTGTAAGGTGAAGGGCGGGGAGAGTTTGTAGAGATAAATTTGGAAAATGAAGAATTCTTGAAGGGTTCCCTTGGTACATGCCACATTGCTGTACTGCAGGGCTACATTATTGCCTTAGACTACTCTAAGTAGGTTTAGGTACATATTTTTCCCACTGACCATTTACCTTTAATGTGTGATTATGTGTGTCTCCAGTCCTACAAACCTAATGGTAAACTCCTGTTAAAATTTCCAACTCACCCCTTTTTTCACCTCAGTCTCTATAATTCTTTAAAATAGTCTATAAGAGAAAATAATATGATAATAGAAAGAAAAAAATCACAGGCTTTCTAATCTCCTTCTGGTGAGGTGGGAAGCTGGCCTCCAGGGTAATACGCCCTGTGGGCATGTTCTTTTACCCTTGGAGCCTTAGTTCTGTAAAGAGTTATTTTGGGGATTACAGATATCTGGAAACACTGTAGGGCATTTATTTTTATATATGCATTTAATATTATCTTTTTCAACAATTATGTTATTTCTATATATGTGTGTTTTATATAATTATCCATCTTATTGATATATACATTATGACAAACACCGAAAGACAGTTTCACTTTAAGTTTCACCTCAGTTCGACCCTGTATAGCACCTTTTATTGTCTGTCGCCATCTTCAGCATTATGCTGGAAGATTATTTGACAGAACGATATAACACCAGTATGAATTTATATGTAAGAACATTTCAATAATGACAGGGGATTAATGCTCTGTAAGGGATTAGTTCATATAATATCATAAGAATAAGTGAGGGGAAAGCCCACAAAATTGTGCTGAGTAGTTTCAAGAAAACTTTCTCTGTATGCACTTTTTAATTGGGACTCAAGTTTTAATAATCAAAGTGACAGAACAAGACTAGACTTTGGGTGGTGAGAACACAATAGAGTATACAGATGTCATATTATGAAATTTTACACATGAAATTTATATGTTATTAACTAATGTCACCCCAATAAATTTAATAATAAAAATTAATCAAAAAAAGGATTGAACTAGTGAGCACTTTCAGTGAGTGTGTATTACTGTTACAAACTACATAGAAATAATTGAAGTAGATATGAAACAGGAAAATGACAAGTAAAAACAGAAAAATGAAAGCAAATCAGTTGTATTTAATAGTAATCTATTGGTTGTCTTATTTTTAGTAGCTTAAGTAAAAATTGTATTTTAATGATAAGATAAAGTATATAAACTTTTTAAATAATTTTAATAAAAATATCTTGTTAAAATATTATCTTCCTTTATGCATTAATAATAATACAGACTTTAATTTGGAGTTCATCAAAACTAATTTGAATGAATTAGAAGTAATATCATGAAAAATTAGATTCACATGCTGATTTGTTTTCTTGCATTTAATGGGCACTTTGCTTTTTCTCTTCTGGCAATTTTAAATGCTGAGGCAGCACCATGGAAAATGCCAACTTCAGCTCACTAGGTGCAGAAGTCAAGAAAAGCCATCTACGTAATTGCAGCGTCTGTCTCCACTGCACAGTAGCTTATGTGGTGTCATGGTACTGGTAGGGGATTGGCAATTGGCAGGCTCTTGTATTTGACATTTTACACCTTTCACTTTCCTATTGTATAAACCACTGTATCTTTCAGTGTCATGAAAATCTTGCCCAGAAATAGACATGAAAACTACAAAAGCATTTATAGATCATAGGTATATTTGTGCCCTACAAGGTGATTTTACTGGCCATGGTTATCTTTCCATCTCAAACAGTTTCTGGCATAATTTGTTACATACGGTGGGTGTTCAGCACACATTTAAAAAAAAAAAATCTTTGCTATGTCCTCCTAAGATAGAAGTATGACTCTGGAATCAATCTGTTCCCAAACTGCAGTGTCAAAAATTGCAGTCAGCTTAATGATATTGAATCACAGGATTACTTAAATAGAACTGCACTTCAAGCATGGATTTAAAAATGATTATCTTAATATTTTCCTGAACACATAGCTAATATATTTCTTTACATTTATCTGACCTCCTCTCATTGAGTTACCCCATCTGTATTGCTGAAGCATGCAGCATGCTTGGCCACTTACGGTGATTTGCACCTATTTTTCATGGATGTGTCAGCCTATGATTATGTAATTATATGACTTTTTATAGAAGTGTAGAAAGCTTAGGAAATAATGTGTCCTCATTTTATGCATACTCAAGTACCCTTTGAATAAAACACTTTGTTCTCTTTTAGAGATAGGATATATCACTGGAAAGCAATCATTGGGTCTTTTATATAAATTATTATTTTTCATTATTTTCCAATTCCCAGTTGCACCATATGTAGTGTAATTACATTCTCTGTGGCCTTCAGAATTGTACAATTTAGAACTTAGGTGATTAAAAAAAAAGAATTCCGGGGATTAGATGCAATATAATACTATGCAAATATAATGTTTTCTAGTATTTATTAGGCAAAAACATCAAAATGTATGGTAATTCAGAAATGAGAACCTAATACTTTTAACCAGTTTATCAAGCAAGATTTCTTTAACCTTACTGTTTAGTCTCTGCAATGCTATTCAGATAAATTTTTATTAAACTCTAAATGAGTTAGCATGCCATTAAGTACATATTTATTGAGTAGCTACTATGTTGAATTCAATGACATTCTTATATAAGAAATGGATCTTTCAGGCCCCAATCTTTCAAAGTAGTAGCAGAATCAAGCCATAAATTGAGATATACAGAACAACAAATACCATTAGCAAAAATTTAAGTAATTGTTAAGGTTAGACCAGGTTGAAATATATGAAATTTTTCCATTTTAAACTGTTATTGACCTACTATAACTAGAAACATAATTTTACTTAATCTTCTGCTTCTCCTCAAGTCTGTGCCTCTGTCTTTGTTCGTTCCTCTTCCTGGAAGATCCTTCCCCACTTTGTCTGAAGGGAATATCTGTTTTCCATCTGTACAATCTCAGCTAGATTAATGCTCTGAGTATCTTCCCTAATATTCACAGAGTGAGTTAGATACTGGATTATTAATTGTACACCTTTTAAATTTAAAACACTTTGATGTGTGGATATAGTGTGAGTCCTATAGTTTGTGATTTTATATACCTTTCCCCCACTTTTTTGCTTCCTGAAATGTAACTCCTCCAGAGTCGTATCATAACATATTTGAGTCCTTGAGGGTTAATGTCATACCATATTTGTGTCTATAGAGATAATAGACATAATGGGCATCTAACAAGAATTAAGCAAGTAGTGAATGAATATATACGTAATGTTTGTTCAGTAACAATATATGTTAAACTGGAAGAGATCTTGCAGAGATCTTTTCTACTTTGCCTCTCATTTTACAGATGAGAAAACTGAGGCTCAGAAAACTAGCTTGTCTTTGTCCTTTAAGAGTTGAGATAGAACTGGTTAGTTTAAGCAAAATATTGTCCATCATCTAAAATTCGGTTGGTATAATTATTTGCTTGAATCTCTGTGCCCACTAATCTCCTGACTTGATTATTCTGTACCAACTTGATTTCCCATCAGATATCAGTATCTCCAGTACTTGGGAGATAATTGTCACAGTTACGCAAGCAAAGAAATATAGTAGTCCCTCCCTGTCCTCAAGGGATACATGCAAAGACTCCCTCCCAATGGAAGTCTGAAACTGTGGATGTTTCTAAGTCCTACATACAGGATATATTTTTGTATATACATACTTACGATAAAGTTATGATAAAATTAGGCCTAGTAAGAGCTTAACAATAAAAACTAATAATAAAATAGGACAATTATAGCAATATACTATAATTAAAGTTATGTGAATATAGCCTCTCTCCTCTCTCTCTCTCTCTATCTCTCTTTTTATCTCTCTCTCTCTCTCTTCTCTCTTTCTCATAACCAGTTTGATAGCCAGATGACAAGGAGCATAAACAGTATACACTGGACTAAGAGATGATTCATGTCCGAGGTAAAATGGAGCAGGATTGTGAGAAATTTTATCCTGTTATTCAGAAGGGCATGCAGTTTAAAACTCATAAGTTGTTTATTTCTGGAATTTTTGATTTAATATTTTTGGACCATGTGAAATGTGGATAACTGAAACCACAAACAGCAAAACCACAGATAAGGGGAGACTAGTATAGTAAGTATGGGATAACTCTAGGCAGGATGATCAGTGAAGATTTTGTAGAACTGGAATTAGATTGAATCTTGAATGATGGGAAGCATTTAGACAGGCAGAGGAAGTGGGAGAATGTGTGTGGAATGGTATGAGCAGAACACTGAGGAAGGAAAACCTAAAAGGTATGTCAAAGAGTGAGCAGAGAATGTTAAATTAGTCAATGGTTGTTCTCAAGTCCTTAGAAAGTATATGATTTTAGCCATGAGATGTGTATTTGCTGGCTTTCTGATTGTGATATGATTATATATATATAATATATAGTTAACATAAATTATTACAAATAATATATTATAATATGTAATTCTAGAAACTGTCCCGTCCAGGTTGAAAAATAAATGCCAATTTATAAATGTATTCTACATTAGAGATTAGTACAGGATTGAAAATGAATTATAATCTCAGACTTTAAAACTTGGTTTACACATAAATGTATTCCTACTTTGCTGAAACAACTGGCCTTCCACACTTGTTAATATAAAGGGTTTTTTTTCCTTCTTTTTATTTTTTTTCATCCCTATTGTATTAGTTCCATCAAATTTAGAAAATATTAAGATTTGGAGAGCTCAGTCCTCCTGTATATTTCTTAAAGATAAATATGAACACTGTGCAAGTATGTGTATTTGTGTGTGAGGTCATAAGGAGTGTTTAAGGGCAGTTGGTAGAAAGAAACGTTTCCCTAACAATACAGTTTCTAGTTTTTGAGTTCTTCCCATGTACTCACTTTTGTGCATAGCATGGCATCCACAGCTTAAAGAAGGTTTTCTTCCTGTGTTTGTCCGTGGCTCTAACATTCTTCTAAGTCACCAACAGGTAGCCTCTCCAAATTATTGTGAACTGGAACAAAATAAATATTTATCAACTGGGTTAAGAATAGTACTTTTTCAAATTATATATATATGTCTGCTAAACTGATACTCTTGGCTAATATTTGAGTTAAGGGCAAATTGGCAAATGTATTCTCTAATGAATCATGATTAATTCCCTTAACCATCTATTGAGTGCCTACCATGTGTAGGGCAGCAAGCTAGCTGTCAGGGGTGTGATGGCAAAAACGACAGGCACATCTTTGCCCTTAGTGGTGTTTGAATTAGTGGGGAAAGAGAGATCAGCAGCTATATAATAAGCGAGTCCATACAATATAAATTGTTGAAAGTATTTTAGGGAACTAAACAGATGATATAGTAAAACATAGTGTGTGAGGGTGTCCTATTTTGGAGAAAGTGGCTAGAGATGTTATGTCTGCACAGGTGACATATAACTAGAGACCTGAGGTGAAAGATGGAGCCACCCACACAAGTAACAGTGAGAAAATGCTAGGCAAGGAGTTGGAACTGTATATGCCATGGTCCTGAGCGATAACTTTGTAGGCTGAAGGAACCTGTAGTAGACCAGTGAGAGGAACTCAGCATGAGTGAGGTATGAAGGGAGAAACTGACATTAGGAAGATCAGGTAAAGATGGGGTGGTCAGGAGGAGCTAGATCACATAGACATTTGCTGACCTTGCTAAGGATTCAAATGCTTTTTATTTTAGTTGATAAAAAATTAAAAATAAATAAATAAAAACTTGGAAGAGTTTTATCTGGGGGAATGCATGAACAGGCTCATATTTTTCAAAGTAATCTGTGATTATCATATTGAGGATGGATTGGAGGGAAGAAAAAAGAAGTAGAAATGTCAGTTAAGAAGCCACTTAGTAGTCCAGACCAGAAATAATGGTGCATTGGGCTAATGTAATCACAGTGGAAATAAAAAGAGCAGATTCTAGAAATACATGGAAGAGAGAGCTGTGAGAACTTGATGAAGTACTGGCTTTGTGATATAAGGGGAGGGATTGATCCAGGGTTATGGGTTTCTAACTTTAGCAACAGAATGGATGGAGGAATCATCAACAGAGAGGGGGACCATTGTGGTAAGCAGGTTTGAGGGATAGAAGGAGACTTCAACTATGCATACTTCATTTGAGGTGCCTGCTTATATGTCATGTTGACACTTCATAATGTCTACAAATCAGGAGTGAGATTTAGGTGGCACATATGGATTTAAACAAGAATGCCCTAGCTGGTGTGGTTCAGTGGATTGAGTGCTGGCCTGCAAATCAAAGGGTCACCGGTTCAATTCCCAGTTTGGGCACATGCCTGGATTGCAGGCCAGGTACCCAGTAGGGAGCATGTGAGAGGCAACCACACATTGATGTTTTTCTCCCTCTCTTTCTCCCTCCCTTTCCCTCTCTAAAAATAAAATAAATAAAATCTTTAAAAAGAAAAGTATGTATATAAGTGTGGTTATAAATTTTCTCTCTTTTCTATATCATAAGGAGAAAAATCAAACATTTTAATGTGTATATAATGTAATAAATATATGTATATAACTGGTAATTATATGCACACACCTATATACACACTTGCCTAGGGAGTAAAAAGAATAATTCATACTATTTGTATAGGAAGGAAGGATAAAGGAAGCAAGGAAAAGAAGGAAGGGGAGAATTATGCTGGCCTGAAAAATGCTGTGTACAAACCAACTTTTAAAATACAAATAATTTACTAATTCAATTTATTTCCCCCCCAGCAAAGCTGTATATGAATGTAAAATGAAACTAATAAAAATATGAATAAGAATATCTGAGCTTCCAACACTCATGTAGGGTAAGGGTTTGATTTGAAAATTTGACAACTGTGTTCTCTCATAAGAGTCTTACTCCTTTCATGATTTACTAACAAAGAACTTCACATTTTAACTTAACCCTGACCTAAAACCTCTAGAAATGCCATGGTTGCAAGGAACGTGACCTATATTACTGGAAAGGTCATACAGAATGTGTGGAATATGTGGGACCAATTTGTAGGTGTGTGGAAGCATTGGAACAAGAACAATATTAATCCTAAAAATTTCTGGATTTGGGATTAGTGAGAGTGGCTAACCCTTGCCATTGCTCTCCAACAAGTATCTGATAGAAACATTGTCAGACTACAGAATGTTTTCTACTAAAAAAAGGGGGATGGCAAATTAATAATAAAAATACCTACTTCCAATCAAGATGGCAGCACAGGTAAATGTGGTACTTGCATTCTCCTACAACCACATCAAAATTGTAACTAAAATGTAGAACAAATATCATTCAGTACCACCTGCAATCTAGCTGAATAGAAGTCCTACAACTAATAATATAAAGCATAAGCCACATGAGACTGGTAGGAGAAGCAAAGATGCAGAATGGGCTGGTCCAAGACCAGGACCCCAGCCCAGAGTTCCAGTGCCAGGGAGAAAAGTTCCCATGACTTCTGGCTGTAGAAACCAGTGGGCATTGAGGCTGTGGGAAAAGAAGTCTCCTGGAGTCCCAGGCATTTTTCTTAAAGCATCAACACATGAACTTACAGTTGTCCCTTGCTATATCGCGGTTCACTTATTGTGGCTTCACTGTATTGTGGGAGAAACCCGCAGGTTTTTGGGAAGAGTAGATGAACTTAAAGAGAACTTCAAAATAAAAAAATGGCATGGAAACCATTAAAATAACCAGTATAAAATGAAGGATACTGAAAGGAAGACTAATTTACAGAAAATTAACAGTAGAATAGTTGAAGCTGAGAATTTAAACAGTGATTTGGAATATAAGGAAGCAAACACTCATTCAGTAAAGAAAAAGAAAAGAATCCAAAAATTATGCAGATAGGCTCTTCTGGTCAAGATTGTGGTGTAAGTTAACATGGCTTGCCTCCTTGCACAACATCAAAATTACAATTATAGAACAACCATCACTCAGAATAGTCAGAAATTGATTTAAATGGAGGTCTGACAGCTATGGAATTAAAGAATCCACATCCATCCAGACTGGTTAAAGGGTTGGAGATGTGAAATGGGCTTGTCCTATGCTGGCATAAAAATTTGGAATGAATATTTCAGGAGCAAGGTGTCCTAACCCCACACCAGGTCACCCAGCTAAGGGTTCTAGTGCCAGGAAGATAAGTCCCAACTTCTGGCTGCAAAAATCAATGGGGATGGAGTCTGTGGAAGAAACTTGTGGAGTCCCAAGCCATTCCTTTTAAAGTATCCACACACAGACATACTCAGACTCACTCCCTCTGAGCTCCAGCACAAAGGTAGCAACCTGAAAGGCACCAGTAGCACACATGGAGGACCTGGAGTGTCTGATATTAAGGTGAGAACTGGGGGACAGCTTTCTCCCAAATAGAAAGGTGAATTCAGGCCATTGTCCCTTTTTTGAACCCTCCCTCTACAGAGCCACAGAGCCAGCAGGAAGTTGCCATATCTGAGACAACTCCATCAATCTGGCTAATACTGCTTTACCTGCACTGAAGATCCCCTGAGATTCCCTCCAAGCCAATTACAAGCCTACCCTTGTGGTTAACAATAACTTTTCTGTATGAATGGCTGGTCTAGGCTCAAGATTCACAACTTCCTAAATCCTCTCGAACAAGCAACAGCTGGCCTCAGTGAGCCCTAACTCCCATATCCCTTTCTAAGTGGCCTAGGCCTGGCAGTAGAATCTATGCAGCCAGCATAGATTCAGAGCTTGGCTTTGCCTGGGAATCTCCAAGCCCAGCACAAGTAACAATCATCTCAGATTGCTTTATAGCTCATTCAGGTTGAACCTGGGAGAAACACAGGTGGGGGTGGACCTTGCCTACCACTACTTGGGAAACCCCAGAGCCGGCACACCCAGTGGACAGCTACAGGCCATATCTGATCACCTCCAACCTGCCCCTGCACAACTGACCCTCCATGGAGGGCAGAGGTTGGTAGTCCATGGACACAGCCAGTGCTTGCAACTGACTGGCCTGGGTAAACCCTTCTCATTTACCTGCCAACAGCAATCAAGGCTCAACTGCAACAGGAGGCTATACTCAGCCCACATGAAGAGTGTACGTCAAGTACTCAGCTTGGATGATAGGGGAGGCTTTGCCACTGGACCCTATAGGACACCTACTATATTAGGCTATGCTATAAGACAGGGAATAATAGCAGCTCTACCTAATACATTGAAAATACAGGGCAGCTGCCAAAATCAGGAGACAAAGAAACATGGTCCAAATGAAAGAGCAGATTAAAACTCCAGAAAAAGAACTAAACAAAATGGAGATAAGCAATCTATCAGATGCAGAGTTCAAAACATTGGTTTTAATGATGCTCAAGGAACTTAGTGAGGGCCTCAACAGCATATAAAGATCCAGTCAGAAATAAAGGGTACACTAATTGAAATAAAGAACAATTTACAAGGGAACTATAATAGAGTGGATGATGATGAGAATGAAATCAATTAATTGGAACATAAGGAAGCAAAAAATAACCAGTCAGAAAAACAAGAATAAAAAATAAATTAAAAAATGAGGACAGTTTAAGTAGCCTCTGGGACAACTTCAAGCATCAGTCACCTCATAGGGATGTAAGAAGAAGAGAAAGAACAATCAGAAATCAATTTGAAAAAATAATAAAAGAAAAATTCCCTAATTTGGGGAAGGAAATAGACGTGCAAGTCCAGGAAGTACAGAGTCCCAAACAAGAGGGATGCAAAAAGGCTCATCTAAGACACATCATAATTAAAATGCCAAAGGTTAAAGATAAAGAGAGAATCTTACAGGCAGCAAGAGAAAAGCAGTTAGTTACCTACTGGGGAGCTCCCATAAGACTGTCAGCTGATTTTTCAAAAGAAACTGCAGGCTAGAAGGGACTGGCAAGAAATGTTCAAAGTGATGAAAAAAGCAAGGACTTATAGCCAAAATTGCTCTCCTCAGCAAAGCTATCATTTAGAGTTAAAGTGCAGATAAAGAGCTTCTCAGACAAGAAAAAACTAAAGGAGTTCATCAACACCAAATCAGTATTATATGAAATGTTAAAGGATATTCTTTAAGAAGAAAAAAATTGAAAATATGAACAAAATGTAAATAAATACATATCTATTAACTATTGAATCAAAAAACAAAGAAGCAGAACAGAAACTCCTAGAAAACAGAACATTTTGATAATGTTGACAACTGACAGATATGTGGAGCAATGAGTCAAAAAGGGGAAAGGATTAAGAAGTACAAATGGGTCCTGCCTGAGTGGTTCAGTTGTTTGGAGCATAGTCCTTACACCAAAAAGTTGGAGGGTTTAATTCCCAGTCAGGGCACATACTTGGATTGCAGGTTCAATCCCCACTCAGGGTGTGTGCAGTAGGCAACAGATCGATGTTTTTCTCTCATATTAATGTCTCTCTCTTTCTCTCTGTCTCTCCTCCCCCTGCCCCGCTCCACCCTTCTCTCTTTAAACTCAGTAATCATATCCTCAAGTGAGAATTTTAAAAAAAGTACAAATGGTAGTTACAGAGTAGTCATGGGAATGTAAAGTACAGCATAGGGAATATGTTCAATAATATTTTAATAACTATATTTGTCATCAGATTGGTATGAGATTTGTTGGGATAATCAGTAAGATATAATGTCTAATCACTGGAGTGTACAACTGAAACTAATATGATATTGTATGACAATTATAATAGAAAAATAAGATGTAAAAATATAAAAAAGTATTCAAACTAGAAAAAAAACCTAGTGCATGTTGTATTTATCAAGAGCTAGGCCATGTTGTAAGTGTAAGCACTTGACGTGTAATCTCATTTAATGCTCAGAATACCCTGAGATGGGTATAATTATTTCTATTTTATTCATAAAGGAATTGAGACTAGCTTCAACAATTTGCTTAAATTCACATAGCTTGTAAGTGGTAGAGCTAGCATTTCAACTGCTGTGTGCATGAATAAATGGTAATGGGGATGAGTGTCGGGGGGAAGAATGTCTCCAGTCTCAGAGGAAAGAAAGGCTGGCTATTGCCTGGAGTGGGTGGCCTGCTGGCTCCCAGTGGCAAAAAGGGAGAGAGAAGGAAATAACAGCAAGTTGTTAATCCAGAAACCATAATTTTCCCAACTGCAAGGCTTGCAGTTTCTGCACCTGGTACGTTGCTGACTCATCTACCTGAATCATTTAGTCAGCTTCATTGTGTTTGCAAGGACTGCTAATTACCTCACTGGACTAATTTCAACTATCAATAAAGAATGCAATAAATCATTAAAGATAATGGTTAATAAGGAGAAACAATTTTGACTATTTAGCTTGCATTGATCCTTGATATAAAAAGATTAATTTTATATTCTATTTTTACCCTTACAGCAGCCATTAACCATTTCTTTTGGCAGAGTTGAGCTGAGCTGGTTTTTCATTAAAAACTTGGCATTAATCTTATCATTGAATTCTTGCTGTGATATCTCATTCCAGGAATAGAAAAATATTGTGACTTACCAAGAAAGCACAACAAGACAAATGTTACCTTTTTAATAAAAATCATTGCAGCATAGCTTTGAAGCACATGCAGTTTTAGTGGTATTACTGGATTTTAATCTTTTTTAATCTGCCCAGATACACATACTTCTTATTCCTGTTAATTTAGACCAATCTCTTCTTCTCTTAGAGCTGTAGGAAGTCTGTGAAATTTAATGGGGATACAGTATCAAAATTATCTGTTGTGTAATGCATAACAATAGAATTATTTTATGTTTCAGGAATTCACATCAAAATGTAGGTAATATTTTAATGGTAATGTCCATTTGAATGTTCTCAGAACAGTGATGTTTTTCATAGGTTTTAATTTGTCATTATGTTTTTGTTATGGCCAGTTAAAGTCGTATAGCAGGAAATACTCGTACGTTCTAGTCATGTTAGGCCATTGCACGCCAGGATTATATTGTGTAGTGCACATACACGTGAAATCAGGACATTTTAATGGAAACATTTTCATTTCGACAGTATAATAGGAACAGTGCATTTTGTGTCAAAACACATGTGTAGAAGAGAAAGCCAGAACCATACTACAGAATTATGACATTTTAAGATTGGAACCAAATGAAAAATACTCTAATCTAAACTTTTATCAGTTAAGCAAATTTTATCTGTGATAATATTTTGCCTAATCTGAAATCATTAAAGCATATATGACAAAACCACAAAGCAAATATTAGAATCCTATCTTATCATGAAGGAAATGGACTATTTAACCCAAAATATGAATTTAAAAGTATCCTCTACTACTCTTGAATTTGAGAGAATGGAAAGTATTGTACAAATGCAATATTGTTCCTATGTTTTATTTCTCTATTCACTGATTCTGGGAATAGGCCAGGAGCTACATTTTATTACCACTTCATAAATGAACGTGGCTTGTTTAACCAAGCTTTTCCACATATTTTTAAGCTGTGTCTAAGGTTCCAGCTGATACTGAACTGGTCAGAAAGCAGAGAATGCAAATGAAGAGTAGTGAACTGGTATTTATCCCCTCCCTGATGCTTGATGGGAAACTCTTCCTTGATAAAATCAAGCAATAAAATCTTACTCTGCTGTTGTCTGAAGGTATCTAATGAAGTATAGAGAACCAAGGACATTACTGTGTTTTTTTTTCTGTTCATGTATCTTAGTTGCAAGTAATAAAATGCTTAAATTGTTCATGGAAGAAGCTAGTTATTGCAAAGATGCTCCCATTATTTTATGAAATTCAAGGACAAAAAGTGAAGTTGAAAAACAAGGTGTTTTTTCTGCACCATTGTCCTCTGCCTGTCAGTACCCCTTTGCTGTCTCTGTGTATACATCTTTTTTTTTT